>JAQPZY010001499.1:2730000-3262500 GCA_029931535.1 Margaritifera margaritifera | reverse complement strand
ATTTCCATCAACCCCTTAGATTTCTAAAATGTTGAAAATAGCGAGGGAGTTTGCGTGCTGACTAATTGCAATTGCTCCTCGCCAGCGGGGAAAATCATGGATCAAAGATATATTGACAGTAGCAGATGATATTCCCAAAAGATCCGGTCCTTTCTCGCCTGCGAAAACAACCGTGAATACTGGCTTTCCATGTGAACATAGAGATATGGAACCTGCACGTCTAGTTCATATCAAACAAATGATAGACAGAATATAGTTAACTCCCATCACAATCAAGGGCTACCGTTCAACGATCTCAGGTAAGTTACACAATCATATAGGCCAGAACACGGACCTCTCTTACCTCCTTGAGAATTTCGTGTTGTCCCGACTAAAGGCCTCGGCTCTTTGTTCGAAATGAAATCTTTCGTAGGTTCTGATATGATTGAATTATGCACGCTTCGAACCACTAGTCACCTTACCTACAGTGGGCAGAATAAGTGAGATACAGGCCATATCGTTAGAGCTGAATTATCTCTAGTTTCGCCACCGTGGTTTATTTTCGCATAAAGTAGCCCCTGCTTTCATTCAAAGAACAGGTTCAGACTCATTGGGAATCAATCCCTTTTCTTAAATATTTTGTTTTCTTTTGACACTTGGTCCCAGTGGCGACTGCAGGACTACGTCCAGGCTCTGAAGTTGTACCTAAAACGGACTCAGCCGATCACAAGACAAAGATCTCGCTTGTTCTTAGCACGCCAAGAAGGAAGAGAAGATATTTTCACTCTTGTTCTACCCGTCCTGCATTCGTTGGGTTATCCGTTCAGCTTACAAGAAACTCTGGATTTCTGACGCATATCGGATCAGAAGGTTAGGTCCGCTATTACTAGCATATCATTAGAGTTCAATTGCTCCCTAACTGGCACCATCCAAGCCGTGGGATAGAGGTTGGAATACAAATTCACTAGTCTTTATTTCAGAGATCTTTTATCCTAAAGGGCTCATTTTGACCTCGTTAGATATTCCAGCAGCTTTGTAGCAACGCGAGTTAGTCTACTTCCACTGGATTTGCAGGAGTAACTTTTTTTCTCCAAACCCTTTCCATCCATAGATCTTGTACTATCTCACACGAAACAAGAAGTAGCTTCACATACGCTAGGAGACTGAAGACTTGGCCATTTCAGGGAAAAGTAGTGTAACTCCCTCCTGCTCGTACCTAGTTTGTTAACGCATTATGATCGGGGAATGCATTTGAAGAAGAAACCAAGTTTTACAGTGAAATATATTTTGACCTATCCTATCATAATTCGGACACACCCTCCCAAACAGACCAAACAGTTACATCCCTAGAAGATCGTGCACAATTACTCCAGTAGCAACTGAAGATTAATGTAATTTAACGCCCATCCCTGTATCCAGGAAAACCACTCTACTCTGACTTGAGCATCAATACAAATAAAGTCAAACAATGTAGAGAACGTCTTTTCAAGCTTCGAGGGACTGCATATGTGACGTAGTAGATGTATTCTGGAAGTACTGTGAGAACATTATACATCAGCTTAATATTTTTGCACACTTTTGGTCCATAAGCTGAGGCGCTGCATATAGTGAGTCACGATGTTAGTACATTTGAATGCTTAATCATGGCGTCATTTTAAAAATTATTATTATAAAGATTCTTATCATTAAGAACATGTCTGACTTGTTTGGAAAACTACAAAGCTGTGATGAGGTGAATAGAGAATGAAACAGCTTTAATACCGTTCAAGATAGAGAGCTATGGTTTTGAACTACTTAATCTAAATTTGAATTATCTGCAACTTTTCTAGGATATATATCCTGTTTTTTCGACTTCGACATTATAGGTGAACTTACTGTTAGGACACTTTCAGTCCGTAATCTGTGGCGCTGAATATAATGGGTCACTAGGTTCGTACAGTTGAATGCATTGTCATGTCGCCATTTTTAAATGTTTTACGATAAAGTTTCTTATTATTTAAGAAATTTAGGACTTGTTTGGAAAAATCAGCTGGACTATCGCTAGTCGTTTTTCTCCATAATGTATGCTATGTCAGATAATTATCAATGACAGCATTTTGTTGTAGACATATTTTACACTGAAATGTCACAACTTGTTTTCTCAAGAAAGTAGATTCAGGCTCGCTATGAAAGGTATATCCTTTGATATAGGTAATACTCGAAAGCACGTTAATGAGCGGGACGTCAGGACTGCTTCGCTAATTCCTGATTTTTTGTCTACTGCGTATTAGACAAAACCTTCACCCTTTTCAGCAAGGTCATTATAAAAAATAAGTACAGGAAAATAAATTAAACCCCCAGTGTTGTAGAAACGTTCTCATCCAAACACTCTGCCATGGAATTTATTTAATTTACAGTTTCTCGTACATGAAGAGGCATTTGCTTAAATTTACAAGTTGCCTCGCAATGTCCTTTTACCCTTTTCACGAGATGTTAATATGTAGTGATACGTCACTTTTTCTGAAAATAAATCCGAACCCCGGTGGTTTTGCATTCTCATGCACATGGAGAAGGAGCTGGTACAGCAAAATAGCTTCGAACCCCAGTGTTCTAGAAACCTCCTTTCCTAAACATCCTACCATCGAATTTATTAAATTTACAAGTAGCCTCGCAATGTTATCGTACCCCCCTACACGAAGTAGTACTAACTTAAATTTACGAGTGACCTCTCAATTGTGTCGTTACCCTTAAATGGTTTTTTTTTTCCGCCACCCCGCTCCAGTGTTCTAGAAGCCCCATTTCTAAACACCCTACCATCGAACTGTAGCGATGTGTCATTTTAAAAAAAAATCCGATAGGCAGTGTTTTTGCAATTTAATATCCTATCCACTCCTGACATTATCAAACAGCTGAGGTCGACAGTGACTTTCCACAACGGAGATTGAATAATTTACCGACTACAGGAGAATGCTTCAGATTTTCAGTCAACAAATTTGTCAGTTGTAATGAAAATGACATCCAAAAATTAGATCAGCTTTTGCGATTTCTGCCATCGTTACCGCCAGAGTTTTGACATAACCTTCAAATTCACTAGTATGATCAGCTACACAGCTCAAAACACAAGTATATAATTCTCTTTCCCTGTCCTTATGTAGGTACATTTGTAATTAAGTTTTCATGACATGCATTATGAATCCACGTAACACATGCCTTCATTGCTGATTTTCACATGTATGTTATTAGGGCAGGGTCTTGCGATGAGAGCGGTGTCTATATTTAGACAACCAATCGGTGCCTAATTTACTTGAAGTTCAGCCAATGCAAACATGCTTTTCAAACCCATGTTAGAGGTCAACGTGTATTAATCGCTAATGTGGTCTACCCGAGCGCAGATTATCATCTACTGACACTTAATTAGGAAATCATTTATTGTCCGATATGGCACCTAGGGGAGGATGAGTTTTGGTTCACCCAGAAAGCTGTCAAAAATGACAATTTAAATAAAGGGTCAGAAAAAATAACGTTGTGTCAGATTGACAAAGTGAATTTTATTTATAAGATCAATCAGCACTAAAAGTGCCATTAACGCCGTAAACATTTCATAAAGGAAACCATGCAATTTTTACAAGAAAACAGCGACATGACTACGAAGTCATTGGCAACTTTGATTACGCTCTTACTCTTACAAAAAACCTATTCCGCTGGGCCTAATAGAAGATTCCAACTGTCTTAAGAGAGCATATTACATCAGAATGGAGTCTGGCTACCCGGCTTGCCTAATTTTACATTGGGACAATCCACAGCCTAGCAGAAAAACGGCATTGAAAGGTCTTAACAACAGGTAATGGTTGTCTTGTTTAGTCTTTATTTTATCGTGCAATAACATCTTAAAATGTCTTGACAAATGGTCTTAAAAGGTCTTAAACTGAGTGTTAAGACATTTTAGGACCGTTAAGACCATAACTATTTCAGTAGTACTAGAAAACATAACCTAGGGTCGGCTGCACTAGAATCGGAAACATGTATGCGATTATCAAGGGAAGTGACTCGTAAGAGCATGATTAAGAAACACTAAGAGATTTATATCCCTTGACCTTTTCGATAGCTGTTAGTGTTCGCTTCGCCTATTTCACTGTTTCACTTCGTTAATTATCTTCGTTGTCTCACTGGTCTATCTGTTTGGAATTTATCAAATATTACCCTCAAGTCCGACTGGTCTATCAATATTTTAGAGTAGTAAACGCTTTGAAAGTCCGACTGGTGTATCAATATTTTAAAGTAGTAAATGCTTTGAAAGTTCAGGCTTTATCATTTCTCTTATTATTTACTTTGCGTGGGCTTCGCTTGCACGAAAAAATAAATGTACAGTCAAATAAAATGACATTGTAGCTTACAACTCTCAAATAGTATACTTCTAATGTATTGGCTGTCTCATACTATTCTGGTACTACGTAAATTAAAAAGGCGAGATTAAAAAGCACATAAAAACGTATGAAGATCTACCTGTAAAGTTGCGGAATCGTTCTCTATTGCACAATAAATTATATCATTCATTTGCTCCCGAATTCAGTTTCATCGATGAAATGCGGTATTTGTCCTTTTCAATGTCAGAATTTGTATATCTCCTTTTTCTCCTTATATCAGTTCATACATGATAGCAAGAGTCAAAATTCAGGTGCTATATATGGAGTTTAAAATCTCCTCATTTAATGACCAAAATGTCGTAGTTTCTGCATTGAACTTTTAAGTATGTAAACCTCGAATGCTACATAAGACATTGTCTTTTAGTGCATGACCACACGAATTAAAATAATGACCATTCCGAAACTATACTATACTATACTATACTATACTATACTATACTATACTATACTATACTATACTATACTATACTATACTATACTATACTATACTATGCGATGCGATGCGATGCTATGCTATGCTATGCTATGCTATGCTATGCTATGCTATGCTATGCTATACTATACTATACTATACTATACTATACTATACTATACTATACTATACTATACTATACTATACGATACGATACGATACGATGCGATGCGATGCTATGCTATGCTATGCTATACTGTACAAGGCCATTAACAGTATTGTATGTTATGCAAACTTTTTGCAATACAACACGTTCACAAAATGGTAATCAATTTAATATCAAAAGCATTTCGGAAGATGGTGTGAAAATATCAGTTTTTAGAATTATTCGGGCAGCTCGTATTTGTAATTTAGTAATATTATAAGTTTGAAAGGTACTGCAGTTTTCCCAAAAGGTATACCCATAATGTTAGATTTGTACTGCAGTTGCCCCAAAAGGTGTACCCATAATGTTAGATTTGTACTGCAGTTGCCCCAAAAGGTGTACCCATAATGTTAGATTTGTACTGCAGTTGCCCCAAAAGGTGTACCCATAATGTTAGATTTGTACTGCAGTTGCCCCAAAAGGTGTAATAATAATAATAATAATGAGAACTTTGTATAGCGCCTAATCTTTAGAAGCTCTAAGCGCTTTACAACATTAAATAACACCTAAAACATATATAATGATATGATTACGAAAAACAAACACCATGAAATTAGGAAACAAAAACATGCTGAAAATAGTTAAGGTAAGAAAAACATTAAGTCTTTAGGTCTATTCTTGCAGTCGAAATAGGTGCGTTTTAAGAGCACTCTTGAATGAGATCACCGTTTCTTTGTGTCTAAGTTCAGTGAGCAATTCGTTCCACGTTGCTGGGGGCTGGTATGCAAAAGAACGTTGTCCGTATGACTTCATTTTGGCATTGGGAATAATGAGAATACGGGTGTCGGAAGAGGAGCATAAGTATCTTACTGGTGTGTACACATGGGTGAGGTGAGATAGGTATGTTGGACTGGTGCCAGTCAGTGAAAAGTAGCACAGAGAACAAATTTTGTGTTTGATTCTGGATCGAATGGGTAGCCAGTGTAGGGTACAAAGCAGGGGAGAGGTGTGCTCTGTTCGTGGTACTCTAAGAATGATCCGAGCAGCTGTGTTTTGAACTTTTTGAAGTTTCTGGAGTAGACACTGAGATGAACCAGATAGAATTGAGTTACAATAGTCTAGTCTTGAAAGTACTAAGGAACACACAAGTGTTTTAGTGGCATCAACTGAAAGATAATTGCGAATGGAGCTGATCCGTCTCAGCTCAAGGTATGCAGCCTTGCATATGTTCATGACATGTTGGTGCAATGAGAGTGTACTGTCTAGAGTAACACCTAGGTTTCGTACTGACTGTGTGAATTTAATGTTGGTGTTGCTGATATTTATTGTTTGAGGTAAAGGATGTGAATGAGAAAGTCTTTGTGTGGTAATCAGAATGGCTTCAGTTTTATCATCATTCATCTGCAGCTTGTTACATGTCATCCATGATTTCACATCGGAAATACACCTCTCTACACCTTGGGGGGCTAGATTTGTATATTTGGGTGTCATCAGCGTACAATTGGTGAGACACTGGATGACGATCTATGACACTTGAGAGCGGCTGAGTGTATAGAATGAAGAGAACAGGTCCAAGAACAGAACCCTGTGGAACGCCTAAACATAGATCAACTTGGCTGGAGTGTTTTCCATTTGCGGACACAATTTGTGTCCTCTTGACCAAGTAGGACTTGAACCATAGTAAGGCTGTATCGTGAATGCCAAATACATGATGGAGACGGTGAAGTAATATATCATGGTCTATTGTATGAAATGCTGCAGACAAGTCAAGGAGGGTGAGTACTGTAATCTTTCCACTATCCAAAGCAGAGAGAAGGTCGTTAACTACTTTCAGAAGGGTAGTTTCGGTACTGTGGCGAGGGCGATATGCAGACTGTACATCGCTAAAAAGACTGTTTGCATTCAGATGAGATACAAGTTGGGATAGAACAACTTTTTCTAAGATTTTTTACATGAATGGGAGGTTAGAAACAGGGCGGTAGTTCTTTAAATCGTTATGGTCAAGTGTTGGTTTCTTCAGCAGAGGCTTTACAATGGTAGTTTTGAAAAATGATGGGAATTCCCCGAATGAGAAAGAAGTATTAATAACATCAGTTAGTGAAGGCAATATTGGATCTAAATACTCAAGCAGCAGTGATGTCGGAATAGGATCAAGTTCACATGACTTTGGGGGCACTCTTCATCATGATTGTACGCACTAAATCCACAGAGACCGGTTCAAATGCTGCTAACGGTTGCTGCTGAAATTCTGTATCGCAACTGTATGGTGACGACGACTCAATTGAAATTATGTTGTCAAGCTTATCTCTAATGGTTTGTACTTTGTCACGGAAGAAATTTGCAAAGTGGTCCGACTGGAAAGACGGCAGTTGGAAGTGGTGTACATTTGTTCCTTGACATTAGCTGGTTAGTAATCTCGAAGAGCTCTTTTCAGCTGGAACGTTCAGTGATCTTAGTACTGTAGTGGGCTGATTTCGCTGCATGGACTATGTTTGTGACATTCTTCTTAGTGGCTTCATAGATTTGCTTATGAATAGTGAGTCTGGTGGAAAGCCAAAGCCTCTCAGCCTTACGGCGGTCTCTTTAAGCAGTGCGAAGCTGGTCCCTAACACTGCTATACCACGGAGAACACTTTTTAATTGATACTCTGCACTTGGTTGCTGGGGCATGTTTGTCAAGCATTGAACGCAGGCAGTTATCACGTTGTTCTGCTGTAGGAGGTAGCAAAGTTGTTAGGATTACTTGGATGTCATGCATTAGTTGAGTTCTATTTATCCTACGGAGGTTTCTCTTAGTAGCAAATAAAGGTGGAGGGATAGGGACTGATACATCAAGATGGCATATAATGCAGAGGTGATCTGATGCAAGTTCGTGGGACACCAGGGAGGACTGTAGAATATTATCATCAGGTCTATAAAGAATCCAGTCTAAAATGTGGCCATGTTTATGAGTGGGTTGGCTAACTGACTGTTTGAGGTTGAAAACGTGAATGGAATCTAGGACTTTTGATGTGTATGGGTTCCCAGGACAGTCAAAGTGAAAGTTGAAATCTCCAAGAATAATCAGGTTGCCACCTATCGAATTTCCATACTCTAGGAGATTCGGAAACTTCTCCAAAAAGAGAGATTCAGTCAGCTTGCTTTTTCTACTAGGAGGAGGGCGGTAGAGGCAGAAAAAATGGACTGACCTTTGTTCCAGTGCGAGTGTGGTTTGGACTAGTTCAAACGATGAGTGGTTGAAATTGAATGTTGTAGTGTGATTAAGACGGTTGATCATGGAGTTCTTTGCGATGACAGCATTTCCACCTCCTCGAGACTTGATGGAGTAAACGGGAGGTGTTAGATCGGCGCACTTGGGCTCATCGCCTGATGTTTTTAGCCATGTTTCTGTCAGGAAAAAGACGTCGATATTATGATCGTTGATAAAATTAACTATTTCTGTGCGCTTTTCCGGTGGTCCTACTGATTGGGCATTGAATAATGCGATGCGTAGTGGTTTCTCTTGGATAGTTGACACAAAGGTTGACGATTTAAGAGGAATTTTAGTTAGGTTATCTGAATTAACTGCTGAGTTTTCAAATTGGCGTGCCGGAAATGGCGAAAGGGAGATAACTGGAATTCTTCTTCCTGTTCTACGCCAGCCAGCTTTAAAACAACGTTTCTTTTTTCGCTTCGTTTACATTTAAGTAATGATGAATGTAGTCCCAGGTCGTTTAGTCTAGTGCACAATTTAGTGTGGAGAGCCAAGGAGTGGTCATTTAAAGCAATTAATGAGGGTCTATCATAGCGTAAACGGGTGGACTGGCGAGTATCACGTGATGGCGGTGTGTTCAACAACAAAGGAAGTTGTAGCAGTTGTGCAAGACGGCTGAGAAAAAGTCTAATAGTTCTCGTTTCCAAGACAAGATGATGAAGAAACACATTCCAACAGAACAGCCAATGCATGATGAACACAATAACATAGACGAAGACAGACAACAAGCACATAAATCATGAAAAACGGCACAAAAATCCGGAGCAGCTGCCTCAAGCCTTTAAGCGGTAGCGGCATCTTGGGGAACCCATAATGTTAGATTTGTACTGCAGTTGCCCTAAAAGGTGTACCCATAATGTTAGATTTGTAAAATATAACTGTTATAATACAGATTAAGAATATTTTCAGAAACATAATTAGAAAAAAATTTCAAAAGTGAAAAGTGAAATCCGTTTACTCGGTAAAAGACAAATGTGATTAACTTCGGTGTCCTAATGAAGATTGTTATCAATGAAGATACCTAGCATTTTGTTTTGAGAGTATAGAGAGGCAAGTTCGAAGTCATTGAGCATAAATTTGAGTACAGGATATGTCGACAGTTTCTGAGTGTAGCCATTTGTAATACAAGTTGTTTTTGATAGATTTATGAGGATTCTATTTTGCGTACTCCACATCTATATAGATTGAATATTGGTCTGAAGATGATAATCGACAACGGATGTAGTGCTGCCCGAATGGTGGTTAGTTGTGTGATCAGTGGATATATCGGAATTAGAGTATTATCGCTTATAAAGATTTTTTTAAAAATGTTGTCAAGAGGCCAAATTCAGTTCTTGTACGTGGTGGTTGAAGGTCTTAATTGATGACCACAATGTCACAGTTTCGCCACTTTTATCTTTTTAATTAAGGTTGGAATGCTAGAAAGGAACCTGATTTTTAACTCTTATTTAAAAGCATGGCCATATACATTCGGGCAGTCACAAGAATGATAGAAATGTCCATTTGTAAAAAGTTGTTAATGCCATATCAAAACATGCGTAAAGTAAGCAAATTTAGCAAAAATGAGTTTGCTTTTCATCTGAGAATTGTACTAATTAATCAACTATTTGCCCGTAAACTTGTTTGAATTTTCTTTCATAATTTTTGTCTTCTGATAATTAGCGTGTCTTATCATCAACGTACAACATGTATGACCTCATCTTTGATATGTTATGACAATACAACAAAATATATTTAATGATGTGCAATAATCGTTTATTTAGAATTATGATCACCCTGAGAGCTAAACAGAAAGATACCGTGTGATGGTTGTTTTACGAAACAAGTCTCTCCGAGCGCAAAATAAACACGCAAACATTGACATTTTATTTGAACTTAACCCTTACAATATGAACGCTTCAAAATTATGTCATGAAAATTAACAGAACGATTTTCTCAAAAACTACAAAAGTAGAAATAAATATTTTAACGGCAATTAAAATAAAAAGAAGCTGCATTTATAATGATTAGGTAGAAGATGTTAAGATTACAGTAGAAACTGAGGGGGGAAGATTCTGCACAAACTAACCAATAGCACTGAAATAAAAAGACATCAACGTGGCTAATGTGGGGCAAGCAAATATTTGTATTGATACCTTATCGGTATTTAAGTTGTTCTGGATATTAAAAATATGCAAGCTTTTGCACAGAAGAATTTACTTTTTTTTCTATTTTTTTTTTTGCTGATACAAATACAAGAGAAGTCTTTTATTTTGCTTCACTTACAGAAGATATAATGCAAACAGCAACCATAAACGACTTACATGTACGTTATTCTGGAAGCACCTGCCTCTAACACACAAAATCTCACACAATGGGACGATGGAAATTATAACTATATAATACGACCACCTCTAGATTCCATTCTTTTTGTTTTGTTTTTGTTTTTTTGGTTTATTTTTTGGCGTATTTTGAAAGACGCTAGGCATTGTAATTTGTAATTATACAAATGTAATATGCAGTTTACATAGCGACGGCATTCATTTTCTGCGGAAACTTCTTTCCTTGTGGCTCACATCGCTTGTCACAAACGTGCCTAATTTACCTTCTCTTTTACAGATATACATAAACATTCTACTTTTCTACCCAGCGCTGCACCATTCCATAGTGTTTAGATCTGAAATATTTGCACAACAGAATTATTAATCCAAAATATGTTTATTATAAATTGACATTTGATGTCCAAGATTACCTCCTCGAAGGCGGAAGTAATGAGATTTAGCACAGGATTAAACCAATTTCTTCCAAGAAATCCGCTTTTACAAACTCGTGCAAAAGTTTCATTCTACGATAACGTTTGCTAAGTTTTAAGCACTTTTCACCCAAAACACCAAGAAAAATCGATATAATTTTATTTGTTACATAATCTTTACAACCTATACAAAAACTGCGTTTTGTTTGTATTTGCAATACAAACTGCATTTAAATCATTGACTGTGTGTACTCATTGTGCAATCAGAAATTTTAAGTAAAAAGGATCCAGTTTCGAGCTTAAATAACCGCTGTACAGTAATACATTGTATGTAATATTGTTAACTTGCATGGTTTTCAAACAGAGTCTAAGAATTTTATGCTAAAACTTAGATATAATATTGCAGACTTAATCTCTGATTTTTTGTAGGTCAAATAAGTACTATATAATTCACAAAAGCAGTTCACGTGATAAAGTCAAATGATCTTTATGAAACATCATCTGTAGATTGACAAAATAATAAATGAATAGTTTTTGTAAGCAAAATATTGTGTCCATGCAATATATCTAAAGGCATATTCATCATGTGGTACTTTCGGATACAAACATAACTAAATATGTTTGAAAGAAAAGCAGAAAACGACAAATCAATTTATTGATTCCTAATGGTAAAAAGAATTTTAGAATTTTCTGTTAAGCCTCGAACATTTATGCTTTTCATCAACATGTGTTCCTTTGTGGCGTTGTGTGCGTAACAGAAACATATTCAAATTCAAAAGAGAAATGGGCACACAGGCAATTGAAGTAGACGGGATAGCTTAAGTGTGCATGGCTAGAGAATCATTAACATAAGGTTGGATAGAAACCAGTCAGATTTATTCGGGGTAGTGTTTTGGCAATTTGCTCTTACTCATTCGAAATTTAATTTATTTTACCGTCAAAACACCAGTTGATGAAAAATTTACATACAAGATTTCCTTTCCGTAAGTGATCACTTTACACAGATGGGACTTACGAATACAAAGGTTTAAGTGCTTTGGAGAGCTTAGATGGTTGATCTAGCATACAGATACAAAATCTGAAATAAGATCTCATCTTAAGGACCACTGATTTCATCTCATTATAGCTGCCATGATAATTCCAACATGAATATATAAAGGATTAGTTGCCAGAAAAGAATTTATACAACACAAGAATATATAAGATATATTCTTCATAGAAATATATCCATTTTCCTGACTGTCCTCACTTTGTAACAGCTTAACAAATGTCTGAATAAAGCGTGTGGGAAACAAAATTTATTCTTAGGGGACCCAGCTCCAATTACTAGTACCGTTTTACAATTCAGCAGGTTAGCAATTTTTTTCACTGGATCCCGATGCTATTTCTTATTCTGGAAAGTACGAATTACGGTTGTCATACTTTATCGGGTCTAACTTGCTTGGACTATGAAAAATATGTTGGCAACTGTGGAATCGGGAATTGACCGGAATGCTCATTAGTTCCCTATCTTAGAAGGATAGTAAATGGGACATTTTTTTATGAAATTCTGGCGGAAGTTGAATTTCAAATGAAAAATATATGCTTCAAAAAGTACCCGTTGCTGTCTCTTGTGATGGAGAGTAAACTAAAATTATGCCATAATGCAGCAGCATATAATGTTGGTAACGTATTGAACTTGTGCTCTGCAGTCTCTATTTTCCCGTAGGATCTGCTTTTGATTGCTGTGCTCTTTGTGGTTAGAAAAGGAATGTCCTGAAACATTTAAGATAAACATTTTAGATAGATAAATATACAGATAGATAGATGCCTTTACTATATTTATGTTTGGTCGCCAGAATAAGTTTTATAATACTCTGCCACAATATCATTGTCCTCGCAACCAAAGAATCAAAGATATGCAAACAGCAATTTAAACTGTCATATGATTGAAACAGTTTCATGAGTATTGCGCAATAGTGTATACAATTTCTTGTGATTGTAAATATGATATTTGAATTGCAGATGCAGACATGAGACATGAAAACATGTGTGCATTGTTGGACTGCACTACCACACTAACAAAATTCTTAACATGGATAGTTATCTACATATAGTTTTGTATCACCATCTCTAACCCCTCATAATAGCTCATATTAATCTTAGGGGCATGTTGGGCTAACAAAATAAAGAAAACACGATATGCTTTTCTTTTTTTTTACTGACACACACGTAATTACTCAAACTGATCTTAATTCTATAGATTTTTTTTCATAAATAACATATTACTTACCTTTTATTGTAAACGAAAATTAAGTCAAAGAAATGGTGTTGTGGGAGTTTGTACTTCAAGTTCGTATTCACTCTTATTGTCTTATGTCTGAGAAGCCATGTATTATCAGCCACGTATCCGAATATACCTGCTATTTTCTCTTATGTTCCTGGTTTCCTTGTAATCTTCTTTGAATGTATTTTAACCAACATACCCTATTATCGACTTTAGTTATTATGAACATGCATTTGACATGTTTGAATTACAATTGAAATTAACATTAGGCCGCCACCATGGAATGATGGCACTCTGGGTACAATGGGAATTTCATCTTAAAAAGTCCATATGTTTATCATTAATGTGGCTCTGGGTACAAGGTGAAATTAACATTAGTCCATAATATCTCAATGATGATTTAACATTATACCATGATACGATGATGATTTAACATTATATCACTATATGGAGGGCAATAGTTTAAAACATGGCACTCTGGGTACAAGGGAAATTGTAATCGATTTCCCTTTGTACCATTACGTTTTTTTACACAAATGGCTCTCTGGGTACAAGGGAAAATGAAATGCTAGAACTTTACATGAGATTTCCCTCTGTGCCTATCAGTTCTTTTTACAAACATGATACTCTGGGTACAAGGGGTATGGTAATATTACAAACAAGTTCATAGCTGTAACATCAATGTGGCTTAGTGCCCTCCAGGAGTATTTACCATAAAATGGTTTCAAAAATGACACTATGAGTACAAGGGGAATGATGATATTAAAACTACATTTACTGACCAAAATCTATATTTACTAACCAACGAAAAGACAATGAGAAATGTAATGTTAAAACTGCACCTACTAATCATCACATCGTCTGACTGACAAGCACCTACTCATCTACTGACCAATACCTACACTTACTAACCAACGAAAAGAGTAGGAGTGCTTTCACATATACACCAACATACTATCAGCCCTAAAAAAGGTAGAAATTTTGACCCATATATATACTAACCAACATTCCGACTGACTGAGTAGTACCCACTCTTCTAATGACCTACACTTACACTTACTAACCAATGAAACGAGTTGGTGTGCTTACACATATACACAAACATACTATCAAGGTACAAGGGGAAAGGTAATGTTAAAACTACGCTTGCTAACCTTCACGACGTCTGACTGACCAGCACCCACTCATCACTCATCGACTGGCCAACACCCACACCTACTAAGCAACACGCTGTTTTGACTGACCAACACCTACACCTACTAACCAAAACTCCGTTTTGAATGACCAACACCCACTCATCTAATGACCAGGACCTACACTTAAACGCACGAAGGGTAAGACGTTATGAAGGGGGATGAAATAGAAGTCCCCCCCAACCTTATTAGCAAAACTAAATCCCCAAACTAACCCTAGTCCCCAATAACGTACCTACCATTCCCTTATGAATAACACAACAAAAATACCCCTACCACCCTTATAATCCCTATACCTGAAGCAGTGAAGTGCAAGAAGAGAAAACTGTAGTAAATACACACTTTACACACAAACAAACTTATTTAGTATCTACTTAAATGCTATCACCCACAATAGTAGGAGTGCTCAAACATACACATCGATGAAAATGGTAGGAATGCTCACACCCTATACACACAAACATGCTATCATACTATCACACACAAGAGAGTAGGAGTGCTTACACACTATACTCACAAACATCCATGTGGGAGGGTTTAAGTTTAGTTGTGAAAGACATACAAAACATAAAATGCAAATATTGGCAATGATTGAATAGTATATCTCTATTTCTGAGAGAACTGTGTGGCTCTGAAAAGGGACATTGGTTGTTATACTGGATCGTTGATGTTATTGATATTCAAGACAACTGCATCTACCAGGCCGGGCTCGACAGCAATGACCCATCTGATCGTTGTCAATCCAGCTGCCGACGGAGACAGAGTCTAAAGTTAGACTCATCTGCCTCCACCTCCCAATTCTCCATTTATGGAATCAGTGGCTATTCTGGTGGCTGCTGCTGTTGCTGCAGCTCGAGTTCCAGCTCCATATCCCAGTCTTCTTGTTCCTCACTCTGCCTCAGCCGTTGCTGGACTCTGCCCCACCATTCGTTGAAGTGCTGTTGCTCCCTCTCCTGCTTCTCTCGCTCTCTTTCCCTCTTCTCCTCCGCCCAAGCCATCTCATCTTTGTGGGTTGATCATCAATCACCTCTCTGATGAGTCCCTTAACTGTTCTGAAGGCTACCATATCCCTCTTGATGTGACACTTATTCATATAGAACACCATTTCCGCCAATTGGCCCAGGAGGTGCTCAACTCTATTCACCAAGAACATGGCTTCACTAAACTCCCAACTTGACAGTGTTGACTGGTCAAATTATCTTCGAGGACGAGTCGACGATGACTGGCAAGACGAGAATGTACCGCTCTGTATGTTTAGGCACAGACGTGAAAAAAATATCCTTCCGAGTTGAGTCGCGGACGTGAAACAAAAATTTTCTTAGAAACATTCAAAGATCAACAGAGAAAGAGATCAAAAGAGGATGTCAAAGACCACCAGTTATTTTTTCTTCTTCTAAATTAACATCTGTTTCTTTTTTTAATAAGCCCCGCTCACTCATAAATCAACCACAAATGAAGCGGGAGGATTAGGGCCAGTCACTTCCTCTTTAAGTACAACTGAGAAATACCCCACACACAATTTGACAACGTTGAGAAGTAAGACTAAACTTCTAATCATCTAGTACAGTGTCAGTTTGCCATCGATAGACACTACATATTTGAGCTAAAGAAAACTGATTGCCATAATGATCACTAAACCTCGTTTCTATGTTTGTATCGTTTCAAGAGAAATCACGTTCAAAACAGGTCAGTAAATGTTCTAATGAGAATACAAGACTGCGCTGATGACGAAAATACAAACATTATTGTCCACACGCCATTGATTTTGATCGTTGTAATCTCACATTATTGAATTGAGTGGATACAGCATTTCTTCCCATAAAATCTATGACATCATCTTCGAGATGAGGTAATCCATAGGAATTAAAATAGTCCACGCTGTGATCGTTGGGAAAGTAAACGGCTATCCAGTGGGTTCCTGGCCGATGACTGTCGTCCGTGTTGATAACATAAGCCCGAACGCCTTTAGGTGTTCGACAGAAAGTTCATCTTTAGCACACACCACTGGATTCTAAGGAGCTGAGCACAAGCAGTGGGTCGGAATGTAATGACGTTCCCAGGTATTTATATTGTTTCTTACAGGTAATTATAAACACTGATTTAACAATTTACATTTTCTTTAAAAACAGCTGTCAAGTAAGTCGACGAACGGGAAGTTTTAGTACTCTGTTGCAAGAGAGTATTGATGCGTTTCATCTCCAAGGAAGTCACTGGAGGTATGGAATGCCCACTCAAGTCTTTATACCACTCTTTCAAGATCTTCTCTTCTAGAATGATTGTCCATGCTACTTCCAGACACTCTACAACGTTTCTTCTTGACTCATCATCAAACATTGGTCATGCTGTACTTGACTAGGACCATCGATTTGACAACCATAACAATGTTCTCTGGTCAGGAATGTGATTCTTTTAGCCAAATGGCGAGGTAAACAGGAGACTAAGTGTTGTTCTTGTTCTGGCCATCGTGATAAAATCACTGTTTTTTCTTTTCGTTTCTCCATTATGTGTCTGTGACTGCTGTAGTTTTTCTTTTGGATGGAAAAAATCATCTTCGCCTGCGTTCATAACTTCGTGTTCCATGTTTTGTTTAATAATGTAGGATCACTTCTCTCAGACTATTGATTTTCAGAGTTTGTCACATTCTGCATACAAGATTACGTTCAACCTGTTCTCGAGGGCCAGTGCAAGCTGAAGTTTCACATGAAGTTGACCTGATTTCATAGGGTGGAAATATATATCTTCACTGCCTTTGTCTGGAGTGAAATCAAATCCCGACAAAGCATATCCTCTGACAGAAGCGTGAGTACTTAATTTCCTAATTGTCCTGTGGCTTCAAACAGAGTCAAGTAAGATCTGACGTAATTGTTCTGATAAAGTTATGATCAAATGTTCTGATACACAAAGTCTGACCGTCTCTGGTGACTTCTATCTTGAACACGTTGAAGTGTTGGAACTGGAACGGAATTTGACCAATAGTTCAACATTGCTGACGATGCCAGTGAACAAACGTTTAGGCAGTTGACTTTGGAAGACATAATCCTCGATACTGGATCGGAGTACAGAGGCAGTGGCGAAGGTATTTGCTTCTACTCGTCGTAGAGGATACTCGGCTGTAGTTCTTGTCAGAGCCAGACCGATGTTGTTTCCCACTTTAGGTAAGACTTCTACACGACGGACATATAGTCTGGATTCTTCGATTTTAGCTTTGTAGTCGTTGGCATCAGTCATAAAATGGAGCACGGTACTACTTCAATTCAGTCTCAGACGTACATCCACACCATTCAACAAATATTTGTCTTGCAACCACATGTCTAAGTGTAAACGATCCATCTTTTCTAAACTACTCCTTGTTTTATTTTATTTTGGCGGTCGCTACATCCTACATTGTGAGGATCGTAGTCTTCTGTAAATTCTGTAGCGTTAAAGACACTAAAGGTATCATGACTCTGCAACACTGATGCATCTAGATGTGTGTTCTTGGATTATTTTCCATACGTCAGGAGATTCTCGCGGAAGCTTGGTAGCGGTACGTGTCCATGCTTCTGCTAATCAGTTTGTTGTTTAAGTACAAATTCACTTCGATGAACAACAAATGCATGGTATTGTTGATGGGAGCCACTTTGTCATCGGCAGCTGGATAGGTGTTGTCTTTTTTGAGAATTTTGACTTTTAGGTACAAGTAACTGTTATTGAGATTCATGTAATATTCGGTTTGTCCTTTAATTTCCAACTTGATAGGAGCTGTGGTGGTCAAAGACGACACGGGATAAAATTCTAGCTATTGGGATTCTTGCATCGCCATCGCCGTCGGTGGCAATACAAACATATCGCGTTCTATTTAGGAACATTCGCAAGAATCTCGGTGCATCATTGTTTTCTTTTTAGTAATACAAAGTCGAAATCCCGGATAGTTCTTCTTTTCTTATTCTTTTTCTGGTTGTGTCCATGAGGTTTGAAGGGTTTCAACGTCTCTTTATGCCTTATCCTTACTGAGGCCTAGATGAGGAATCACTGCTTTCAACAGGAGTGTGAAGTAAATTTATAGGCGTGTCTAGGCGACCAAGCGGTTCTTTTCCTGTCTGAATCAACCCACTTTTTCCTGCTTTGATTAAGGTTTGTTTGGGACTTTGTTGGTTAATGAGCACGTCTTGGAGAAATTATTTTCCTTGCGTCAAGGCAGCATCTTTAAAGTATGTAATTCTCGAGTGACCAAGCTGAGACGATGAGAAAGTCGATGGTATTCCAGCAGCACACTTCGGTGGCGCTTTATCTAGTGCTTTGTCAAGCTGATCGTTGAAAAAAGTTGCAATCATTTCGTCTAGATGTCGAGTTTTAGAATAATATCCAGAAGGAATCCCAGGGTATATATATATATATAGGAGTGTGATGTAATACAAATAAATAAATAATAATAAAAATTGTATATAAATTACAATTATACAATTTTTTTTATTATTTATTTTTTTAATTTTTTTTTTTTTTTTTTGTAAAAGCCAGGATTATTTGTGTCCAAGTATTCTTAGACTTCTTCGTTAAGTATTTCTACGACGAAAGTCGTTTTGATCCCGAACAATAGTCCCCAACAATAGTCCAGATTTGAATAGAATTAATTAATTCTGCCCAAACCACTTCCCAATGAGCTTAGTGGTCCAATTGTATGGATTGAGGTAATTTTGGCCGTGAAACAACATAATTTGTTGTTGGGAAATACTTCCATAGAATTGTCACTAGTTAAAGTTAAATAAAATTGATTATTCATAGTTCGATAGTTCTTGACTCAGAGGAGTCGCTCGATGTCAAAAGAAAATCATTCCAAGGGTTCCAGAGGATTGATGCGACTGGAAGAGTTGTGACTGGCGTTGGGATGGCTACCATTGTTGCTGTCGGTATATTTCAGTGAGGGATTGGGAAGAAGTTAAGCAATGCAACTGCTGAGTACCATAGTTCATGGTTGTTTATCTCCTTTTTGCAAACTCAAATCTCCAATCGCTGCTACAATTACACAGTACACTACAAAAATCTGACAGAAAAAGACGATTTTATTTTATTTTTAGGAACACGTTCTCCACACCACACCCGCCGTGGTTACTGTTTTTGTAGTTCTTGTCTTGGGGGATGAACGCTGGTAATAGGATGCAGTGTTTAACTACGAGTATGTGACTTCTACTTCTTTTTGTAGTCGATGACTTGTGAAGCTGCAATCCAAGAATCGAAACTGGGGAGATATCCTTCCCAAACGACTTTAATTTCTTGGATATGATGTTTCCCATTTGACGTGTTCTTTGATTGAGAATGCTTCCGATATCGTATATCGTATACCGATAAATAAGAGAGAGCTAAATAAGAGAGATCTTATATATTTTAGCTAAATTAGGCTAAATAAAAGAGATCTGTTACATCGGCTTAACATTGATGATCGATTCTTTCTACTTTGGTTTGACTACTTGAAATTGTTGGTCGAATAGGTTTGTGTAACGTGTACGTCGATTGTTCTTGTAACCATTGTCGTTCATTTTGCAAACGTATGCTTTTAAGTTTGGTTTTGGCTGCATGATGCAATGTTTTAATTATTCCGTAGCCAACTGCATGATCAGGATTGTAGTAAATCCTGGCCAAAGGTGTACCCGTGTTTTTGCTGCTTAGTAAGTTAACCAACTACTGATGCTCTTTTCTTTGTGTGGTACCTTTTTGGGATCGCAATGATTTATATGTCTGACGAGGGTGTTGACATTAACTTTTTGCTGGCGAGGGTGTTGACATTAACTTTTTGATGCAACAAATTCTTGAGGTAGATGTCATTTTGAGTGTGTTACAATACAGGGTTTGAAATCCTTCGAAATCTTCTCGGTTCTCTTTCTCCTCTATCCCTGTGGCTGTGGCTGTCGCAATCTTTGAAGATGATGCTGTTTTTTTTTCTTCTCTTTTACTAACATTCTTCAAATCTCTCAGAGTATGTTTAGCTGTCTCCTCTAAAACATTCTGGTGAAACAGTTGAAGACGTTGCAATAATTGACCGTTCCGTTTTGCTTTATTCCGTTTCTACCAAATATGTATGATCCACAAACGATTGTACCTATTGTTGTGTGACATTCTGTGACATTAGCGTTAGGAGGTACGTGATGTACCAACGGTAGAGTTCTATCAACCGTTTGTAAGGAACTTAAGCTTTCGTTCTTACATAAGATCCAGACGTATAGGTGTGATGTTCTTCCAGAAAAGCCAGTCCTTATCAGGTTCACCCAGCAGTCCTCCTAAAAGAGATCTAGCAATCGATCATAGCAAGGGAGCAGCTACTTTTAACAACGGACCTACTAGCATGGGAAGAAATCATCCTCGTCGAAGAAGCACTTTTTTTCTTTTGACTGACTGGAATTTTCTTTTTCAGCATTTGGCACATAACGTAACAATGCCGTCCTAATCGCTGTTTCTGTATCTTGGTCAAAGGAACCGTTCCTTTCAAGACGTTCAAACAACATTCACACTCCGCAGGTGCTTTTCTTTAGGTGCTTTTTGAATGATCCGTTTTCGCATCGGGGCATTGGTTTTCGATAAGTACTGACAAGACATCCCGATATGTAGCTAAACGATAATGATAGCTTTTTCCATTTTTGAAGGACATATTTTGACGTATGTGATTTTGTGGACTTTGAGAGGAAGACATCTTTGTTCAGAGAGTTTGAAGTGAATCTTATTCATCACTTCTTTTATACTGGAATTTGTTTCTGCTGTTTGTCGGGATGTCGTACCAACCTCACTTTGGATATTACTGGAACACGACGTGTTTTAAACGGACTAAATCGCGCCAGTTCTTCTTTGGACAAATCCAGTAAACTTTGTAACATGCATGTTGCGTCGTGCACTTTTCCTTAGGGGGTGCTACCTTTGTGGCTGCATCAGAAGCAGCTGCTAGAGCAGCAGAAAATTACGAGATGGGTTTTCATTTTTTCATATGACGAGGAAACATTTGCCTTAAATCTAGTTTGGCTGCCTTCATCAATAGCGGAGTAGGAAAAGATGAAGAAGAGATCGTCACAGATCGAGGTTTTCGTGAGTACGCGTGCGTTCTAGTTGCATTACCTCTCTTTCTGGAAAGGGGTCGTTTTGTTTTCGTTCGGATATTCTTCCTGTGAGATAATTTAGAGTCTGAATTCACTGCCACTGTTGTCATTTTTGTCTGTCTTTTGGATTTGTATTTTTGGGTATGTATTGCTTTTTTAGTTACGGTATTATGATTCCATCGTAGAAGCGAAGGAATAATTACACCTATGTTACAACTCTATGGCTCCAAAAAAAAAAAAAAAAAAAAAACGTAACAAAAAGAAAGTGAAACCAACAATGTTTGTAAAATCAAACAAACAACTTATTTCTAAATAATTAATGTGAAAATCAAAATGCTCTTACAGTATCGTGTATTAAAATCCAAATAATCCAATAATTATTAGTGTCCTAATCTCAAGTCCTGTATATATAGAAACTATATAATGTTCCGAATGGATGAATGTTCCAAGTTAATGAATCTTCATAATGAATCTTCATAATGAACGAATGTTCCGAATGAATGAGTCTTCGTAATGAACGAATGTTCCGAATGAAAGATTGTTCCGAATGAATGAGTCTGTAATGTTCCGATGTACCAACGATAAAATGTAATCCAGATCATCTTTAAGAATCTTCACAGGCATCCGAAAGTCATAAATATAAATCCAAAGGTTGATGAATACTTCAGGTAACATAGGATGTTCCAATAAATATTTCTAGTTGAATTATTTATACAGCATTACAGCATAACAGAACGGCTATTTTTTCAAACAACTGATGATTTCAAAGGCTGATCGTAAAAACAGATGTTTTCAACTCAAGATTTAAAATGGAATTAATATAATTCGTATATCAAGATCTTTTATATTCTTTACAAATGTCATATTTTACAACTGGAAACGTGTCATATTGCGACCCAGAATGCAATACTAAATGCGAAATTTACTCCAGAAATGATAATCAACTATGACCTTGAAAAAAAGGTTAGTAAATACCTTGTTGACATCTTTTTTCAAACTTAAAGTGCAACTCACTATTTGACACAATTTTAAAGTACAGTCATAGGCCAAAAGTTTAGGCACATTATAGATTCCATATACATATATCCGTAACACCTACTAGAGATTCATTTTCACCGAGTTTCAAGATGATTTGTTTCTTGGTTTCAGTATCGATTCTCAGATCGGATAGTTGTGTCAAAGTTACTTATGTTTGTTTCTTTTTTATGGGATGGGGGGCTTTTTTAGGGGAAACGTTCTGTTTGACGAGGGACGTGAATAATTCCTTGTAGTAACTAATGTGCTGTCAAAGTAAACAATTTAACACTTCTTTGAGACTGGCTTCTAACACAATCGGACGCACTTGTGCATTTTTTACGACTGATGGCATACAGTGCACGAATCAATTTGGTGGGAAGATGAGATGAAAAGGAAGTTATTTGGAACAATGTCAGAGAGGAAAGAATTGGGGTTTTTTGGTAGACAAAAACAGGAAGGCAACGTGTAAACGACTGGACCTACGTCTTGACACCAATCGCGAAACAAATCCGTACAAAATCTCAAATAATCTGGAGTGGTAGGTTTTAAATCGATTTGTAAATACGCATATGGGAATTGGGTGCCATTGTCATAAGCATAATTCAGCCAAGGCGTTCCTAATTGCTTAGCTAAGACTTTAACTTGAGATTTGTCCCTTGGACATTTAAACAACACTACATAATTAGCATTCAGATTAATGGTACGATGCGGTTTATTCTGCTGAAACAAATTTTGAGTAATGCAAATATTACCTGGATTAATATTATGTCCTTTTCGTATAAAACAAAATTTAATTTCTTCTTCATCTTCTTCTGATATGTCACCGTTGATGACGAAAAGAGTTTGATTAAGATCAGACACGATCCCATCGTCTTCGCGAGGAATTCCTTCTACAAACGAAATGGATTCTCCTTGACTTTCCTTCAGTAACGTGTAAACCGTCTGCCACTCTTTGTGACACCACGCGATACGTCATGGAGCACGATCGAACAGAAGTGATTTGTGTTCGAGCACACATTTGACAAATTCGTTTTTGTCTGAACCACTGAATCAGCATGTTAATGGGATGGTGTAGATACAATGTCTACCAATTTTGACGACTGACCTTTCGCCAATAACATTGAGAACGGGCGATACAGCCATAACTCCCGAGTTGTTTGGAAAATTCTGCGACAATCACCAAGAACGTAAGACATTTTATATGTTTAATATTTTTAAATGGTTAAACACAAATATTCACATTTTAAAACAACAAAATTAATGTTTCTTTCAGCAGTAACACACGTCTTTGGCATAGCTAGAGACCTCTTGTTTCCAAGTATCGAATCCAAGAAATTTTCAGTCACGTGCATCCTTCCAGTTGTAAATTTGTTGGTGCACTCAACTAGCCACACACACGTCTTGATAAGTAAGAAGAGAAGATACAGTGCCACAACTTTTTTCTTCGCACAGGGGTAGAGAAATCGAATTCATCACTAATAGCAGCGCTTTAAAACAATGAGTATTTCGTGAGAAGATACAATTTTTGCTGTTATGTGTTTGCATGAACTGGTGATAATTTGGCATAGGGAATATGCCAGTAAACGAAATCCAACAAATTCAATCACTAACACACACACACGACACTTCGTCCAAAATTCAAAAGAGTCGTATTGCCCTGTGAAATCAGTTCTTTTAAAAGTAGTTGATAATCCACTATGTCTTTAATGGTGTCATTGACTTCATCCCACAGAATTTGGTACAACACTGATGTCAGAAGTCGTGGCATGGAGAGCTTTATAACGTTTGCTCTTTATTTTTTTATTTAGTACGTGGGTTCTTCTAAACTGCAAATTCAAATTGGTGCAACACTGATTACATAAGTCGCAGCTCCAACGGTAAACTTCAAATCCTCTCCTGTTGTAAAGTATCCATAAGGATAATAATCTGTAACGGCAAAGGAAGGAAGTGACTGCACGGAGATTGGCTAGGATGTTTATACTCCCTTTTCGTGAAGTTTCACACCACAACTAAAGCACTGTAATTGGTATCCTTTTCCCAAGCAGACAAATCCTGCTCTCGCTAAAGATCTGGGAGACAAATCCTGTTCTCGCTAAAGATCTGGGAGACAAATCCTGCTCTCACTAAAGACCTGGGAGACAAATCCTGCTCTTGCTAAGAATTTGGGAGTAGATCCATCCAAATAATTAGGCCATTTCTCTCTGAACGTATGAAATCGATTGGGAAAATTGCAATAGGCAGGCAACGCCACCGGAAACATGTTTTCTTCTTTCATTTGTGATTCCCTATGAGCTTGTGGTATCTAGAGTCGGTCTGTGAGAGCGTGGATGACATGCATAGATGGGTGCACGGACGGCTTCACTTCGATAATGTTGCGGCAATGTCACTGGGCACCGCATCACTCTGTTCTCAGGGCATGGCATTGCACTCGACTTCATCGAACCTTGAATCAGTGGGCCATCCCATGGTTTCTGTGTGGAATTCATCATTTTCGGTCTAAGTCTCTGGTCACAATTATCTTTCCGTCTATGAATTCTCTTCATCGTTATACTGGAGATAGGGAAGTCGTACTCGTTTCTAGTAGACAATCTGATACACTTTTTCCAAGGGTCGACTGACGATTTAATGTTCTTACAAACGAACAATCTTGTGAGGAAAGACCGTTTTGACATGAGTGTCTTGATCTTGACCTGAATTTAAGGCTTCTTTTAACACGTCAAACGTTCACCACTTGACTTGAATGATAGTTCAATGTTAGTCCTTTTTACTTTGCATTTGGTATACAGTTGTCCTTTCTTATCTCGCACTGGTAGCCACAGGTGGAACGCAGTTAATAATTTGCAAGCACCTTTCTGTTGTTGGAATTGTTTAATGAAATTTCGCTCTTAACACGCTGGACTCACGAATATTCATCAGCAAGCATCGAATCCTGCTTTTGATTTCAGGAATACAAGGACTTGACGCTAAACAGCAAAGAAATCTCTTTCCACAATGAATATATTGCGACCGACTGTTAAATCATTTGTCACATTTTTCACAATTGTAACTGTATCCAAGAAAATACGTGATACTAGTGAATCTATGAAAATGATTTTGGTGATGATAGACATGAATGTATTTTCTGTCTGGAAAATTATGTCCTCGAAACAGGAGATGACGGTTAACTTTCAGCGTATAACGTCTCGAAGTGTCTGCATTTCAGGAACTCCACACACGGTCTCTTTCTAAATTCCTGTTTGTTCCGAAATTATTTCTGCTCATCTACTTTGTTGAGGTAAGTGTGGTCTTTTAATTCTCCCTCATAATCGTTTCCATTCCATTGTATTGGTTTTCTCTGCAAGTTCGAGCGACCACGATGGAACGGGCTAAACATATTTGATCTTGGTCGTTATTGATGGAACGGGCTAAACACATTTCATCTTAGTCGTTATTAATCTGGGTGATACTTCCCTTGGCACTGGGAAGTTGATCCTCAGATACAGCTTTTTATTGTTGTTGTTGCTTTTTTCGCGGCCTGAAGGACGTGAAACCTGTGTCATATGGAATTTACCTTTTATATCGGTATTGTCAAACGCATCATTGCCTTCTTGTAAGTGTTGAAACAGATGTTGGAAGAGGTTAATTCCGCAGGTGTACTAAATTCAATCAAGATAAAACATTTCAAACTGTCGTGAGTGATGAACAGTCTCAAACGATCTTGATCTTTAGCTTGCCACTGCTGTTGCAAATCGTCTAACATAGACACCAATAAGTCTGAAATGAAGGCATCTGCTTTCTCTGTAAAGACTTATGACTGGAACTATTTAAATTTTACCGTGTAATTGTAAACAGTCGTTCTACATTTTCCGGAAGTCATTTTGTATGTAGATAGAATGTGACAAATCATCATGGGCTACAGAACCACTTTCTTTTCTGGCGAATTTTGACTCTCTCGGTCTTGACGAGGTAACTGGTGTTGAATAAGGATCCGTCATGTCCTCTTCCAAATCGCTCTTGTGAATTTCTACCAACACTTCTTGGAGAGTGTTGGGTGACACAGAACGTCTTCGTCGCTTGGTGTCTGGTTTCTTGGAAGGATGTGATCTCTCACGACGATTCAAATTCGATTTTACTAGGGTTACCTCTCTCTCAGTTTATGTATGGCCCTCCCTCTATACATAAGAGAATACAATCATTCAGTTTCAATCTGTGAAGATGGAAGAGCCACAATAGATCACACTTCTGGTCAGAGATTTACAGAGAGTCATTCGAAAATACACTTACAACAAGACTTCCAGAAAAAAATACACACTACTCCTCTTGAGATAAAAGTAAAGATACCTGTTATGTCTGTAAAGAAAAAGGACATTGGGCTACAGTATGTTATCAACGTCAAAGAGAAGGAACCTCAAAGACAGGAGAAATCAGGTTCATGTATTAAAGTAAAGCTATCTGTTATCATTGTCAAGGTAAAGGAAATTCGTCTTCAGAGTGTCCACAAGAAAGTGAAAAAGGAGTGTTTCAAAGCAGCAAAATCTATTCCTGCAAAGAAAATCAGAGCAAGACAAGCAGAAGAACCCACTGGAGTGAGGAAATTAAAATAAAAAAGACAATAGAACAAAAAGAAGGACAAATGGACTTTTGTGGCGTTTTTTAAATTTCATTGTGATTCATATTCACGAGAATATACCGCAAACGTAAGTGTATTCGTGTCATGATTTGTTTGTTAGTATTGATAAGATATTCACACACCCATTTTTGTCAGTCAGACGGCGTGTTAGTTAGTAGGTACGTGTGTGAACATTCCTACCCTTTACAGGGCTGTTTTTGTATATGTGTAAACACACCTCCTCTTTTCGTTGGTTAGTAAGTGTATCTGTTGGTTAGTCAATGTAGTTTTAACATTACCATTGCTCTTATACCCACAGTATCATTTTTGATACCATTGTTATTGCCTCAAATAGTTCTTGAGGCAATAGGGCTTCATTAATGATAAATCTATGGATTCTTTAATATTACCATTTCCTTTGTGTCCAAAGTGTCACTTTTGTAAATAAACTATCGGTACAAAATGAAATCTCATATTAATTGTTTAACATTACTATTCCCCTTGTACCCATAGTGTCATTGTATTGCTCTAGACCAAAACCCATTTCTCGATAGAAAAGAAAGTTTCATGTCTATTTGTAACATTGCATGTTTCCTTGTACCAAGAGCGCCATTTTTGAAACTGTTCACCTTGGTATAGTGTTATAATGTTAAATCATCATGGTATAGTGTTTAATCATCAATATGGTGTCATGGGCTAATATTAAATTCCCGTTGTACCCAGAGAGTCACATTAATGCCGAACTTACGGACTTTTTAATCTGGAATTCCATTGTACCCAGAGTGTCATCATTCCGCGATTGCGGTCTAATTTTAATTTCCCTTGTACACCGAGTGTTATTTCTTTACCCAGATCGCTACACTATACTATTTACAAGATATAATACATTTTTTGAAAAAGTAAAATATGGGAGCTTCTGTTTATACTTGTTGTTTAATCGTCCATACATGAAAATCTCAATCTTCATTGTTCTTATAAGTCTATTTTGCATAGTTTACGAATTATTGCGGTTAAAAGTGAGACCACGCACAAATGTGTGCGCAGATATTACTTGCCCATGATATGTGTGCTGAAGCGAAGTATCACTAGAACGAAGACGTCGCTAACATAGAAATTATAGTCAACGGAGTTTGCAATTGACTATGAAATCAACGACAATATAGCATCATCGCTCTACACTCGAGGCTGCCTGCAGTATGATTTCAAGGTTTTCACGAATGTAATACATAAACATGACTAATCCAATTACTTCGAGCCCACGTAAAATTGTATCGGAAGCTTGACCGTACACGGCCGTTTATGCTAACTGAGTGTGTCTATCAGATTTTAGTTTCCAAAACACTGTCACTTACCATCGCTAAGAGATTACTTACGTTGATACATAAGAGCTTCATTGACTCGTTAATGATGTATTTTTGTTTACGCATATCGATGAGAAACGAGGAAATCTTGTCGCAGGCATCCACGGGCGAAAAGAGAGCGTAGCGGATCTTCGCCAGGTACTTGCGATGATGGCGATCTGGTAATCTGGTAAAAATGTAAGAAATCTAAACAATCAATGATATACATATAGTCAATATGGACATCAATAGATATAGCTACAAAAAAAACCCCTTAAATTACGACATTTTTGTGTGTGAAGAATTTCAACTAGATTATGAGTTCAGTATAGTAGAGAGATCGCGACTTTTTGCGGGGAAGGTATTTTCTAAACCTCACATTATATAAGTCACAAGGAGAAAATAAATACATCAAACATATATATATATTGGTCAAAATTGCAAACAATAACTTTTCGAAAATAAACTGCAGTTCTTTGATATGGTAAATACCTCTCCCACCCCTATTTAAATGTCACCCCTTATCTCCTAACATAATCTTTTGCCATGATCTACTTAATATTTGCAGTTCTTTTTTCGCATTCGTTAATTAATAAAGCATTGGTTAAAAAGAATATATGTTTTTAATTTAAATATATGTTCTCCATGTAAGGGTAAGACTTACTTATCAATATTCTTCTTCTTCTCATTTTCCCTAAGATAATTGCCTAAATTTTATGTCGAAACCCTTTTGCCACGTCTGTAAGAATTTGAGATAATTTTATAGATTGTAATATGGTTGGGTGAAAATTTGGAATTCGCAAGACTCACATGTCTCTTAATGACATTTCCTAGTTGGACACATTATAATCTGTAAATCCACATTTCCTAGACTTTCGTCCTTTACAAATTAAAAAGAACGGCAACAATTTCCCTTTTTAATATTTTAGCCCTTTTTCTTGTTTTTGATCACGGCTTAATTACTAGATGCTGCACGTTCAAAAAATATATAAAAAAATTTCATCGATCAGTACACCTCTACAGTGATTGACGTTCTGCTCATTCTGTAATGACGTCAAACATAACAGCAAATCGAGCCAAAATAAGACGATAATTTTGCACTTTCTGACTGCATTGATTTTATCGGTAAATTTTGAAATTCGGCGTGAGTAAATTTTACCCGAAAATAGGATTTGTTATTTACACACATCGCTATGCAAAAAGCACGAAAATTTACTTATTCAAGATTTTCTCCATATTTGACCTTTAAGGTCGGTAGTTTGTTTAGCATAAAAACACTAGCTCTAGACGAGCTTTTTTACTGACGCAATATAAAATAATTACGACATATTAAAACGGATAGGAACACAGATAGTACACTTTTACAATAAAACAAGACAGATCGGATACATAAAATACCAACAGTGACACAGCTACAAAAGACAAACAAGAATATATATATATATATATATATATATATATATATATATACATATATATATACATATATATATATATACATATATATACATATATATATATACAATATTTATTATTTTAATAAATAATAAAACGTATTTATATAATGATAATCACAGCCTACGTATATATATATATATATATATATATATATATATATATATATATATATATATATATATATATATATATATATAACATACATATAAAAATATGTAATTGTCTTAGCAATGTGCATACACAAAGGCTAGATTAATAATTAAAAAATCAGGAAATGACAATGCCCAAAAACAGATTTTAAATAAACAAATAAACTAATATAAGTAAATAAAATAAGCAGTATGGGAGAAACATTTAAACCAACAGAAACCTAGTAAAGTTAGATAAACAGGAAGCTAATTTACATGGATCCCTAAACTAAAAGACACTAGCATAGTTACATTGAGGCCCTGACTAGGTTCGAGTTGTCTTTTTAAATCGGAGTATTCTTATTTCATTGGATAGCTGTTTCAGACTCTTGGAGACCTAAGATTTAAAAGAGAGCTTACCATACCTTGTAATATGTCTCCTTGGTATTGTGGCCAAGTTTTGTGTCTGAAATTATACTTGCATTGTTTAAATGTGACCAGGTTATTGAGGTTATTAGGTGTTTAAGTATGTTATATAATTCAATTGCCACGTATCCAAATCTGCAAATATATCAGGTTCGAATAGTTACTTTTTTAAAGAGACAACCACATTAGCTATTGAAATCATCAACTAAAACAATTTGATCCACTATAATATGTTTCTTCCCCATTTGACAGTTTTTCGTTTGCTACAGAAATGCCCAATAAGAGGGGCATACAATTTGATCTAATAAAGCATTTATAGATCAGTAATTATAGGTTACTGCATTTGTATGGGAAAATATGAACGAGTTTTTTTGAGCTACACTGCACGACGTCAGGAGTGCAGTATAGCTCAGAAAAAACGAGTTCATATTTTCCCATACAAATGCAGTAACCTTTTTATTATATACTCATTTTGCTTTTCTACCTAAGGCTGAATAAACAAAAGAACACACTACAAGAAACAAAGTAACTGAATTTCTGCTATATTCTAAAGTAAATACACAACCGAAGTTAAACCAATACACAGTAACAGTATTCATGCGCACATGGCACCGCCCAGTGACCTTTGAACTTGGTTGAGTAGCGCGCTCTGCGATTTGTTTCAAAAAGAAATCTCATTTTGGTCTACTTAAAATTGAAATTTTGAGTCATATTGTGAATTACTGCGCATTGGAACAACTTTCCCAGTTGATCTGGAATGGAGGGATTTTGTTTTTATGTCGATTCAGCTAAATTCTGCTCTTTTAGTTTTTAGCTGGTTCTATTACGTACGATTTACATGTAGCTAGAGGGACTGGCCTCGACAGCAAGCTAGCTTACACATGTGTTACTGTCCTGTCATTGATAGTTTGGAATCATAAGGTGGACAAAATATGAAATTCTTTTAAGTGAAATTCTCAAGAAGATGCAGGATTCAATATTTTTAGGGAATATTAAATTCATTTCGTTTTGGAGTGCAGTAAATTCTCCTTTGGAATGAGATTTCTGTTGGAAATGTAGTCCAGATTGCAGTGCAATTTCGCGCCGTGGATCAGAAAGTACATTTTGAAGAATTCAGGATGCAGAAAAGTAAGTACATTTATTGTCATTCTTATTACCAGCTATAGATGACATATTTATATGTACTGTCATAATAAATCCAAACAATTTCTCCAAAAAAAAACAAAAACAAAAAAAAGGCAAAATTGCAAAGCGGCTGGGGTGTGAGAGCCCATTTCGTCAGCGGAAAATAAGGCTTCTTCGTTTTCGTGGCTTCTTGGCTCCGAGGCACTTGCTTTTATACCAAAACCCGCCTACTTTAGTTGTATTTTTTCGAATTTAGTGCTTGGACTGACTTCTAAAATTAGCGGTCTCTGAGAGAAACGGAATATCATTTGGTCATAAGATGCCTTTTTATGCTATTTTTTTATAGACTCTAGAGAGCACGGTTCATAGTCTGAACCATCGGCTAAATAAGTGTTTAAATGATCAGAATGATATTTTCAATACTGCATGCCTCACGTTTGTTGTCATAAAGCCACCGCTGTCACTTGCTTGGTTGAAAGATTCTTTTGTGACTCAATGAATTCATCCACATCGTCAGCTTTATCATCTCTACTCTCAAACAGCTTGTTTAGTTCATCCACAGACAAATCTAATAAAGCAAAAGCTCCGGTGTCTGCTACATCTGCGTACATTGTTTGTTTACAATAAAAAGTAGTTCCTAACACGCGATACTATTTTTAGACACACGTGTCGTGCAGTATGAAGCCAGTATGGAGAAATACTGCACGATTCTGACAATGCAAAGTTAATGGAGAAAAAAATGAGTATATAATAATATAATTTTATTGGAACAATTGTGGCTGAGACGTTACAGATATAATTTTATTGGAACAAATGTGGCTGAGACGTTACAGATATAATTTTATTGGAACAATTGTGGCTGAGACGTTACAGATATAATTTTTTTGGAACAAATGTGTCTGAGACGTAACAACACATTTAATTATCTTGCTGCTTTCTGATACATCTTAGACATATGGTTGTTACATTTAGTTGAGAGTTAATATCTACTCCAAGAATTTCACACGTTTCGCACATAGTATTTCGTGGTCTTCAATAATGAAATAAGATACATAATCTGTATTGTGGCTAACCGTATGGCTTGGCATGCATACCACTGGCAACAAACCAGTCAATTAGTATCTTGTTCGTAAAAGAGATTTGAGATTATATGGATCTATATAGGTGTCACAGATGCTGTTTGTTTGACGAAATAGAAAATGTCATTCATAAAGATATTAAATATGATATAATAGGCCCTTGGGAGCTTCTTTGAAGATGTTATCGCAGGTACTATGTGAAGCTCTCACTTTAACACATTGGTTTCTGTTTGACAAGTAGTTTTCAAATAGTATAACCGAGTTCTGATCTATGTTATATGTTTTTATCTTTCAATGGCGAGGCGATGGGGAAGACTGTCAGAGGCTTGTCACAGATCCATTAATATCGCTCTCATATAGGAGCCATTGTCCAGGGCGACCATCCAGTCCTCATCCAATCTCAGTAATGTGGTTTGATATCTTAACCCAGTTCCAAATGTAGATAAAAACAATGATGAAATATATGATCAAAATTTAATTGCAGCTGAGTATATAGAAGTCTTTCACACATTTTGGAAGTGCATAAAAATACTAGCAGGTCTACTGTTACCATTTTCTATGTGATCAGATTTTTGTAAATTGGAGTTACCTATGCTTCTTTGAGATGATCGTTGTTCAATTCAAGCATTGAACAGTATGCTAATTTTTGAGCATAAAACAGGTGAACATAAATTGAGAATTTTAAGATGCATGTTGCCAACATCCTTAGATTCCTTAGTATAAAGGATTTTCATAATTTTTAAAAACGTGATACTGCATTGTAGGTTTCAGTTTGAGAGTTGAGTGTTTTTCAAGCGGCTGTTTGTCACGAATACTTGTATACTAGGATGACTAGTAGAATTTCCCGTGGATTCGTTTTATATTTTGCAATGTTGGTGTGATATTAACTAAAAATGTCACAGACGTTTTAGTTTGGTTAGTCATCAGGACATCATATTGTATCAATTATTTGTTACAATTTGAACTTTTTTTTTGGTTGATACGAAAGGTTTAATGGTGTGCCAAAATTCCTTAGATTCTGGATCACATTTATACCTTTCGAAGAAATATAGTCTAAGCGATTGTCGTCTGAGATTATTGATACAGTTCTGGTTCTTTTTAAGTTTCCTAGAAAGGTTGTGTTTTATACTTCTTGCATTTATTATGGGCCTACGTTTTTTTTTTTTTTTTTTTTTTTTTTTTTTTTTTTATATATATATGACCATGTTGAGATCACTGATCATGTGTGAAGTTGGGTTAGTGTGTTTTTGCATTTTAGGAACATGGTTAGTAATAATATTCAATAGTAGCCTTTCATATGTTCAGTATTTGTTATCAGTATCATCAAATATGACAGGGACATGAATAGGTATTCTATACACATTATTACGGAGATTTTTCTAATCAAACTTTGTGTAGTGTCTGAAAGTGATTTTCCCCAAATCTGTTTAAAACATAGTATTATTTTAATGTTGTTGTCATCATGCGATGCCAGTCACCTACGCCAGAGTTGAAATGTATACTGTGGTCAAAGAAATGTGGATTGTTTGTAGCATTATTGTCTATCCATGAGGGGGGGGGGGGGCAGTGTTTGACATAATAGTGTAGGGTTCCTTATGATTGTTAAATTGCAAGTATCAAAGATTGATCTAAGGAGTTTGCTTTATACTTTACTTCACATATGAAATTATTGATAAAAACATACTTTCATTTGGTACACACACACACACACACACACACACATATATATATATATATATATATATATATATATATATATATATATATATATATATATATATATATATATATATATATATATTTAAAGCAAGCGTTGCACACTTTGCAAAGTTATGCCCGAGACCAAATCCTTCAGAAGTTCGGCGACATAAGTTGTCTTTAATATCTATCAGAAGTTAAGATGTTAAGATGTCGAAACAAGAATGTTATCTATTTTCTCACATGCAAGATCTGTTGGCGAAACCATTGATTTCAGAAAACGAATGAACAATCACAAGAGCCACTTTCGCAACAAAGTCAACGTGAAACTCGCCAACCACTACAACTCGACTGGGCATTCAGTCGAGACCCTCGAGATGCTACCAATTGAACCTAGCCGAGGTGGACCGATATAGAACGCACAATAAGGAACGATACTGGATACTACAATTGAAAACTCATGGGAGTTAGGTTTACACGAACAATTCTAACCTTCCCAGTGAAAACTTATCAAAATTACAGTCAGGCATCAGTTAAATATTCACTTACTCTTTACATGCATTATTATTTTTATTATTATTATTATTATTATTATTATTATTATTATTATTATTATTATTTTCTATTATTCCCCAACACCATTCGTATGACATATTTCCTTGATTTTGTACCATACATGGTTTCCGTCGTCGCCCCCAGCCTGGAATTAGGTCAAAGCATGTTCAATGAAGGGGAAGAAGGGGAAATAAACAAACAAAGGATAAACAATAGAAGAAAAAAAGAAGACAAAATTGAAAATCGGTCTAAAACGGGTAAACTGCATATCTATGTTGTTCTGCCATCAGCCCAACAAAGTTCTGCAAACAAATTCAAAGAAGTGTTTATCGAGCGTATCGCGCAGAAGGTCAAAGTGTTTTGACCTAATTTCAGGCTGAGAACAAAGGGCTGATACCATGCGCGGCGAAAAGTCAACGCCATCATCAAAATGTTGGCAAGAAATTATCTCCCGGTAAAGTTATCCATGGAGGTACTAAGGAAGTATGTCAAGAGCAACGTATAGCGGGATAATGGACAGGAGTTCAAATATAATAATAATAATAATAATAATAATAATAATAATAATAATAATAATAATACAAGTAAAGCGTTACTGAATATTTACTTGGGTAAATGTTAATCCAAAAAGTGCAGACGTCTGATATACTGATGCCTGGCTGTAGTTTTTATAAGACTGCATTAGGAAGGTTAGACTTTTTCATTTAGGCCGAACTCCCCATGAGTTTACAATTGAAGTATCCAGATACCTAAAAAGGTGATACTCCTGACATGGTATTAAGATACAGTGATGAATGTTAGCCACTCGGGATACAGCGACCTAAAAAGGTGAATACTCCTGACATGGTATTAAGATACAGTGATGAATGTTAGCCACTCGGGATACAGCGACCTAAAAAGGTGAATACTCCTGACATGGTATTAAGATACAGTGATGAATGTTAGCCACTCGGGATACAGCGACCTAAAAAGGTGAATACTCCTGACATGGTACTAAGATACAGTGATGAATGTTAGCCACTCGGGATACAGCGACCTAAAAAGGTGAATACTCCTGACATGGTATTAAGATACAGTGATGAATGTTAGCCACTCGGGATACAGCGACCTAAAAATGGGAATACTCCTGACATGGTATTAAGATACAGTGATGAATGTTCGCCACTCGGGATACAGCGACCTAAAAAGGTGAATACTCCTGACATGGTATTAAGATACAGTGATGAATGTTAGCCACTCGGGATATAGCGACCTAAAAAGGTGAATACTCCTGACATGGTATTAAGATACAGTGATGAATGTTAGCCACTCGGGATATAGCGACCTAAAAAGGTGAATACTCCTGACATGGTATTAAAATACAGTGATGAATGGTAGCCACTCGGGATATAGCGACCTAAAAAGGTGAATACTCCTGACATGGTATTAAGATACAGTGATGAATGTTAGCCACTCGGGATATAGCGACCTAAAAAGGTGAATACTCCTGACATGGTATTAAGATACAGTGATGAATGTTAGCCACTCGGGATATAGCGACCTAAAAATGTGAATACTCCTGACATGGCATTAAGATACAGTGATGAATGTTAGCCACTCGGGATATAGCGACCTAAAAATGTGAATACTCCTGACATGGCATTAAGATACAGTGATGAATGCCAATATTAAATACACTATGGTATATATGTCATTTTTTAGTATATATATATATGTCATTTTATTACATATTTAACGATACCAAAACTGTTTTGAAATTAATTTGTTTAGATATTGTAATCAATGGCAAAAACATAAAAGTCTCGCGTAAAAAAAAAATACGACATGAATACATTATTTGATGTCTCAAGGATGTTGATATGTGTCTACGACTGTGTAAATATTTGCAATAATGCTATCGTTCGTTGACCTATAGACAATTTTGCATCTATTCTCTGAAAACAAGTACGATTTTACACTCTGTTATTTTGATGCATTGTGATTCATGAAACAAGATTGATTTAAGCGCGATATTCTTTATTCTTTCTGTCTTCTTATTCACATCGTTGTCATTATTATTATTATTATTATTATTATTATTATTATTATTATTATTTTTATGTTTATTATTAGTATTAGTATTATAAACATTTCGAGAGAAGGCCTGTTTAGTGTTTGTATACTCTGCGAGCAGAAAGATGCTTCCATGATTTTATGCAGAATATCTCACAATTTAAACTTAAACTGGCACAATTTGCACGCACAAGAAGTCGATAGCATTACCGTAACATTTCATACTTTTTTGAAAGCTTGATCTGGATGTTTTCCCATTGGAAAGCTTGATCTGGATGTTTTCCCATTGGAAAGCTTGATCTGGATGTTTTCCCATTGGAAAGCTTGATCTGGATGTTTTCCCATTGGAAAGCTTGATCTGGATGTTTTCCCATTGGAAAGCTTGATCTGGATGTTTTCCCATTGGAAAGCTTGATCTGGATGTTTTCCCATTGGAAACCTATCAGGTTTCTAAGTAGTATCTAGGCAGCTGTTCAATTGCCTATGCAATTCTTATCTACACATGCATGTACTATATATTATGGAATGCCTATATCGTCAATATAACAATATCAATTGAAGTTGAATGTGCCGCTTATGGGTAAAGGACATACTGGTGAAAGCCTATCTGAAAAGGTCTGTATGACAAGTGGAAATCAAAGATAAAACAGGAAAGAATTGATATTACAAATAAAGAAAAATAATAAACTAACCCCTCTTCAATAAACATGACCGTACACATACATTATTTTACCAGAGTTCTATCTGATTAGAGGTTGCAGACGGCATTACGACAGGTGAATACACTCCGATCGCTAATGCAGATGCTGATGATACCTACATCTCTAAACGCACCGGTCATATATAAAGATTATTTCTATTGTTTTTGTACATTACTGTTATCAGTCAGAATGCAGAATGTTTAATGAGTGGCAACAATGGTACTGTTCTCATTTTTTGTTTTTTTCTTTTTATATGTGGCATCCACGTTTTCTGATACGTAATTCTCTGAAAATGTGATGGTTTGATGGGAGACAGTCTATGTAAAAATGATCAGAATGAGATTTAAAAGATTTATTTCTAAAACAATTTCTGATGTGCAATGATATATTTTCCAATCAAGTGTTTGTTTCCGGAAACATGTAACTTGGTATATTCACGTTTTGATAAGCCACAACTAACCGTTACTCGACACTGAGTCGATCGAATTGTGACATGTTATATGCATTCATTTCTCCTTTCATACCTGCCAGTTGGAGTAGTTAAATGAGACAATTTCAAGGTGACATGTTATATGTATTCATTTCTCCTTTTAAACTTTCCAGTTGGAGTAGTTAAATGAGTCGATCTCAAGGTGACACGGTATATGCATCCATTTCTCCTTTCAGACTTCTAGTTGGAGTAGTTCAATGAGTCTATCTCAAGATGACATGTTATATGCATTCATTTCTCCTTTCAGACTTTTCAGTTGGAGTAGTTAAATGAGTCGATCTCAAAGTGACATGATATATTGATTCATTTCTAATTTCAGACTTTCTAGTTGGAGTAGTTAAATGAGTCTTTTTCAAGGTGACATGAATTAACAGGAAACATTTCATTATATATACAAAACGGCCACTTGAGATTATTTGTTTCTTAGTTGTTCACATAGCAATTGCACATTTCTTTAAACAGGCCAATGGGATATGGGACCTGTACTACCTTGTGTTAGACACCGATTGACACGGCATTGTGTGTACAAAGTTGCTATTGTATGGTATCTTAATATAAATATAGAATGGGTCCTATTGTCGGCTTTATAATTACGCGCACAACGTTATCCATAGTATATGTGTTTGTTCTATTGAGGTATCGTGACGGGTATACCTGTATTCACTTATTCACCGACTTGCTCATGCGCGTTGAAATTACTTTAATGCATGTTTCTCATCCGTGATTCGCGTCATATATGAATATAAAAGGACTGAATTTTCCTTTATAGACACATAACGTAAAACCTTGTCAGGATGTTGTCTTATTCACAACAGTTTGTATCTTTCAGCTGTTGAAGCATGTAATAATCACATTCGTCTGCGTGGGAGTGAGATTCTGTCGGGCTGCTTCGACAGACGGGAAGGAGTGTAGTGTTTGTGTTTGTTCCTTATTTAACGCTTTCTTAGGGTGCAATAGGGCATTTGTCGATGCCTGTCATGTGTGCAGGATAATCTCACATCTGTTATCTGTACATGATAACCTCGTAGTTGTTATGTGTACAAGATAAAGATAATCTCATACATGTCATGTAATCAGGATACTCTCATCCCTTTTATGTGAACATTATAATGTCTTACATGAACAGGATAATCCCATGCCTGTTATGTGTCTTGTATGAACAGTATCTCCCATACATGTTATGTGTCTTGTATGAACAGGATAATCCCATACCTGTTATGTGAACGTGATAATGTCTTATATGAACAGGATAATCCCATATCTGTTATGTGTCTTATGTGAACAGGATATTCCCATACCTGTCATGTGTCTTATATGAACAGGATAATTCCATACCTGTTATGTGAACATGGTAACCTCATGCATGTTGCGAACATGATAATGTCTTATATGAACAGGATAATCCAATACCTGTTATGTAAACATGATAATGTCTTATATGAACAAGATAATCCCATACCTATTATGTGAACATGATAATGTCTTATATGAACAGGATGATCCCATACCTGTTATGTGAACATGAGAACCTCATGCCTCTTGTAAACATGATAATATCATACGTGTTATGTGCAGGAGTGTACTGGGTAAGCAACTCGGCCCTGGACTTATCTGCCGAGACAGGCCCGGGGTTTTGCTCACACCAGTAAAACACCGGTAAAAACGGATTTTTTGACGGCCCACCGATGCGGCGGTCTGCCGGGACAGGCCTGGGGTTTTGCTCACACCAGTAAAACACAGGTAAAAACGGATTTTTTTGACGGCCCACCGGCCCACCGATGCGGCGGCCCACTGGGATTTGTCCCGGTATGCCCAATGGCCAGTACACCACTGGTTATGTGTATAAGATAATCTCGTACCTGTCACGTGAACATGGTAATCTCATGCTTATTATATGTAAAAGATAACTTCATAACTTATATGTGAACTGAATATTATAACACCTTATACGCGACTAGGACATCGAAAGTTCATTGTTTGAATTGGCGCCGCGTAGCGATTCTGTTATAAGAACAGATACATTGAGCGACCTGACGTGGGAACAATCCTGAATACTCCATTTGAAATAGTAGCCTATTATGTGAGTAGCAATATCTTCTGTATGTGTAGACCACTAATAGTGAATGTTTGTTTGATTTAACTTGTGTTTTAGATCAAAATTCGATCCGTTCTGACTCTCATCATTGTGTAGCTAGATGTCAGAAATTTTTCATGATAGTATAGATCTGTATTTCTATTTCGTTTTCATCTTGTAAATATGTTTTGTTTAAATTGATAACGGGCTTTTCGTTTCTTACCACTAGTCCAGTCCCCGCTAAGTCTATCCTTGTGACACAAATATTTCGCTTTAGTCACGTCAATGATGGATTCATTTCTACTAATCATAATATTGCACATAGACGTTCATCACTGATGAGAGAGTGTCTGTACCTCGCTGCTTCGGAAATCGATTTTCACTCTTTCTAAATGAGCATCCAAACTACACATGTGATGACACGGGTCTTGAAATCAATTTTATTTTATTATCAAAATGTAAGAAATTTCAGCCCATTTACCACGTATAATGGGGTTTTAAAATTTCTCAGTAGAGATTAAAGGAATCCGTGGACACAGAATCAATATCAGCTTGAATGTATAGGCCGAAACGTTCTCTGTATTTACCTGCGTGTGACAGAATCAAAGTGAGGAGGATTTCCTATTCTTTGCCGCGCCAAAATGGTCATACGCGCTCTAAATAAGTGGCATTGCCATTGTTCCTTCCGCTTTTATGGTGTGCGAGCGACTATACAATTTATCATTCCATTGAATAGAAGTAAAGGCAGATGGCAGTTTGGAGGCAGATAGGAATTGTAAACCGTTTGGCCTTTTACCCTTAATAGCTACTCTTGTTTTTAATAACAAAAAAGCATTTTCTTGTTTGTGTTCACACTCATATCATGTTTGAAACCGAGTAGTGATTCGAACACAATAAATGTAATATTACACTATCATGGACCTAACATGCATTAGAACCAAATATAGGGCAAAACTGCATAAGTGTCACCCCTGAAAAAAGAACAGAAATAACAGCCCTTCAATTATGCTTCCGCCATGATATATGGCTTTTTTTTGTCAAAGAAGCAGAAATGAACTGCAAGTTTTAGCATCCACAGATACTAAAAACGGCTATATATTAATGCACACGCTTCTATTTCGTATTTAATTCTAAACTTGATGTTCTAATGAAGAAGTAACGAATTATCAAAGTTGTGAAAGAAACAAATTTTTAATATAAGTTTAATCGAAATCTTTTATCTTAAATGTATGGAATTGTTTTTCTACTTTGTATACAAAGCAAATTTCTTTATATTCCACGAGCGTGTGAGAATGTATGTATATATATATATATATATATATATATATATATATATATATATATATATATATATATATATGACTCATATATGACTCATATATACATATGACTCAGTCACATACTTGATCATACTCTAGATCGCAGTTTAATGTATTTGTGTCACATACCTGATCGTACTTTAGATAGCAGTTTAATGTATTTGTGTCACATACCTGATCATACTCTAGATCGCAGTTTAATGTATTTGTGTTACATACCTGATCATACTCTAGATCGCAGTTTAATGTATTTGTGTCATATACCTGATCGTACTTTAGATCGCAGTTTGATGTATTTATGTCATATACCTGATCGTACTCTAGATAGCAGTTTAATGTATTTGTGTCACATACCTGATCTTACTCTAGATCGGAGTTTAATGTATTTGTGTCACATACCTGATCGTACTTTAGATCGCAGTTTAATGTATTTGTGTCACATACCTGATCTTACTCTAGATCGTAGTTTAATGTATTTGTGTCACATACTTGATCGTACTTTAGATAACAGTTTGATGTCGTTGTTTCAAAATAGTCTTTTGTGTGCTGGAGTCAGGGCCGTCGCAAGTTTGCGCTTTAAGAAACGGCGCCCCGGGCGAGCGTCGCCTTTGACGTTCCCTATTCGGGAAAAAAATACCGCAAGCTCCGCAAAATGGCGCCCCAGGGTAGGCGCCCCGGGCGATCGCCCGTTTCCCCCGCCCTTTACGAAGGCTCTGGCTGGAGTAGACAATATTTTTGTGCTGGAGTAGACAGTATGTGTGTGCTGGAGTATACAGTATTTCTGTTGGAGTCGACATTTCGAGTATCTTGTTTTCTTTGTATACAAATATTACGGTTGTGTTAGGATACTTAATATTATTAACTTCCTGTATACGCAGTCACATGGCTATTTACGTTACCTCTCTCCACACGACAGTCAATAACCTCATTATTACACATACTTCTGGTTTTTATATAAAAGCATTTTCAGTGAAGATAGCGATTACAGTTTCACTGACTTTTTCAGAATCGTCCTGAAATTGCAGTTGTCCGCTTGTCCGTACAACCAGATTATAGAGGTAGATCCATTTATTTAAACCTGTTGAGCTTTCGGAAAACAACAGAGGCAATGCTACATAGACTGTATTACGATGGAGGACATGACTGACGTGAGAATAATGGGGTTATTTAAGGCCTCGTTTAAATGGATAAAATTAGTTGTAAGGGCAGTTCAACCAGACTTAGTGGCTGCAGAACTTTAAATGTGGGAGGAGAAAGCTCACGTTAGAGACTTTCTAACTCACGAAACTGTCTAAGCACATATATTGAATTCATGCTCACAGTTAGAAAACCAATAGTAAATAAATATAGGTTTCTCAAACTTTGTAAAGTGTAAGTTAGAGCAATCATGGTTTGGGGTTCAGTTTTAATTTAAGTATCTCTACATTCATACGTAATTTGAACAATATATAACAAACTATAATGATATTCGTTGAATATGGCATATTGAGTCTGAGTGATTGTTGTGTTTACCAGTTATGTGACCACTGGGCCAGACTAATTGTAGATGTTAATTATCGTAACAATTGCAATTGTGTTTTTTTTTCGGCTAAAAATTGCTGTGATGAAGGGATATTTTTATAAAGTAAACTCACGAGACTGGTGTATAATTCTGCAGACGTTGACGCAATTTCACCCTAAATGTTCTATCGATAAATCAACGAAACTGTAACTGTAACTATATATAATAGTCTTTGAAAACAAACGACACTTTTTTATATATGTGTATGGACAACAACCGTTATAAATTGTTCAAGCCCTAAGTCTTTTTATCTAAAATGTAATCAATGTTCAGTTTGATAATTATCTAAAATGTAATCAATGTTCACTTTGATAATTTATCTAAAATAAACTACTTCGATAATTCATAATTTGGTGTTCCACAGGGTTCTTTTAGAGAGGTGCATTTCCGATGTGAAATCATGGATGACATTTAACAAGCTGCAGATGAATGATGATAAAACTGAAGCCATTTTGATTACAACACAAAGACTTTCTCATTCACATCCTTTACCTCAAACAATAAGTATCAGCAACACCTACATTAAATTCACACAATCAGTAGGAAACCTAGGTGTTACTCTCGACAGTAATTTTTATTGTCTCCTGAGGTGAAAAGATGACTTTCTAACGGTTCCAATAGGTTTCTGTGACTTTGACTCTTGTGACTGTTGTTACTGTTACTACCTTTGTCATTGCCGTTGCTACTGTCGGTATATTTCAACGATAGAGTGAGACAAAGATAACTAAAACAAATGCTAAGTCAAATAATTCATAATTATGTATCGCCAAGACAATTTGACCTTAGGGACACTTTCTCAACACCCACTGTTGTTGTTGCTGCTGCTTTTTTTCTGGGTATATTGGAGAGATGAGGTTGATGAAGGTTACACAGTTTATAAAGACAAGACATGAATTCTTCTACTTTTTACTATGCTGCAATCCAAGAATCGGAACTGGGTGGGTATCCTTTCCAAAGAAGGTTGACTTCTTGGATACGACGTTATCTTACTTTACGTGTTCTTTGATCGAGAATGCTTTAGATACCGTATACGTCGTTGCCTTTCTTGGTCACTCGTTGTAGCTATGACAAGTAAAAGGTTCCTTTTAACACTTATCCGTTTATATCTTCTAATGTATAGACAGGAGGTTAACGACCACGCACCTGTGACGACGTATACGGTATCGAAAACATTCTCAAAGAACAGCTATATATGATATGCATCATCAAAACACAACGCACATTTCAGTCGGCTGCTTTTTAAACTCGCAAGCAGATAACAAATACATAGGACAGATGGGACGGTGAGAGAAGAATGAACTTTTTCGCGTCACAATTGATAGAGCAGTAATTGAGTAGCTTCAACCTACAAAGGCGTCACTGGCTTTTTCAGGGGACGGGGAGAATAATTATACATGTATCTCGAACTGTACTAAAACTTCCTTTTTAAATAATTTTTTTTCTGCCACTACTAAATTAATTCATCGTAATCTACTAGAGTATCAGACATTAAAACTCCATTATATTGCGCGCAAGGCACATCACGTGGAATTATTTTGGACATTTTGCGGATACAGTCTTATTAAACCATCTAGCACCATATGACATTGTGATTTGTAGGGGCTTTAATAACGGAGCAAATACCTTTGTTTAATACAGACTTTCCAAAACGCCAAAGATCAAACCACGTCCCAATGGTGAGGCTAAAAATGAATCAAGTGCATACGTTCAACACTCGTATTATGTAAAGTACACACTTCCTTACTATAAGTTTAGAATTTAAATTTTCAATCAAAACAAAGAAGTAAACTAGGATTTAATGCAGCTTTATACTAATATAATACCCTGCATTCAATGATCAATGGCTAATCTGACACAAAAAAGTAGTAAATAATATATGCTCCAACTTACTTATTCGTTCACTATTTTGAAAGAAGAAAAAAATTTGATGACCGTTTTGCTTCGCCTGAAGAATCACAAAAGCTACTATTTTGAATAAAGCTTTATAGCAGTTTATGTGATAAGACCTCAATTCACCAAGATAAATAAACTTGACTGCAATCTAGCGCGAACCTAATTCAAAATCTTTTATGGATAACCTTCCGCAGTTTTGTCATGCCATGAGTTTCATGTTCTTTTGTTTTCGCATATTAATCGATTTAGAAAAAGATGCGTCGATCATTTAGGGTCTGACTTCAATTTACAAACAAAAACTCTATTATAATCTTTTCTCCCTTCAGGGCTTTTCCTCTGCCAAAACGTTATTAGAAGATTGATGAATTGGCCTATCTGGAATTCTCTTGAGAGAAAGGCTATTATTGGTTTTGAAATTGTTGCATTGTTTTTAATCCATAGGATTCTGCCTCACGACCATATTGCAATCCTAATTTCCGTTCATTCTACAGAGTTTTACTTCTAAAAAGGTTTGAAAGTGTCATGCAAACAAGCTTGAGCATGGAAAACACATTTGCTTCATCCTAACCTGTTTCCAAAAGATATTATTACCCTGAAATAGAACGCCCTTTAACGACAAGATGAAGATGAATGGCCAAGAACAAACAAACCAGGAAAATATCATATGAACTCCACTTAGGCTGTTATTACTTCTTTTAAGCCACAAACACATTCTTAAACTATCTTAACCCCGTATCATGCTATTTTTGTAAATAAATGATATATTTCTGCATTATCTTATCAATTATCACAATCGCAGTCTATTCAATTGTTATCTGAAACAGTTTGGAAACAAACTATTTGGGCAGAAATGTCCGCAATCAATACTTGCGGCGTTAAACCTGAATTAGTTTTAAAAAAGACTATATTCTAAATGTTGCAGTCACTCAGAGTTATTGATAAATATGTCAGTGTTTTCGGCCAATACAAATCTCCCTTTGTATTTCATTCAGGCTTAAATTCATGCTTGCATTGATGACTGCTGTGGTTTAATTCCGAAAGAACTTGTTTTCCGACGCGCACACGAAAGGATGTCGTCAAATTGTTGTCCTTGATCAATTAAAGATCTCAAGCATACCCTTAACTCTCTTCAAACATTCACCAAACATAGTCTATTCAATAGTGGTTATGCATGAAACTATCTAGCTTTTCGGATTTTCCCATAGGAGTTGCATATTTTGCAAGAAAGCGTGGCCATAAAGATTTGTGTCTAAAAATAACAAGAACATAGGATATCAAGCACCAAACTTTCCAATCTTCTTTTTCTTCTCATCGTAAAGATGAGGTATGCAAAATTATATATTCTGCTAATACATACATATAATATGTATAATGTATTCCAATACATACAATTAAGTAGGCGAGAGCAAGATAACAAAGATTGTTTTTTAAATACTCTGTGCTCTATACAGGACAATTCAGATTGACTGAGAAAGATAATGATGTGTAGACTATTGTTCATCATGGCATTATCTTTTAACAAAGAACAATAGTTCTGGCTTACTCGGTACAAATGACCATTTGTCTTTTTATGGAAACCGAAAGTGTACAAGGTAATGAGCACTATAGATGGTGGATGATTATGCAAGCTTTTTTCAGAACGAAAGTATTGCTCTCTGAAAAAGGCTGTTTTTTTTGTTGTTTTTTTTTTACATTCAAACATTAAATTTCTTTGGGCACATTAGAAACGATCATGTAAAACTAAGATAGTAATCTGAAACAAATAATTGTTATTCTATTAATTCAGTCTTATATATTTACAAAGTATTTTATCACGCGGTTTATGGTCCACGTTTACCAGCCGATCCTTGTAATCTCCCATTACGTCGCAAAATGTGGATCGCAAATCATTAGAATTAATCTAGCCCAAATTAATATTGCGTTTAAATTTACTGACAAAGGTTATATCAATATTGTTTCAAAATCAAATCTCTAATTATCACAATCGTCCTCATCATTAGAAACAACAGCAGCAACAGGAACAAACACTATTGGTAAAATCCGTAATTTGTCACACAGTATCTTACGCATTATAGTGGTTACATGAAACACGGTATTATGCTATCAAGCTGTTTGCAATTGTTCGGTTCCCGAAACATGGAGATATAGAATGAGGATGTATCGTTTTAAGATATAAATAACTGCATCTCAATAGATATTATTATGACATTTCAACGAATGCCCTATGTAATCCTTTTTATTATATACGAAAGTGTGAAATATAGAAACTTATTGGCGAAATAATTTTCATATTTTTTTTCCATCCTATATTGTCACATGTGAAAAATATATCCTTATATTTTCACATGTCAAAATATAAAATTTCCCATCATGCCATACGACGCTTGATTGTGTGCGCCCACAGAAGTTATACCTGCAGCAAAAAAGCGAGCACTTTGTGAGCTAGAACAAATAAATAGAAACTGCTTTATATTTCAGACATGGCATTTAATCTTTGAAGAAGAAATTTGTCTCGACGCCATAAACTCGTCTCTATGAAGTTATTTTCCCTTACTTCCTTGACAACAGTGATACCCCGCTGTGAAACATTCTTGAATCGGACTTGCTTTGTGGTTAACTATGATCAAACAGTTACAAATGTCAAACAATGTAATTTAGTGCGACAAATTAGGGCATCTCAATCCTACCGCGCTCTTAAGTCACCGATACTTATATGATCAGCCTATGAAAGTGAGGTGATTTTACGAAAAGGGAGCTGAGGGTTGTGTGGGGTACTGAAGAGTGAGTTTAATCTTCTAAGCTTCGATTCTGGAGCAAATATGGTATAGAATAAAAAGAAAATTTTCTTTTCCTGCGTAAATACCAGATATATTTCATTTTGTGCTTCCAAACACGATATATTTTAACTCGTGGCTTCGCCACTCGTCAAAATATCACGTTTTTGTACCTCACGATGAAATATATCCGGTATTAACGTAATTCAAGAAAATATCCTCTATATATCATCCGACATAGACGTAGACCACGTTCTGAAAAGTTTAACAACTTAAACGAATGAACTAATTGCTTTAATTCCTGTAGTGAAATCCATGATAGCATTAAAACATTATATACAGATATATATATATATATATATATATATATATATATATATATACATATATGTGTGTATATATGTATGTATATGTGTATGTATGTGTGTATGTATGCATGTGTGTATGTATGTATGTCTGTATATATGGATGTGTCTGTATGTGTGCATATATGTATGTGTGTCTGTATGTAAATATGTATGTATGTATGTATGTTTATGCATGTATGCATATGTGTATATGTGAATGCATATATGTATGTATGTATGTGTATTTGTCTGTATGTATATGTATATATGTATGTGTATATGTATGTTTGTGTATATGTATGTATATGTGTATGGATATATATATATATAGATATATATATATATATATGTATATGTTTGTGTATATGTATGTGCATATGTATGTATGTATGTATGTATGTATGTATGTATGTATGTATGTATGTATGTGTATATGTATGTATGTATATGTGTATTTGTCTGAACGTATATGTGTATATGTATGTTTGTGTATATGTATGTATATATGTGTATATGTATATATATATATGTTTGTGTATATGTATGTGTTTATGTCTGTATATGTGTTTATGTATGTACATATGTACATATATATATATGTGCATATGTATGTATGCATGTGTGTATGCGCCTATGTATATATGCATGTATGTATGTGCGTATGCATATATGCATGTGTGTATGTGCGTATGCATGGGTGTATGTGCGGATGGATGTATGCATGTGTGTATGTGCGTATGCATATGTGTATGTGCCTATGCATGTATGCATATGTGTATGTGCGTACGCATGTATGCATATGTGTGTATATATATATATGTATGTATATATACATGTATGTATCTATATATATGTGTAAATATATATATGTATATATATATATAGATATAGATATATATATATATGTATGTATATATATATATATATGTATATATATTTGTATAGACTTTCTGATAGCATGGCGTGATATGATATATGTTTGATTCTCCGTAAATTTAAAATAAATTCTGAAACATCCATTATATAAAACAATTTTGTCACATAAAACGGTTAGCAAGAAAGAACACAATTTTATATTTTACATATCTCTACAGCTGAAGACTGCTCCCGTAAAGTGGTTAGCTTCCTGACAAGACTTGTTGTAATGTGAATATATATAGAGAATTCACTCTATTAGGACTCTAGCTGTGGTGAATATGTGCAGCCAGAGAACTCGAGGTAATTGGGTTTTCCCTTGCAAGCAATTTGCACGTGCAGCATGGGATGAATCGAACTCATTATTTTCAAATAGCTAAAGCCGAAAATTCAACCACTCTCGGATAACGCTGTACGCGGCAACGAAACCCGAGTACATTTTCGTTCACATATATACATTGATATAAAGTACACACAATTCCGTGACAATGACACAAAAATGTATAACGGCGCAAATACAAAACAGTTTCCCAATGTTTCAAGCTAAAAAAAAGCTCTTTGTCAGTGGAAGAAACAATTTACATCCACAAAACAAACACTAAAAACAAAAGTCAAGAAGAATTCTTGACTCCGACAAGTTTAAATGAGATGTTAAAATAAACAAACAAAGGATAAACAATATAACAAAGAAAGAAAAGAAGAAAAAAAAGGTCTAAAACGGGTAAATTACATATCAATGTTATGCTGCCATCAGCCCAACAAAGTTTTGCAAAAAGATTCAAAGAAGTGTTTATTGTGCGTAACACGCAGAGGACCAAAGTGTCTTTCTTATATATATATATATATATATATATATATATATATATATATATATATATATATATATATATATATATATATATATATATATATATATATATATATATATATATATATATGTATATATATATGTATATCTCTGTGTGTGTGTTTCAAAATCGTGCCTGTTGTGTATCAGTATGTATAGCTTTCTTTGTATCAATCTTTGCTTCTTGTAGGGAAATAACTTCAAATTATCAAAAAGCCGTTAATTTGAGAAGGATGGTGAAAATATGCCGCCTGAGATTTGTTAATGGACCCAAGTTCGAAGATCGTTCCCAACAACTTCATCAAATGAACTGGTCAAATAAAGTTGTCTACGCATATTGATGTATTTTCCGATAGTCTTCTGGTTCTCTCAACTGTCTATGAAAATTAAAACAATTATCTTAAAGTTTTCTACTTGAGAGAAGCTCTGTAATTGATTTGGTGTATAGTGATATAGATAATTACTTTAATAAAATCAAAGGAGATTTTCCCTTCGTTATGCTAATAGTAAAGTTATTGACAGAACTGAAATCTTTACTAAAATAAATGCACCAACGTGTTTTAAGTAAAATAAATATGCTGAAGGCACGATGCACAATAAGCAATACAACACACCAGCTCACTTGCGTAGATTAAAAGCAGCACTAAAATAATAATAAAAAATCAATACATCCCTGCCACTATTATCCTGAGATATCATATTACAAAATTCAATATTTACAGCTATAAGTTGTTACTTGTTTCTGAATAGCTGGCCCTCCGCCAATCCTTATATTACTACTATTTTGTTTGTTTGCGTTTAAATAACAAAGTATTACAGTCTCACCAGAACTTTATCAAGTCTTGATCTTAAGAGTTCATGATATAGAAAATCATGACTCTACAAAGGAGTTGGAAAGTAAAAAACAATATATATATATATATATATATATATATATATATATATATATATATATATATATATATATATATATATATATATATATATATATATATATATATTAGTGGATACAAATAAAATGAGATCATACTATCATCATATATGACAAATGTCTCCAATTATGCTAGTATACTGGCAATGTTAGATGTTATTTGTAAGTGAGGCCGCTTGGTCTAGGAATATCGCGTTGGATTTTACAGACCGAAAGGGTCTACGGTTTGATTCTTGCCAGAGTTTTTTTGTGTATAAGCTGTGCACATCTGCTTCCTCTTGTTGATTCATCATTCGAGTATGACCGTTTAATTTGGTTGAATGGTGTGAATCAAAGAAGTTTAATATTAAATCGGTACCAAGGCACTTGAGTTGACATTGCAACAAATAATAGGGCGTGTGAAATTGCGGGGCACCTTAAATCTCTGGAGAAAGGCTACGCTATACATGCAGGCTGAATTATGTCTGTTGCTCCTAGTCTTTCCGTTAGACCTAAGGGATCCAATAGGAGTTAATTTCAGCAGTGTAATTGAAAAAATTAAGCGATATTCCTGTTGATGTTGACGTAAGAAACAAAGGCAAAAGTAGAAAACACACCCAATTAACCGTGAGAAAAAGATAGTATTCCTATCCCTGGGGTGGGCATTTGCATTAAAAGCTCCAGAGATGGCTCTACGTACACGGATTGACAGACCATAAAGAGCGGATGGGTTGTTGTTAAAATGTATGTTAAAGGTCAAGTTCTAAAATGTTAATGGCACTTTGGAAATAGTGAATTATATATTGTAAGATTACTTAGTTAAATAAATAAATTCAAACGACTTCTATACTAGAAGCACCAATACCAACATATGCAAGAAAAATGTTACAACCTTATATAATTCGCCTTCCAACTGAAAGGGAACTGGGAGATTGAATAGACAGAAGTTTAACATAATTATCAATAAAATACTTACATATGTCTTTAAAAGAAACGTGAAAAGAAATGTAAAGATACAAATATGTTTCGGTGGCAACAATAGAGACTTGTATAATATTTTTAATTACATTGAACCATATTTGAAGAAGCTCATCATTTGAAAAATTCGTCACTTTTGCTTTCTGAAAGCTTAGTATGACTGCCGATTAGACTTAGGAAACAGGTTTATTATAGAAATTTATACTACATCATGAGGTTTATAAAAAAATATTGGTTAAATGAATAATGTCTTTGAAAGTTTATTGGACATTTTACATACCAATTTTGGACTAAAATTAATCGAATGTACAAAGTAAATGTTTGGCATGATTTAATATTTAAAATTGCTCAGAGGGTTACGAACAAAATTGCTCGAATTAAATAAACAAATTGACCATAAAGATGGACCATCAAAATACAATTTCGACTGACACAGTAATTGTTTAAAAATGTCCAGTAAACATTGGGATATTTAAAAAATGAAAATGGATTTGATATATCCGTAAATGTGTAGGAAATTATGAAAGTGAGAGAAAGCGGATCTGTGCCAGCTTTAATTATGAGAAACTACATCAAACTATTAAGCTTACTAAAATACAAAGACAAAGACATGCTAATATATTAATTATATTTCAATGTAGTGGTCCTAATGACTGAAGAGATGGAATGAATCATTTTATTGGATTAAAATACTTTTCCGAATTGGTATCATCATCAATTAATAGTCATCACGGACAGAAGTATATTTGTAACAAACAAAAATGCTTGAATATTTAAATGAACCAGACAAAATTATCATGACACAAAAAATTCATATAAAATGTGGACAATTTGACATTTATAAAATGTCTGAAGAGGGTTAATTTGTACAATTAGAAAACTATCACAATCCATTGAAAGGCCTGTATGTTAATTTTTTGTGATTTTGAAAGTATCGTTTTACCGTTAGTGGGAAGTTCGGACAGCGGAGACTCATCGAGGCTGACAAAGATTATACGGTAATATCCTGGACATTCAAACCAGCCAAATACATTTCGTCAGGGTTCCGTTTGTATTTCAAATCAATCCCCAAGAGATACAAATAGATAGTTTAGATAAGAACATATTGTATTCAAGTATTTTACAATGCATTAGGTAAAATTGCAAAAGTAGTGTACTAAGAATTAAGCCCGAAAAATGCGAAACCTATTGTGTTCACTGACGGAGTTGGAGATATTTAAATTCAAGCGACATAATGTTATATCTGTGATAAAAAAGAACCAAGTTTGCGACATCGAAGCAAATCCATAAACAAATTGTACGGAAACAATTGCTTAATATGTCAATACAGAGTGGACTATAGCGAATGTAAGTTGAAGTAAAAAATATTCCAAAATTCATATCATTGTTCATTCATAAAATGCCTGATTATGAGAGTTACCTGTTCATTCAAACAAAAATGATCCAGATGAATAGATAAAAGTCATACCGAATAACGAGCAGAATATATTTCGTTCAGCAAGGATTACATAGTTGATAGATTTAGGACACAAGGACAGTTCTGTGTGTATATAGCTTTAGAGTCACGAGGCAGTCTATATACCAGCTGGCTAAAATTTTAAAAGATGAAACATTTATAGCCACACTGAAACATGTTATAAACACGACACCTAAATATTTCAGGAAAGATATTTGTCCATACGAATGCATGGATTGCTTTGAAAGTTTTAATGAAACAGCTGTACCACCAAACGAAACGTTGTATTCTATGTTAAACAAATCAAACATATCAAATGATGATTATCAGCAAGTTCAGGATATCATGGAACATTTGAACCTAAAAACACTTGAATATCTATATCACTACACTGGTCTACAGCCAAAATGCTTCCGAAATAAATGTTGTCAAACTTTACTAATTCTGGGTCACTGAGAACGAAAATGATGCTTAAAATTGTTGATTTGCTCTAGTTTTAAAGATATTATACTGGGTCAGTATATACGACCCTTGACTTGTTAATGGCGGTGGATAAGTGAGTTATAAACGGAAGGGATCTCAATTTAAACCAGAAATGACTAAAATACATCTTTGACTGGATCAATGAATAAATCTATGACTGGGTTTGGACAGTACTTGCTTTTTAGGCAAAACAATGAATGATGCAATCTGAAGCTGGTATTGCGTCATACACGATATGAATTGCATCATGTTATTCCTAGTCGTGGATGATGCAATCATAATTAAGCTTACATCACTCTGCTGATGAAATTGCCCTATACCAGCTCTACAAATTATACAGTGTCGTGTTCTCTTATTTGTCAGCGTTTGATTTTGCAAAGGGACACATTTCTGTTTAGCCAAAGTGAGCAGAGATGCCTCGTACTTGTGTGAACAATGCAAATAACTTCTGCTATGTTTGTGGTGAAGTGACTTTTGCATAACAAAACCGCAGTATAACCACTATGGTTAAGAAAGCCTATCACCTTTATTTTGGCTGCAAAATTGGAGATCAGGACAAGATGTGGGCCCCACACATAGGCTGCAACACTTGTGCAACAAATCTTCGCCATTGATTGAACAGGAAAAGGAAATCTATGCCTTTTGCAGTGCCAATGATTTGGAGAGAGCCAACGGATCATATCAGCAATTGTGCGAGAGATTCCCACTACATCAAGAGAGATTGGCCACTCCGACAGTCATTGGAGCCTGTGATGAAAATTGTTCAGCATCCACCACTTGTTGAATCAAGGAAGATTTTGTAACTACCCTTGCACATCAAGCTGGGTCTGATGAAGTACTTTGTCAAGGCCATGGACAAAACACAAGCAGCTTTCAAGTACCTCTGTGGAAAATTTCCAAGGTTAAGTGAAGCTAAGATAAAGGAAAGTGTCTTTGTTGGTCCTCAGATTCGTAAACTTCTTCGAGATGATGCATTTCACCGTGCACTGCATGGCAAGGAAAAGACGGTATGGAAAGAACAAGTGGAAAGAACAAGGCAGACTACTACAGGGAGTTGGTGGAAAACCTCCTCAAAGCATACAAAAGCCTTGGTTGCAACATGTCACTAAAGATACGTTTTTTGCACTCTCATCTAGATTGTTTTCCACCGAACTGCGGAGCAGTGAGCGACGAGCACTGCGAGCGATTTCACCAGAACATTGCAACAATGGAGTAACGCTATCAGGGCAAATGGAGCCCATCAGTGCTTACAGACTATTGCTGGACAGTCACAAGAGATGCTCCATTTAATGAATACGAGAGACAAGCCAAGAAGCGCCGAGAAGACACTGAATAAGGACTAAACTGTGTACTTATATATACATAATAGTTTTTTTTTACTTTTGTTTCAATATATTTTTTATTTATATAACCCTTTTGCTGTTTTTTAAAATGTTACATAAACAGGACAGGTGAAATATTATCATGTAAAGCAACCATAAATACGTGAAAAGAGCTAGGTGTAGAATTTATGATTAAAACTCCATATACATAGACGTAAAATGTAAAAACTTAAATATCTTGGAAACAGTAGCCAATCAGTTGTTTTAAATGTCATATTTGAATTCAGCACATCAAAAGTCCCTAATAAATAGCACATTTTATCTCTGAAGCAGACGACTTCGAAAAAATTGTAGACCAGTGCTATTGGGCAAAGAAAGATACATTTATACTATATTACATTTTTGAATGGTGCACGTTTAAAATTACAAAGTGTGGACGCTGAACTTGTAACAGACTATGACACATTTTTGGCGATTGAGAGTGGAATAAGTGGTGGATTTATCATGATACCGCATAGACACGCAAAACAAATAATAAGTACTACTTGGTCAAGGATGTACAGGGCTATGTCTAATAGTCAGTACGAAAGATCAAAGTCAAAGTTATTCATTATGTATACCGAACCAAAGAACATATATGTGTCAGCCATGATCCAATACGCTCATGTAAAAATAAACTTTAGATAGGCAACTGATGAACAGGATGGGTAGAAAAAAAACGTGTTTGAAATACATGGGCCCTATGATACCGGTTGCATTTTAGAACTTGATTTGGAAATTTCATCACACTTGCATAACTATTGTAAGGACTAACCATTATTCACATGTAAATTAATTCCAGATGAAAATGATTTATATCTAATGCAAGAGACATTGATTGATGATTACTAGGGTACAAAACAATCAGTTTCAAAACTATTAAGTACATTGAAGATAAAGAGAAATTTGTGTTTCAATGCCGAAATCTTAAGCTTTCCATACCTTTGGGGTTACAACTGAAAAAAGATACGCAAAGACAGCTGGTTTAATGAACAACCGTGGTTTAAATTCCACGTTAAATTCAATAAAATGTAAAGATAAAAAGGAATACATGATTTCGAAAGAGACTTCTTGAAACTAACTAACAAACGTTTGTTTCGTAAACAGATGGACACTTTCAGGAAAAGATCGACAATAAAACTATGTTCAGAGGAAAATATATTTTTCAAATGGCAGAAAGATAAATCATTTGCGAGAATAATACTTATTGACGTTGACATTGACGTTGACGTTGACGTAATCCATGTCAGTTTGAAAATCAAGAAACTCAAATAAACAAGTCCAATTTCTGGTTTATTTACAGTGTTAGAGTTGATCAATTGGCTGTTGTTATTTAATCACAATGGTAATTACCAAGAAATGAATTTTACTCAGATCACACAATCATGATATGATTAACATCAACATGAAGAAAACAATAAGATGGTTAACTTCAAACACAGAGTCCGTTGCTTTTTTGTCCATTCTGCAAAACACAGCCAAGAACGTGTCTTCTCTCTGATGGCTTTGATTTCAGAACTGTATCTCTGTACAATCACGCATTCTGATATTTCAAAATGTCTACCAATAAAAGATAATTCTACTAGGTTACTTGCTTTCGTTTGTACATTGTATAGATTGCCAGTCATCAATCATAAAAAAATACTTTGTACCTTCGTACACATCAACGAGTAACGCTGATCTTATCTAATTTATTTCAGGATCTATCAGGATCACATTGCATCATCTTTGAGTAACTACTATATATTGTAAGTCCGGATATACCCAAAAGCTGCACAAATATTAATGATGTAGTCAACAAATAGTATATGCAGTCTCTATCATATTTAGTGCAATTATTGTTGTACCACAATTAGGTATTCCACAAATTATTATGTTATGGGGCCCTTTTAAATACATTTACTGATGTCTACTATATAAATAATTCACATATTATTTTGGGATGTTTAGCTGAGCAAGTGAAACAAAATAAGTAAACATTTTGTGTGCATTTACATTTTTGTTTCTGCTGATTTACACGTGAATATATTATTGTGCATTACTTAACTTATTACCGTTATTATGCAGTATGTTATCATGTGCACTTCTCAAACCAAGCCAGACACAGTGGTTATCAATGTGAAAACAGTTGTGTTACTAATTTTATTGTGTTTTTGTTGTTCATCAAAGCAAAACTTCGTACCTTCAGTAAACTGTTGCCTCAGCTGAATCACTAAGAGTAAACCATATTTAGCAGACCTTCTAATGTCAATAACAAATTTCAGGATCACTTTTTCCACATTTGGCCCAGTATCAGAACACTTTATGAACTCATTCTGGGAGAATAACTTTTGAGGTCTGTTAAAGTTGTATTGGATGCTATCTCGATAATTCTCGTCATAGTTAAGTAGTCATAAAAGAAACCAATTCCAATTCTGTATTTGTCATTTAACGACTGAGCAATTAATTCTGAAGTAATCGTATCGTATTGGAGATAAATGTTGTCCATTTCATACTCTTGGTTACCACTTATATTACACAAGAGACTTTTGCAAGTGTTATGTTTAATATGAAGTCGTGTAGAAGAAAACAAGGATGCAGTAGACAATGATCTGCCAGTATTTGGAAGTCTAGTGGTATTCAAAACTTTGTTCTGTAGACTGCTAGCATTTGGAAGTCTAGTGGAATTCAAAACATTGTTAAACAGACTGCGAACTGTATAGCTTCAGTATCAGAATTGTATGCATTACACGCCCTTGATATTTCTCAACTTATTATTCATAATACCTTACTCAATTCTATTTTTTCTCAAAAAGTAAGGAACCACAAATCTTTGTATGTCATGAAGATGTTGATCTCATTCAAGTTAAAAGGATCGTCGCTTCCATGACATATGGTGGTGTTTTTCACAAGAATCTTATCATATTGTTTAGTTCTGCATTGTTAGCATTTCCCTTTTCCTAGATATCAAATAGCACGAACCTTTTATGTTCAATATATTTAGTATTAGCTTTGTGTTGTTATCTGTAAAGTCTGCTAACGTTTAATATTGCTCTGTGTGTCTGTGATGTAATGATGCATTGGATAGAGATATCAAGTCCATGCAGTATCCTTTTCTGCTTAAAACCTACACAAACATGTTAGCAACATACACACTAACACCAATTACAAGCGTATAGATGCCGTACTTTACTTAATCATCTGAAGATTGGTATAAATCATTAGGTGTAGGTTGGTGTCTTGATTTTACAAGTTTTGTCATATTTTATGGGTTCATGGATGCATCGAGAAAAGTAGATGCAGACAGAGCAAAAAAGTCGTCCAGATTGTTTTAAATTTGTGTCTCCAAGCCTTGTTCTCGCAATTGTTCATTCACATAGTCAAGTGTATTGGCTATATTTTCATTGAATTCTGCATTGTGTCTGCAATTCTTCCATGTACGGATCAGCCTGTAAACGTTACCTGCAAATGCTTGATTCGATACACCATCAGGAACTCTGACTTTGTCTGAAAGCATTGAGAACTTCCCCTTCAGAAAGCCTCTTTGTTAAACCAAATGAACCTTCACTTATTCTCAAAAGAACGAAACTGACTCTTCAGTATACTACCAAATTATCTTCTCATCCAGCTATTCCCGCATACGATGTAGGTTTAGGACCATATACCAAACCTTGCATGCTAAGAAACTAAATTTAATACAAATTCGTCCTGATCTAGAAAAAGCGAAAATCAATGTTGGAAATACTGAAAATGTATGTGTTCCAACATCATCACCTGTGTTATGAAATAACCCAAAAATAACATTTGATCTTTGCCAAATAAAACAGTACACTCCACCAAATCACCTAGTTGTCCAAAGTATATTCAATGAAATCTGAACCTCCTATCGTGATTTATACGTCCCTGTATACAGAGGATTCGAAAGATGGAGACAAGATTGAGCTGCCGTTGCAACACTCCATGGCACAATCTCCAGCTGGTTACTGGATAAATCCGGATAACGCCTGAATTTTTACCGCAGAAATTACTGCCATACTTAGATATTTGAACAACAATGAATCTCTCAACAAATTTCATCATCTTTTCGAATCCTTTTCCACACTGAAAGCTTTGGAAAACTTATATATCCCAGATCTTACAGAAACATGATTTGCTCTTACAATCTGAAAAAGTATTCTGTATGTTTGCTGCCTTGTCACATTGGTATTAAAGGTAATGACAGAGCAGATAAAGCAGCCAAAGCTTCCCTGAATCACCCTTTCTGAATGGAAGATTCCATATACTGACTTCCAATTTTATTTAACTCGGCATATTCTATATGCTTGACAAAGTATGTGGAATAAAAACTCCACAACCAAGCTTCGTTACATTAAACACATCATGCGTCATAGAGAACAAAATCGCAGAGATGAGGAGGTTGTATTGTGTCGATAGCGTATTACACATATGTCAAAATATTGGACATTGGGAGTGAATGTGGTTCATATAAAAAATGTGACCCTGTATTGTCAATGAAAGAGCATTATCATTTGTATCATACAATATAACAAACATTTTAATGAAACCTTATTTTTAATTTGAATTAAACATTGCGCGAAGTCTGCTAATAAGTGTAATTTGTGTTGATCAAACGTTTGAGTATTGTTGAATTCATATAATTCAACCACTGTTTGAGGCCTAATTTCAGTTTCAAGTATCTCTCAACTCTTTTGTTTCTTCATAGACAGTATGAATACCATAAGATGATATTAACATGTTTTAATGAAATTGTATTTCATCTTTTTGATATGCAGCTAATTAAATACCATCCGGATTCCCCTGAATACAATTCGAAAATCGTACAGCAATATATTTCCAGTCATTAACTGGTTTTCTCCTCAAACCCCTTTTTATTATTATCTATTTCCTGTTTTAAAGCATCCATTCTAAATCACAATGCAAGAATCGTTATACCCATTTCCGTGTTAAAATCACTTTTGAATGTCTCTGTTTTTCTTTATTTCGTTTTGAATTCACTCAGTGTTAAAATATAATGCGAAAGTCGTTTTATCCAATTCAGTTTTTAATGCATCTGTCTCGGTTGTAATTAGGTCTCCAAAGCATATATCCCACTGTTTATTCTCTGCTTAATTAATTGGAAATATTGTTGAATGTTAGATATATTGCCTGCTCTTTATGCTTCTGTTTTTAGGTCACGTAGTACAAAAATAAGACCCTGTGTCTCTTATGAACAATTCTTCCCCATCTAAAATCATTTTTACTGTTCTTGTCAATCTGTATCTGTACTTCTGAGATTTGATTGCCTCTTTCATTACAACTCGTTTTAATATTTTGCTTCCATTTTGCTCGTTTTTTTGTTGTTGTTTTTTTCTTATTGCGCTTTTTATTTATTTCCTTATATCTGCTATATTCATCAATAATTAAAATAAACTAGTTTTTACTGATTTATCACTGACATCCTGTGATGCGAAATCATCAATATAGTTTAATTTGCTAATTGCAGACGTAACTATTTGATCATGTTTTAATGCTTTATTGTAAATCAATTTTTCTTAATAGTTTTTGCGCCAATACCAGTGTTGTAATAACACCAGCAAACCCTAAACCATACTAAACCTAAATACTAACACCATCAAAAGTCAAAGGAAGAACTATAATGTAACTATTTCCGCAATACCTAACCCAGCTGCTGAAAAACTGTTTCGTCCCATTTCAAAACGTTGCTATTTTGTATTTCTATCTAACACCTTTATATTGTTCAATCTCTCGGACCAAACCATTGTAATCTCGTTAATGTCTTGCAACCTGAAATAAAGACCATTATCATACAAAGTCCTAGCTTCGTTATCTATCTACTCTATAAGAAGTAATGGTGGAACACTTCTTTTTTATGACTCATTTGTATATTGGAAAAAGAGAGCTTAGTCTTTGTAGTGGTTACTTCTTATTGACTCTGTAGATGTTGTGCCGTGCTCTGCCCATGTACTTTGAACAGGGTCCGTCGTTTAAGACTGAATTATTGTATTGGACCTCATGCACAAACTGCCTTCATCTCCGTAGACGATGATTTCCGTAGGTGCAACGGAGCTCGTGCGACACGGCTTTAATCTCCTTAGACAATGTGTACCGTAGGCACAATGGATATCATCTACAACTGTCTTTATCTCTGCAGATGATGTGTACCGTAGATGCAACGGACCTCGTCTACACATTGCTTTCATCTCCATAGACGATGTGTACCGTAGGTGCAACAGAACTCACGTACCCACGGCCTTCATCTCCGTAGGCGATGTGTTCCGTAAGTGTAACGGAGCTCATGTACACACGGCCTTAATTTCCTTAGACAATGTGTTCCTTAGGTACAATGAATATCATCTACATACTGCTTTCATCTCCATAGGCGATGTGTACCGTAGGTGCAACGGACCTCATCTACACGCTGCCTTCATCTCCGTAGACGATGTGTACCGAAGGTACATCGGCATGATTTATGATCTTAACATTTTTCTTTAGGTATTTTTTTTAAAACAGAAATGCAACTGTATTTTGGTAGGTACTTACTCATTCTCCTCCAGAGATGCTACGCTATTAATTGAGTTACAATGTTATGGACTAAAAGTCCATATGCTCTTTGGTAGTCGACTGTGAACTGGCTAGACCAAACTTAAATGGAATAAATAGTTTTGCAACATCTTCAATGCTTACCAGTTATAAATCTCAATAGCTTTTCAAAAGCATAATGTAAGCTGCCACAAGAGCATAGCATAGTATTGAACGATAAATTGTAAGCTACCACAAGAGCATAGCATGGTATTGAAAGATAAATTGTATTGGTGGTTTTAGGTTTCCATCTTGCTTTTTTTAAACGTTCAGCTTTCGCTCTTAAATTTATATAAACGTTTTTAAAGTCGTCAACCAAGTTCAGCTCTACATGGATATTTTTCTTTGTGATCTTTTTTTCTCTGGTGAATGGTCCACCTTAGGTTCCTTTTTGTCTTGTTCATGTTGAACAGATTTGATAGGGTAGATCAACATAAATTTGAATCGAAACAAATGTTACTTAAAAGCCGTCTTTCAATGTTACTTTGAGCACTGAAACATAATTTGAAATCTAAATAGCAAAATAAAAGAGATGGATACAAAGATATGTCCAAAATACGAGGACGTGAAAGATATAACTAAATTTTGGAAACAACGCCTTTGCAAATCTGTCATAACGCATAGAGCAAAAAGTTGCTTGATACAAATAACGAGTGGAATAAGGAATATAGTACATGAAAAAAGCAGAGACGATATTAAATCAGATACAACGTTAACATATTTGGTGTTCCATTTAATGGACTTCCAAAAATGATGAGTAAGCTCTGATCATTTAATTCAATATTCACTTATTGCTTTGTCGGATCTCGAGCCCTACGTTAATTCCAAGATTACGCTGTACTGAGTACAATGAGTTGTAATAACTAATTTCTTTATTTCTTTGGTTGGTCTATATGTTGCTTTTACAAAATGTTTTTAGACCAAGTGTTACCTACAAAAGAATAGTCACGTAAAACGAATGAAGTTTGACACTTTTCCTGCGTAGTCACAAGTTGTAAATTTTCCACTTTATTATTTAACTTATTCTTATGTACATGGTCAATGACTTTACTATCAGGAATAATTCCATTAAAGCATTCCCAAATAAAACGATATGTTAAATTACTTTATAAACTCGATAATAAGAGTTATTCAATAACGTTCGTCCAATAATCTGTTTATTTATCACATTATAACTAAGCCATCCTTATTTGTGTTCTATAGTCTACACTATATATATATATATATATATATATATATATATATATATATATATATATATATATATATATATACAATGTGCACATTGAAAAATATTGATTTTTTTACTTTAGCTAAGGTAAGATATACACCATAACAAAGAAAAATTATAAATATTATTTAAGCATTCCCAAACAGAATTATGTGTTAATATACTTGAAAAACTCGATAATAAGAGTTATTCAATAACTTTCGTCCAATAACCTGTTTATTGATCACATTATAACTAAGCCATCCTTATTTGTTTTCTATAGTCTACTATATATATTGTTATTATGATCTTGTAACATATTCGAAAGACGGCATACACATGAATTATAAATATGTTTGTAAACAATATTGTTTTTTTTTTGTGTTTTTTTTTTTGATAGGCTACATTTTGTTTTACCAGATAGGACTAAATTTACAAAAGTTAATTTGGTTGTTACACACATGACTGAATATGTTAATAATATGCTTAATAGTGATTCTGATTTGGATTTTGATGATGAATTTAATAAGATATATAAAGAGATTTAAAGACTATGGCTTAAAAATTACGGCTAAAAATATACAATATATAATAATGAAATACTTCTAAGGATTTAATTTTGACCATTTATCAAAACAAGACTGAAGAAAAATCATTGGAGTACAACAACGAAATACCATGCGAAACCCGAAAAAATTATATTAACAGAACAATTAACTATTAAATTTGCAGTTAAATATGAGATTCTTCCACCAAAATCATATATCTAAGAATTGAAGGATGCAAAAATATTCTTAACAAATAATACAAAAGTTATACGTGAGCTACTAAGTAAAGAATTGAAAGAACGAGGCCACTGAAACACTAACAAGGTATTGAAATTCAGTTTATAAGAGAAAATGGTGATGAAAATGAAGATCATAGATCAAGCCCAATGACTACTGTTTGGATGGCAGTGAGATTGATAATGCTTTGTTTTTAAGTTATGAAATAATTCGCAAGAAATTCTAAGCTAGGTTATAACTTGGCTGTTTCAGGTATTTTATATTTATATTAATATATCAAAATACGCACCATTTTGTTGATCCTCATATATACTAATAGAGCCAAGAATAAAAATAATAATAAAAATCATGCATAAATGTGATGAATAAAGATAATCATTGTTTGGAATGGGATATTTTATCTGTATTACATCCTCATAAAAAAATCCACAATTGAGAACGAGATACAAGCAGTGATTTGGTAAAGAACTCAAGTTCGACAAAATTGAATTTCAAGTAAAGATCAAAAATATTATTACATTTGAAAAATCAAACAATTTATGTGTTAATGTTTATGGTATATATGAAATAAAAATGTAAAAACGATTCATTTTTATTATTAGTATCAGAAATAATTTTAAACAAATTAAAAAAATTACAACTAACACTATGTTTGGATAAAGAATTTTTCAAAATTATTACATAAAATTGCACTAAAAGAAGACAAACAATATACGTGTCATTATTGCCTAAATTTGTTTTGAAAATAAGAATTACTAGATACTCGCGTCGTAAATCGAAAAGGAAATAACGAAGCGGGTCATAATGCATTATGTCCTGATGAAGAACAAAATTTATTTCATTTTAAAAAGTATCAAACCCTGATGCCTGTTCCATTGGTACATATGCTTTATTATTACGAAGTAATGGAGAAATAATGTGCATACAAAATATAAAGGTAAAAATATTTACAGATGATGTATATGTAGATATGAAGAAATATCTATATATCTTTATGATGCAGCTGAATATCCAATAGATCATTTTCTAAGAAGTTCAAACAACATTAATGAATGTGCTAAATTTAAAGACGATGATTAAAAGCAAAACTAGATAGCATATACTTTACTACTGACAGTATTTGCAAATTAATGAATATGCATATAAACAGTATTGAAACAGGCGCTGAATTAGCTACAATAAAGTAATGACTGAAAATAATTAAAGATCTAAAGGTGTAATTAACAGTGTAATAAAATCAAATTTTTATACATAGATTGTATAAAAATTTTCATTTGATGGAAAATAAATATCAAGTAAAATATAATAATATCCCCAAAACATAAGTTGTGTGTTTATAAAATTACAAATAAAAAATATTTTAAGCGCATTAGATAATAAAAAGTATAATATTGATTGTGTAAATTAATATTCTTTTGGTCATCATAAAATGAAAAATTTATAATTTTAAAATAAACAACAATAAAAAAAAAGTAATAACCCAAGTCAATCCTATTTTTATGGACCCAGTTAAAGGTCGATCTTCTGTTTGCGCCAGAACTGGACTTTTGCCTGCTACTACTGTTAAAACAATAGAAGTCAGAACATAGTTATTTATTAATGTTCACATTAAGTTGTATATCTTCATCGATCTCCGTACAAATAGTTCCAGACATGCTGCAAGGGCAAGCTTGGAAATTACTCCTTCATACACAACTGCTTGATATACATTTTTATTTGAAGGGTTGTTTGATTGTTTATTTGTACTGCAATCGGGTGAAAGAACTGAGACGCCAAAACTAATGATGCTCAGACAAAATACATAAAGAGAGATCGAGAAAAATTATCAGGGATTTTAGGTAAAAAGGACGTATCATTTTTCCGTTACATCATACAAATTCTGTCTGATTGTAAAATAAAGTTCAATATTTTGTTTCTATCAAACAAAGTAATAATTAAAAGTATTTTGTTATTATCAAGACCTGCAATGACATAATGAAAGAAAACCGTCCTATTTTGTTGAGACTTTTTACAACTTGAAGTCACAAAGTACAATTACTGCCGGTCCCGGCTATCGTAAATATCCTTTTCTTGGCATGTTATGATATTTTATCTTGAGATCAGTTAATTTATTCAGAATTCATGTTCTAAAATTTTTCAGACGGAGCCTGAGGCAGAAACAGAATGCTTCCAAAATAGTTTAGGGTTCCTAATTTTAAAAAGGACTGTGGATTCCTTCAAATTTGCATTTTTTTAAATATTTTTTTTTATAAATCAGAATACTTGGCACTTGGAATCCATTTGCTGCTTAGGTATACGCCACGTCGTTGCATAGAAAGACTGTTCAGAATTTTGAGCCTACTTACTTTATTATATGATGTCTCCACCTCTATATGACACAGACACGAGTGTGTGTACTATAAACCGTTCTGTCAAATTGATTGTGATTGATAGATCTGGAGAGTACTTCTACTGGTTAAATATTCTGTTCGAAGAAACAGGGAAATTGAGAAGCTTTAATTCTTATTATACCCTGTTTAAAATATAACATATGTTGCTTGAGTCCAGATGGATTTATATTGGATGAAATCTGGCTGCCATGTTGTATACAATCAAGCAATTGTCATGTTTTTCTTTATGACCTTATAAAAACATTTCTTACGAATATGAACTTGAAAAATAATACCCAATATAATAATAATAATAATAATAATAATAATAATAATAATAGCAGATTATAGTCTATTGGTTTCGCTCTACAGTTTCGTATTTTCCAATGGGTTAGATTTTTAAAGAAAATGAATTTCCCAGGTTTTCCTCACTGATTATCCTGACTATTTAATAAAAAGACCTTGTATATCTTAGGTATTATTAAACGAACTTTTCTTTCTCTTTATTTTGGTGTATGATGGATGGATGCAATTTATTTGGGTTATATAGTATATAGCTTGGTCTCACTTCATATGTGCACCTACAAAAAAACTGCTAGCTCCGCTTGGTCATTTTCACTTATTGGACTTCAAAGATAAATTGTAAAAAAAAGAGCCGATAACTTTTTTTACTGTTTATATATTTTGTAATTCATTTATTGTAATTTCAGAAGCTTGTATAGCCTACTTTGGTAAAATTCGTTTTCCCAGATTTTAATAACTGCTAAATATAGTGTACTTTGTAGTAATTCAGGCTAACTTTTTGAGCACATGAGAGCGGCCATTTTTGTTTATCTGTGTGCATAGATCATATACAATTTCCACAAGTACAATATGTAAAATAATTTTCAGCCACAGTACATGAAAATAGAATAGAGGTATGCCAATATTCTCTCTATTGTGCATGTAGCAAATTTCGAACAACTTCACCTTACACCTGTCACTCTCTCAGAAGTACATAATATCTGTAGAGCGCATCCATAAAGACCACATATGTATTATTACTATACAATTCAGTTTTGGTTGTATAGCTGAAACATTTAAGTCGCAAGCATCCAAAATAGTCCTTTTGAATAATTCTCATGTCTTTTTTCTACAGAACAGTATTCATAAGTAGCAAAGTCCCACACAAGCTCAAAACCCCCCTCCCATGATGAAAAGTGAGCTATTTTAAAAATGCACATCACATTTTCCCAGCAATAACAACCAATGTTGTGCTAAACGACAGGAACATGAAGCTTGACACAATTATTCTTGAGATGTCACTAATAAAATTTACAGTTTGAACAGGAATGGAACAGATCAGGTTCACAGAGGTCAAAGGTAAAAGGTTTGCTAATTCTTCTAACACTAGTATATGGAAGAAAGCGAATCTGCTTTATCGTCATTTTTTCCCCTTAATTTTATTACAAATGAATGAAAAGAAACATTTTTGCTATATTTTTCTTTCAACTTAATGCAACAGTTTTAATTTTAAATTGACTTTGCTCCTGTGTTCTAAGACTTTTAATTTCCCCACAATTAAGGTCATTACACACACAATACTGCCACAAGGCATATTGTGTAAGCAAGAGCAAAATAGGCATTATTAGCTTATTTTCATGCATAACATCAATGTTAATATACCATGTTGTTGGGAAAATCATATATGATTATACGAGAAAGAGAAAAGCAATTGCACAAATTTTCATATTTGTTTTAAGGTGGCGCTCTACAGTTTCGTATTTTGCATAGGGTTAGATTTGTAAAGAAAAATAATTTCTCAGGTTTTCCTCACTGGTTATCTTGGCCGTATAAAAAAAAAATTGCATATCTTAGGTATTATTAAAATAACTTTTATTTCCATTTATTTTGGTTTATGATTGATGGGTGCAATTTGGGTTATAGGTTATACAGCTTGGCCTTACTTCATATGTGCACCTAATAAAAGAAAAACTGCTAGATTCGCTTGGACATTTTCACTTAATGGACTTCAAAGATAAATTGTAAAAAAAGAGCCGAAAACTTTTTTCTTACTGTTTATATATTTTGTAATTCATTCGTTGTAATTTCAGAAGCTGGTATTGCCTACTTTAGCAAAATTCGTTTTCCCTATTTTAATAACTGCTAAAAATAGTGTACTTTGGACTAATTCAGGCTGATTTGTTTAGCACATGGGAGCGGCTATTTCTGTCAGCTGCATTCTTAGATCATGTACAATTTCAACAAGTACAATATGTAAAATAATTTCAGCCACAGTACATGAAAATAGAACAGAGGTATGCCAACATTCTCTTCATTGTGCATGTTGCAAATTCAAACAACTTCACCTTACACCTGTCACTCTCTCAGAAGTACATACTATCTGTAGAGCGCCTCTGTTAACTGTTGGATACTGTGGTCGACACTAAGTACATTGGAAAGATTTTGCAAGTTTCATATATTTAAATTGCTTTTCGGAGAGTTTAAATCAGACATAAAAGTCTGAATAGAGAATTTTTTATTACTTATTTAAAAGACCAAATCAAACATAAATACACAGTATGACTTGAAGTTATTTTATTTACTGTTGCTTCATTCTAGACTAGCTGTGGCATCATGTTATGTAGCAACACAATTTATTTTATGCTACATGTGCATAGCAATCAATAAGTGCTTAATAACGTCAACAAGTGAAAACGTGACTGGATCATCCCAAGCAATGCATTTGAATAGGAAGTCACGAGCTAGGCATATAATAATAATAATAATAATAATAATAATAATAATAATAATAATAATAATAATAATCAACTGTATTGATTGGGATTATCCAGAAAATTGTTCACTTTTTGGATGTTGTAAATTATTATTATTATCCGGTTTGATGTGCGAAGAACAAAGTCTTAAAACATAATCGGTCTTCAAAATAAGACTCTACGACCTTTCAACCATGAATGAAATACCTGCTATTTTGATTGTTGACGTTATTCCTGCAATGTTTTAATGAATAAAATGGAAGAAATCATTGGTTTCAATCGCCTCAAACAATTACTTTTCGCTTGTACACGTCATAAATTGGCAAGCCAATATCATAGACCAGCAAACAGTAAAACCTGGGTAACCCTATTGATTAGTCAGTGACGTCATTCGCTCAACCGTGACGCCATTCTTACAGCTGCTAGTTTGAAAGCTTCTCCCTGAACTGCAGTGATTGGTTGGTCTCTTCACATGGACGTGGTACATCATGCGGACAAAAGTACGGGATTCCGTACTTTCACTAACATGGATGAAGATAGTTATCTGCATTCGGCGCATCCTTGTCTCTTTCCAATGTGAATCGAATAACTTCGACTTTCTGAAAGAGACTCAGAAGTAATCCTAGTGATACTACCCAAATTGGTAAGTTTTTGTCGGACGAACATCCGGCTAGATGTGCGAAGAACAGAGTCTTAAAACATAATAGGTCTTAAAACAACACTGAAATACCTGCACATTGTTATTTCCGCAACTTTGTAATAAAAAATGGAAGAATTCATTCGGTTTCAATTGTCTGCAACTATTGCTTGCGTTGCTGTAAGTGACGAAATGTCATCGATTCATTGTAAAGTTATGAAGTTATTATGACGTAATAACAACCACGGGCTTGAGGGCAGTTAACAATAGCCATTATATACATCCATGTTTGTGTTTTGTTTTCTAGCATGCGATGGAAAAGGTCGAGGCTATTCAGATTCTTTCACAGAGTCGAAGTTATACGACTAATATCAGAAAGAGACGAGAAAGTTCCGAATGAGGACCTAATAAACTTGTTGCTGCCGAACATAATCTCACTGCAGGTATATCATGACGTAACAGTATGCAAAATCTGGTTACTTAATACAATATCAGTATCCGCTATTTATTCGTCAAAAATAATCAAAGCAAAATTTATTTTTAATAATGTTTGTGTTAATTTTAATATTGGGAACAGCAATTTAAGTATAATTTATTATTTTTCTAATCGGGGTAGACAATAAATAAATTATAGTGCTTGTACTGTTGAATATTGTGATCTCGCCCGAAGTACATGGGGATCGCAAGCTTGTTCCTTTGTACTTTGATCTCACCCACATCATCCAATAGTACAAACACTATAATCTATAATTATCACATCATATATTACAGAAAATCATACCATATCATATCACATGATATTATATGATATCATATATATCATATCATATCTTTTTCTGCAATATTTAGAATCAGGATAACTTTCTTCTGCTTTCGGAAATATGAAGAAAAAAAATATACGCATGAGAGAAAATTATCTATACAGTATTGCGATTCTTGGTAAGATAATTGCTTTAGAAAATATATTTGATACGCATGTAGACGGGGCACTTTTATCTATTTTGGTCTTGTTCTATTTAAGGTGTATATATTGAAATGCCTTGGTGTTTTATACTATTGTAATGGCTTGGTGTTGTCAGGGACATTAAAACTGCGTATTAATGACTTGCATTTGAATCGTATATTAATACTGCCATATGAAGCAACGAAAAGATTTAGTACCTGATATGAATAACTAATTATGAACAATGCAAGATACTTCAGAAACATAGGTAACCTTTATGACACGATATAAGAATCTCTGAATGATTTAAATAATAAGATGCTTTTAATGAAACTGCATATTAGCAAATTTTATTTTGTTGATTCAAGTGATTTTAAATTTGTTATCCCACTTTTCTATTTCAAATGAATCAAACTGCTTCGGTTTCAAATATCGAGCTATTCTAAAAAGAGCTAATTTTGTGCATGCATGTCATTTCAATGAAATATTGGAAGGGATAAATTTGAAGCCAGCATTCAAATCTGAAACTCATTTGTAATTAACTCATTTCCGCTGATACAATCTGCTTTGTTAATGCAAAAGCGATAAAATTCACACTTTTGCGTTAGCTCTCATTGATTCTGTAATGAGTAATTGAAAATTTAACTAGACGTGTGTGGGTTATTTTTGCTCATTATTAAACTGGATTCAGCTATTAACTAAACAATACAGTAATACGTTCTCTAATTTTATCAATTATAGATTCTTTGTTATATTATCAGCTCAAAAATAAAAAAAATATTAAATTGAGCCACAAATGTCTTTGATTACATCTATTGGCAGACAGCTAGACGCAGTGTTACATTCTAATTTTTTTTCTCTCTCTAAAATACACTTACATTAAATATCATCATCTACAAACATATGGATTTATAACATATCAAACGTTCTGTTTTTTATGAAGCATTATTATTTCCTTAATTTAAAGTCATTATTATTTTTCAATAATAGTATTCTTTTAGTATTCTTTTCTTAATGTAATCACTAAACAGTAAAAGACAGACGAAATATAAAATAATATCATACAATTGTACATATACGTTTAATAGTTTGTTCACGTGTTGTGTGAAACTGCAATATACTCCTACTTCAATATATATTTCTCTTCCATAAAATATTATCTGCTGAATCCTATATATGAATTAGGAAATAAAGAAAGTACTTAAATTATAATCAAACAAGAAATGAATCATCAACCATCTGAACGAAAATGACTGTTTACAGAATAAGGAGTATTCGATACTCACAGGTAAGTAATCAGATCCAATAATCAGAACGAAAATGACTGTTTACAGAATAAGGAGTATTCGATACTCACAGGTAAGTAGTCAGATCCAATAATCAGAACGAAAATGACTGTTTACAGAATAAGGAGTATTCGATACTCACATGTGAGTAATCAGATCCAATAATCAGAACGAAAATGACTGTTTACAGAATAAGGAGTATTCGATACTCACAGGTAAGTAATCAGATCCAATAATCAGATTGACAGCAGTTCATCAGCAAATAAAATATGGAATCTTATATGAAAAGTTGGATCTAATGGTTAGATTATGGATATATCAAATTTGTTACAGCACAGGACTCAGAAATTACCCCATCTGATATAATAATAGAACATACAAATTCAAGCTCTATACATTCTAATTTAGGAGGAGAAAGGAGACATCTTCAATGTCCTGGCGATTATAGAAAAATAGCAAGTGTGGTGTTTTCACAAGGGAGTTTGCATAAAAGTATGTATATATATATATATATATATATATATATATATATATATATATATATATATATATATATATATATATATATATATATAAACCAAGAACAGAAAAAGGCCAGAGAGCTTACAAAGTGGCATGAATAGCATAAGACAATATTTTCATGATGCTGTTCATGGAAGATCATCAAGAAATATTCCTAACTCATGATGTGATTGTCAACACAACGCCAGATGAAGACAGCTGTGTTTAGATATGGAACATATTTTTGTTGTTGGTTAAGTCTTTGTAAACTCTTTTCTCTCGAAGAGAAACATTCAAAGTAGTTTTTGTCAAACATATTGTTATTCCGCAAAAAAATGACATTAGAACGTTTTGAACAACATTAATGACACCTAGGTATACTTTCAAGAAATATGTTATTAATGATTGGGTATCTTAAATGTATGAACCGCTATTACATAATTGTCCCAAAAAATTTCAAGCTTCGTGAAACGTTATCTGTCACTAATTTAAAAAATCATTTGCAAGAATATTGCACTTTTCTTATGAAAGAATGCTACACTGATATGTGTACATTGTGGTATTGGAGGTTTTTGAATTATTATACAGCAAGTATTAAAATACAACTCTCTAATTATCCATATATTTATCTTCCTGACTGGAGTTACAATCATTAAAACTCTCTTATAAAGTAGAAAAGATTGCATTTTTGTCCATAAATAAAGATAGGATCTGCCACTGCAACTTCCACAACCTTCTATGCTATCACGTTAATACAAATAGTCATAAAGTTGATTGTAATATTATTTTGATGTAAAAATAAGTAATTAAATAACCATTTTTTCCCCGATAACAATTCAAAAGAAGCTATGTATCGTTAGCATTGCATTTGAGATAAAGTCTCAGTATCAAACATGCCTATAAAGTTGATACTATGGGTATCAAACTATGTCAGAACTTATATAACATAAAGTTGTCTGAGGTTTAATTTTCATAATTGTGAATGTTGGGTCCATTTGATTGTATGGTGGTAAAGTTACCATTGATACTCATTTACAACATATGCACGATGTTTCAGCAGTAATGTCTTGATTATTTAAGCAATGCAATACATGTAGCAGCACAACAGTTTCACACATAGATAAACAAAGTTTAAACTCAGTGAATGAATGTTGAGTTTAAAACTCATTTTGTGAAAAGCATATTATTCCTATAGCAATCTTGTGCTTAGACAGACACATGGTCTTATATATATATATATATATATATATATATATATATATATATATATATATAATGTGGTAAGGGGTCGAGGGGTCACTTAGATCATGGAGATATTAGAACCGTAATATAAAGTAAAGTTCTCCAACTCATTAAGTGCCAGAATTAATTCATATATCGCTTATGAGAAGCTTATGTGTATCACATGCATCCCACAATAAAAGTTATAAATGTCATAAGGTGTACACAGAGACTGTGTATCACATGCATCCCGCAATAAGTGTTCTAAATGACCTACATTGTATACATATCTAAATGCCCTACCTTGTACACAGCGTTCTAAATGCCTTACCTTATACACAGCTTTCTAATGTCCTACAGTGTACTCAGAGACTGTATCACAGTGTCCTACACTATAAACACGGATGTGTATCAAATGCATCCTACAATAAGCGTTATAAATGCACTACATTGCACACAGGCACTGTGTAATACATACATCCAACAATAAGCGTTCTAAATGTCTTGCATTGTACACAGATGCTGTGTATCACAAGCATCCCGGAATAAGGATTCATAAAGTCTTACATTGCACACCGAAATTGATTTGTATCATATGCGTCTCGCTGTAAACGTTCTAAATACCCTACATTGTACACAGCGTTCTAAATGTCCTACATTGTACACAGAGACTGTTTACCACGTGCATTGAGGAAATAAGCGTTCAATATATCTTACATTGTATACATACACTGTGTATCACATGCATCCCGGAATAAGTGTTCTAAATGCCTTACATTCTACACAGACGCTGTGTATCATATGCATTACCACAAAAAGCGTTCTAAATGTACTTCATTGTGCAGAGAAGTTGATGTGTATCATATGCATCCCGCAATAAGCATTCTCAATGCCCTTCATTGTACACAACATTCTAAATGCCCTACATTGTGCACAGATGCTGTGTATCACATGCATCCTGGAATAGGCATTCTAAATGTGCTACATTGTACACATAAATTGATGTGTATCACATGCATCCCGGATTAACCCTTCTAAATGCCCTACAGTGTACACAGCGTTCTAAATGCTCTACATTGCAAACGTGAATCTAAATGCCCAACATTATACACAGACACTGTGTATCACCTGCATACCGCAATTAGCGTTCTAAATGTCCTACATTGTACACATAAATTGATGTCTAAATGCCCTACAGTGTACACAGCGTTCTAAATGCTCTACATTGCAAACGTGAATCTAAATGCCCTACTTTATACACAGACACTGTGTATCACCTGCATCCCGCAATAAGCGTTCTAAATTGTCTTACATTTTACACAGCATTCTAAATGCACTACATTGTACACAGCATTTTAAATGCCCTACATTGCACACAGCATTCTAAATGCCCTACATTGCACACAGCATTCTAAATGCCCTACATTGTACACACCCTTCTAAATAACCTACATGGTACACAGAAACGTTTATAGTAAAAAACAGAATCTTTCAGAGCTTGTAAGTTCCGTTCATTTTTGTGGCACACTTATTTATTAAGACGCTGTGCACAAGAATTTATGTTTATAAAAAAAAGATTTAGCGACAAGATTTATGCGTAACATAAATAATCAAATAATCACGTAGGTTTTGCAACGAGGTTATATTTCAAGATACAGGTTAGTTGTATGTCCAGGAAAGTTACGATGATAACTTTAAATGGAGACGTGAAAATCTGCTGTATGGTACATGCCAACCTTTATCTTAAAATATGTGTAGCCCTTCAACCAACACATCTGGCATAAAAAATAACACAATTTACTTGTAAAAGATCTCAGCAGTAATTTCTCCTAAAATCAAAAGTAGCTCTGTTCAAGTTTGATATAAACTCTGTGATATTTAAAATCTGTCCAAGTAGTCGCTTTTGATGTACCTCGTTTATGCAAAAGTATTCCAGGGTACAGGGAATAGCGCTTTCCCCTCTGTTTTTGTATCTAGGTGTAACTATAATATCAACTAGATGGCCATAGGTAATTAATTTAATTCCCATATAACGTCATGTTAACGTTTTGACAAATTACTAGATTTTTTGGTAAGACTGGACAAAAATACTTACATCCTGTTACGACCGTATGGTCTAAGAAAAAAGTAACAGAAAGAGAGTGAAACCAACAAATCAAGTAAAAATAAACAAGCAATTTATTTCGAGACAATTAAAGTGAAAATTCAAAAAGACACTTACAGTAACGTGAATTAAAATCCAAATAATCCAATAATACTATGTGTCCTAATCACAAATCCTAAATATAGAATGTTCCGAATGAATGAATGTTCAGAGTGAATGAATGTTCCGAATGAATGGGTAGTCTGGAATGTCCTGATGTACCCCAACAATGTAATCCAGATCATTTTTGAGAATGACCACAAGTCTCCAAAAGTCATATATTTAAATTCAAAGGTTAATGAGCACTTTAGGTAACTCCAATAAATATTACAATAGATAATTCCATTCGAATTATGTATACAGCAATACAGCATTATGGCATTACAGTACTACAAGATTACAATATTACAGCACAATTATGATTCCAAAAATCTGATGATTCCAAATACTGATCATAAAAACATGAATGTTTTTAACACAGGATTTAAAATTGGGATGATTATAATGCGTTCACCAAGTTCTTATATACTTTTTGCAAAAGGCCTATTTCACAACAGGAAACGTGTCATCTTATGACCCAGAATGCAATACAAAATGCGTCATTCTTGTGGAAAATCTCCATCACGTGGTCAACAACTCTGACCTTAGTCAACATCTTGTTGACAACTTAACCAAACTTAAAGTGCGACTTACTATTTGACCGTATTTTATAGTACAGTGATAGACCAAACGTTTAGGCTATTACTATATATTCTATATATATATATATATATATATATATATATATATATATATATATATATATATATATATATATAACAATCCTATGAACGATCTATCCAAGAGTAAATATTTAAAATGATGAAAATATATGATGCACGGCAGTTTTTTGAGAATGTTGACCAACTTAGAACAAGTTAATATATGTAGACACTAACTTACATAGACATAAACCATCGAAAATAATCCCAGTAGATCCAGATCTTCAACTGAAGGATCAAAATTAAATATTAAGTCCATATATGCAAATGGCTGAGCAACCCAGTTATCAAATCTTCGCCTGAAAGTTGCTTAGCTACGCTGGAGAATTTGTCTAGTAGTAGCTGTCCGGTAGTAGCTGTCCAGTAGTAGCAGTCCGGTTGTAGCTGTCCAGTAGTAGCTGTCCGGTAGTAGCTGCATCCACTGAAATGTCAAGAACTAATAAATTATCATTCATAAAAAAATATAAATCTAATCAAAATTACAGATGTACGATGACACGAATGAAAAAATACTTATCTGTTTCCTCTGAATTTCAATGAAGGCCTCCATCTCTGTTAGCAAACAATTCCCGCTTTGTTTTACCTTTTTAAAAATACAACGATTCTGGACATAAATTATTTTTAAAAAAAACTATTTATTTCTAAAATGTTTTTACCATATAAGTGGTCATTTTTTTGTCTGTGAAGAACATATGATAAAATGACTTTTGTGTTTGAAGCGATTTTCTTTGAAGTAGCTATTAAATTGATAAATTCTGAGCAAATTTCACCTGCATTGTTGACTTTTTATATTACTTGTTTCGACATTGTAGACACAAAATCAAACTGTTTGATACTTGCTTTGCCTGACTGTTCAACATTTGCTATACTGTTAATAGTGGACCTTGGAAAGGGCTGTACTGTGCAACTCTTGATATCGGTTACATATTTGGCAGTTGAATCTGACACTATCGTGACATAATTCTACACTGCAAATGAAGAAAAAAAAATGTTGTTAATGAAAATTGCGAAGTGTGTATTCCTTAATATTTTCAGACACTAGTAATATATTACTTAAATTGAACTTTAGATATCGTTTGTATCATCTCTTACCCAATCACCTTTTGACTGAATCAATTGAGAAGGAACTTTAGCATTAAAGGCAAGAGTTGGTCACCTCGTCTGAAACAATGAGTTGAATATTGTGACGGATCTAAAGATATTAGAGAAATTAGCACGCAGCTTATTTTGAAACATGTTATATGTTTCAATTTGCATTTGGGCAAAGTGAAAAAAGTGAATTTGGGATTTCCTGGAACAAGTCTGCACATGTGTTTAAAAGCTGAAACTGGACATAAAATTGAATTTTTATCCGAATCAATGGTATTTCTAAAGTTCTTTGTTCAAACTGAACCGTTTTTGTCTATGTTAGACGAAGAAGTAAAAACCTGTCAAAGCATTGTACATTCACTCTTAACGGCACTTTATGAAAATTGAAATTGAACTTACAAAAAATAGGTACCACACTGGACTTTGGCTAATGATAAAAAAAAGCATTTAAAGACAGGCACCACTATGTGGAATCTTCAGACTGGACTTTCTCGTTACTGATAAAAAAAAGCATTTAAAAACAGGCACCACTATGTGGAATCTTCAGACTGGACTTTCTCGCTAATGACAAAAAAGTATTTAAAAATAGGCACCACTATGTGGAATCTTCAGGACTATAGAACTCGAATAATGTTGAATTTTCTTTGACAGATCCGTTGTTATGGGTTCTGTTTGTTGATGTGAATAGGGATTCAATTTGCTAAATTTGTTTCAAACTCAGATTTAGTTCAAAATTATTGAGATGACCATACTCCATGTTCAAAATATAATGTTTCGTCGTTACTCCGTTAAGATAATTCCTAATTGATGGGACATTAACAAACTATCTGCTCAACAACTGTGCAAAAAGACAGGGTTCTTGTGGAAGTGGAAATTGCCTTCAGATAAAAATAAGTACAAAAGGCACAGAGTTCTTGTGGAAGTGGAAATTGCCTTCAGGTAAAAATAAGTAAAAAAGACACAGAGTTCATGTGGAAGTGGAAATTGCCTTGAGGTAAATATAAGTAAAAAAAGACACAGAGTTCTTGTGGAAGTGGAAATTGCCTTCAGGTAAATATAAGTAAAAAAGACACAGAGTTCTTGTGAAAGTGGGAATTGCCTTCAGGTAAAATAAGTACAAAAAACACAGAGTTCTTGTGGAAGTGGAAATTGCCTTCAGATAAAATAAGTAAAAAAGACACAGAGTTCTTGTGGAAGTTGAAATTATCTTCAGTTAAAATAAGTACAAAAGAAAAGATATACTTCCAATTGGAGATATTTAGACGTCCCCTCTACATATGCTGACATAGCAGATATCTTCATGTCTACCTTCAGTTCTTGAAATTCTCTTTCTACCACAATATGTACCTGGAAGATTTTATATATATATTAAAGAGACAAACAAATATATATATATATATATATATATATATATATATATATATATATATATATATATATATAGAGAGAGAGAGAGAGAGAGAGAGAGAGAGAGATCAAATAACGGTTTACCAAATATGACTGAAATGGGACAGCTCATTACTAATATATTCTTCATACAGTGAATATTGACTGGCAAAATGTTAAAAGTTCTCTATGAATAGTATTCAGCGTAGACCCAATGACAACAAAGTATAAAGATATATATGACTTTTCCATGAATTACCTACTACGTGGTAATCACCCATGTCGATCGGTATTTGTCTAAGCTCTACTAAGATTTTTTTTTAAAAATAAAAGACAGTGTCTCCCTTTACTTCTGATTATCTTAACAAGATCATCTATTCTTGGACAAACACAATTCACCGAGTCACCTAAATATTCATTTTAGCAATAAAATCGTTGACAGCGTGCTGCTTATGAAAACTCAAATCTAAAATAACTCTTCTTTCTACACTATCTTTCCTTGGAACAGAATTAAATGAGATGCAAACCATTAGTGTATTGAACGGATTCTTCTTAAAAGGACTGACAATGGAATTTTGGCTTGATTCTTTTTGACAATATTTCAAAAAAATAATCTGTAGCTCCTTTCCGATTTTTTTCTATGGACATTGAACAGAAATGTTTGAGAGCTGACACCGATTTCCCCAAGACCCATGTAAAATCCATATTTTAATAAATCACAAACTATGTAATCTTTATAACCAAACAGAAGTGACTGCAAAAATTCGAAATTAAGTTGCGAGTCAACATGAATTCTGCACCCCTCAAAGTTACATTTATTCGAATTTACTACCTGATCAATATTTTCTTTTTTTTTTTTTTTAGCTTTCAAAATTCTGGAAGAATTAAATCTGACAAAACCGTGTTATTATTAGTCAAGCTTGTAAATGTCGACAGGTCCAGGAACATTCCGGGTGTGTAAGTGTTTACCATCTCTCTGCCATCATACCCACCGAAGCTTGCTTTTCACGAGCATAGAGTTATTGCTTTTGTAAAAGCACTTGTTACGTTGATATCACGAGCAAATCCATGTGATCAGCTGATTCTGGATTTTGGTAATTACCCATGTTTTCAATTTTACTAAATTAACTCTCAGGCTCAGTGGCGGCGCGAGGGTGGATTGGTGGGGGGCACCGTCGGGAGCTTTTTTTTGTCCCCCCCCCCCTCTAAGCCCCCTGGTTTAGGGATTAGATCGGGGGTGGGGTGGGAGGTTGGAGGTTGCAACTGACATAAAAACTGTTCTCTGCTTCACTAAAGAACATTACATTGCTCCCGGGCGCCTCGGTAGTGGGCGCCATTAAAGAACATTGCCCCCAGGCGCCTCAAACCCTCGCACCGCCACTGCTCAGGCTTGACTCAACTTTGCGAACTGTGCTAAGTGCACGAGATTATGGTCTTGTATACTGACCTAGAATGTGAAAGTTTTGACGAATCAAAACACAAGGTAATATATACTGCCGATAAATTCCACGTGCTAGTCACATATATAGCATGAAACACAACTGATGAACAAAATTAATATGAATATTCACTCGGCTCACTAATGATGCGTATCGTCAGCACTTAATTATGTATTTTGATATCCAAATTGATCAGTTATTCATAGTCAACATCATTTTTCCTTGTGACTTCCTGCACAAGCATAGTTGTCTCGCAATTACTGTTTTATCGAGGTATTTATATCAATTTGAGATCAGACAGTAATGATAAAGTAATAAACTGTTCCACAAAAGAATAAAATATTCCCCTCTGAAGCATCTTGCTTTTAACAAAGGTAAGGTTTTTGACTCCTATGTGGATGTTTATTGGATATAATAAGTTAAACGAATTGCGAAGCTCATTGCTACAGGTCTTTTGGTTCATTTTGTCCGGGTAGATGTACCCAGTTTAACAAAATAGGAAAAAATACAATATTTGTCGACAAACTGACATATACAACTTTTGAAAGTCAAGAATTGTTATTACATTCATTTGCTTGAATTTACGACAGACATGTTTTAGGGACATGTGTTATTAATAGAGCTGCAGAGAAAATGCATTACACAGCATTTTATTACGCTATCCCAAAATACCTGTTTTCAAATCCAGCGTGGTTAAATAGTGTTACTGTAAGTTAAACAGGTTAAAAAAAAAACTTACACAACAGAAAACTTACTACTAAAATTGCAAGCAAATTCACCCTAAATGACTGATAAAACGTGTGAGAAAGGAGTTGGGAATAACTTATATGGATCCTTTTCCACTGGATGTATTTGTCGCTATAGGGCACAGACAACTAATTCTATACCCATATACCGTAATGTTAATGTTTGGCCAAATTACTTATTATACTTTTCCAGTAAGATCCGCAGAATTAGTAGGTTCATGCCTACTACAGTGCATAATTTACCTATACATAGGCTTCTTCTGAGAATTAACGTTAATTTTGCAGGTAATTATTTTGAGCCCATCAGCGACCTTCATTCTTTTATTACGGTATTTAATATACAACCACATATAGGCTGGTTTCGTAGCTAATACATTTATTAATTTCTGTGACCATATACCTTGCACTTCTAACTAGAAATCCAGTTGGTTCAGTGGCGGCGCGACGGTTCGAGGCGCACGGGGACAATGTTCTTTAGTGGCGCCCCTACTTTGCCACAGAGAACAGTTTTTATGTCAGTTGCCAACTTCCCTCCTCCACCCCCCACCCCCACTTTCCCTGTTGCCTCCCCCGACACCACCCCACACCCCTCGCGCCGCCCTGAGCTGGTTTGTGCATTTAGATGAGTGTTAATTTCCCCTTGCCTAGGAAATTGGTTCCCGTGTACCTCGGCTCCATTCCTTCGACTTTGCTCCTACTATTTGGGGAAATTTAGTGCTGGAGTGGATTAGAGCGCTGATGCGAAAGAATTCAATAGTGGGTACAATTACTCGCAGCGCTTGTTCAGTTCCTGCTCGGAACGAATTATTACTCTTATTACGCTTGACAGACAGAGAATATATATATATATATATATATATATATATATATATATATATATATATATATATATATATATAATCAGATATTGGGTGAAGTAACTAAAATAACAGAACAGACATAATTTCCAAGCATGCAAATTTGTATTGTGGATATAATGACAGAGAACTGATACAAGAAATAAGTAATATGGTCATCAACAATTATAACACTGAGTTTTATTATGATTATTTTTTATATCTAAAAGAACGTATTATTGAAAAGCTGCCAGTACTGATTGAATTTACCCCCACCTTTCTCTTATATTTGCAGCTTTTCCGAAGAGTACAAGTGTGTGAAATATAATTGTATACTTTTCGAACATGCTATTCCTTCTATTCAAGCCATAAAATGAGGACTACAATTTTTAAACACACACACACACACACACACACACACACACACATATACATATATATATATATATATATATATATATATATATATATATATATATATATATATATATATATATATATACGGATATAAGGAAGACCAAGTAGTCTCCATACATGTATTTTTGTATTTGAAATTCGTTATATCCGAAGCAAACTGGCAATCAATGATATAAAACACTCGAAGGGTCTTACAAGTAATATTCAATATTTCGTTATAAAAATGTAGTTCACTATACATATAGCACTTTCCACTTCGTTTGGTGTATATTTGTAACTATATAAATAAATATATATATATATATATATATATATATATATATATATATATATATATATATAATGCATTTTGCGGTCGATCAAGATTAAACAATCTGGGACTATTTCATTTGAAACCTAATGAGCTTATGAAGAAAAAAAATATATCCTTATAAAATTCTAATTCGTTTTCATTCCAGTATGATCATGATGCCTCTCATCCCTTACGGGATATATCGACGCCAAGTTTCGAAAGCCCTCACGTTCTTTGTTCAGTATTATTCGTCGTTAATCACCCGCCTGTCTCCGTTGACAGCTACACAATCAAGAGATTTCGCTTTATCTTAAATGGGCAACTGAAACCGAATCAAGCTAGAAATAAAACTTTGGAGCTTGGTGCGGTCAACATTCGAACAGTTTAATTTTCAATTGCGGGTAGATGAGCATACGTCAACTTTTCGAAGTAAATGAGATTATAAAATATCCCTTTCTCTGGACCCAGACAATGGTAAATGACTGTAAACGCAGTCTACAGTGTGAAACATATGCTGATATAGGAACGACGCATCAAGATTAATTGCATGTACACTATCTTTATTGATATATGTTGTTTTCTATATTTGCGCATATATTTCATCTATTTAACAAGACTCGATATATGCAATTTTATATGAATGACCTTAACTCAAACGGAGGAGACTGCGTTATAAATCACATTATATATTAATGTCCATATTCACTGAGGTCTCTTTAAACAGAAGTAACAACTGAATGAGCCTTCCTAAATTACGAACAAAAATGTATACAATAATGGAAGGAAAAAATTTCATAGAAAAAAAGCAGCCAGCAAAGCCAACGAAACCTCATAATTACACAAGTCAGTAGAGAAATAGTCACCGACCCACCGCACGATTTAAAATAACTTGTTTTTCTTCCAAGTGTTTTGTACAGAGAATGCAACACGGTCTTTCCAAAAGAAAATACCAAGAATAATCATATTTTGCTGCCCATCTGACTTATGCAAATAACCAATTTCGAGTTTCCATGATGACATAAATAATTATTTTAGTGTAAAGTAATTTTCTTCCATTTTAAACTGTTAAATGTTGCAAAGCAGTCCGCACCCACCAAAAAACAAAAACTCAGTAGACTTCCAAGAGTTCAATAAGTACCCACAGTTGGGATTACTACATAGAATGGCTGCTAGGGGAAGTATCAATATATAAGTGGTCATTTCAATCGGAACTAATGTAGAGAAAATCCATAAATTTAACAAACAGAGTCCAAGTCATTATAGCATATTAGGTTTATTGTAACGACCAGGCAGCGCTCGCGCAGCAATTACTTCCTACACCCCCATTTGTTCCTCGCCAGTGAGGCTAAAGTTGAACCTTTTTATTCATTAATTTGAGACAACTGGAAAAGGCGTGTGGAAATCGTTAAATCATTCTACTAAAGATATAATGTCAGTTAGTTCGTCGTGGTCACACAAAGCCCGGATGTAATTGCCAATTGCCTGATTAATAGTTTCGTTAAACTTCGAAGTTTCCAGGATAACGGCTTCATTGCAACAAAATGCGATGGAAATTAGAATGTTACTATTGCTCATACAGAATGTCGAACTTATTTACAGGCATGGCTGCTTACGGTCAAAAGCTTTATGATTCATCTGCATCGAATGGTTTAAATCTATCATTATAAAAATAATGTAAATTGTAGCTAGATTAGCTTGATTATATTGTTTTTTTCACCTTTGTGTGCATCATTAAGTGCTTTAAAAAAATGTTAAAATGCATTCAAGCATACGGTTAACATGATATAAAGTAGATACGTCAATAGTAAAGTTATGTTGATCAGAAAAAAAATAATAAATGAGAAACATAGATGAAAATAAGAATGAAGTGTATTAAATAATGCTGATTAGATGTCATATCTCATCTTGTCAGACTGTACAATAGAATCATGCGTTTATTGTTTATATAAGACTCCTACATTATTTAAAAGTAGTGTATGATAGATCCTAATGAAAACGAAGGAATACAAGAGACACTAGCGTCTGTAATGTAAACCATACAGCATAGGGCGCACTTTTCTTGACTGTACACAGTACAATGACAATACCACCAAAATGACTTTTCTCCCCCGTAAAAGACGATTTAAAATTAAAAGCAAGTTCAAGTGCAAGTATAAATAAAGACCGATATGAAAGACGTACTAAATCTTTCAACCTTGTATACTTTATTTGGTTTACCAGTGAATATAGGAGTCTCTCCATGGCCTAGTTACGGCAAGGGATATAATTAAAAGAACTGTAATACTTGACATCCGAGGAGGTTCAGGCATCCTAAAAGCAATATATATCCTGCTTTATATGTGTGTGCCATGGAATCATTGATTTACCGTGTTCATGATTGGAGATTTGGGGACCAATTTAAATAATGAACAGTATGCTCACAACGGTGTGTAAAATGGCTTTGTATCGGTGCTCAACGCCGTATGTGTGCCTGACACAGTGACCAGAACAAAAACGAAATTTATTGCCAACTCAAGTATAACAATAGACATATGAGATTAAGTACAAATACAAATTATTAATTGTGGTGGTATATCGGATAGCGAAAGGTTGAAAAGGACAGAGTAAAAAGAGATATATTCTGATCAATATCTTGGATCTACATTACAAAATGGGAAGAAAACAAATATGACAGACATAACTATTGTGAGTTTTCATGGTAACATAATGATATAATTACTAGTTCTGTGATTACAAAAAAGTACGTCAACATTTGCGTTATTTAGAAACTCACTAAATTTGCATGTATTAAAACTTTTGGATACTTCTTATTTACATATTGTTTTCATATTTCAGCAAAATGTTGATATTGAAACGGTTAGTCAAATTCATCACCTTTATTTTGTGGGGCGCATAATTCATACTTCTTTCAGATATATCCAAATTTTGCCACAGTAACAGAATGAAACCGGTTTGGATTAGATGTAGCGAAAACACTTAACAAATGTGAATGAGATGTTTATTTATAAATGCAAAAATTAATGATGAACAAATTTCTGACATCCTAACTCACACACTTACTTCCACCTCTCGTAAACTGAACTATAACAACGGAAAACCCTACCCTACTCATACGCCCAAAGTTCAAAAACGGATATAGATATAACAAAATGGTATCGTTCCTCAATGTATACTATCAAAACATGGACTTTCAACAAAGAATCACATATGATATTGTTTGTCAATGTACATGATTACTGTATGGATTGTATTAACATACACGATTGTTATATGGATGTATCAACAGATATGATCAATGTATGAAATTATCAACAAATATGATCAATGCATTTTTCATCAGCAAGTATGATGGTGCATTAGATTGTTTGTCACACATATAATGATATTGACTTTTGGGTTTAAAATCTAATATATATATGTATGTATGTATGTATGTATGTATGTATGTATGTATGTATGTATGTATGTATGTATGTATGTATGTATGTATGTATGTATGTATGTATGTATGTATGTATGTATGTATGTATGTATGTATGTATGTATATTCCATTAACGTAGATAACGATGTTTTCCAAGCATCCAGGCGATGATTACGATATATTTCCGATCCACACTTCCCGACAAATAGCTAAGGAACAACCTCGTGTAGTTCGCTCCTCCCATCCTGCGGAAGGATCCGTCAAGACACTTATTATCCCGAAGACCCGTTGGTCCAGAACCTTTGCCCCCTCACACTGAGTTAACCAGTGTAGTCCCTCGAACCAGCGTCACCAGTGACTGCAGAATCTGAGTTACACAACCCCACAGAGCTCGACGACTCACCGTAACAGCTACAAATACAATAATTGAGCCGTGTACTAAATGAGACACGATATACATTACGCATGTGTGCTTACGAACTGACTTCGTTACACATTAAATTGTTTCATATGAACAACTGTACGAGATTGTTTTTATAATAACCACGTTCATGCATGAATCTGTCTCCGACAAGAATAATCGTACTGGAATATAAAAACGAGAACGTTTTTCACCATTTAATGTGTACAACTTTACTCCAATTCAACTTGTCTGTTCAGCTATAAAATGTCTAACTTGGAACTGGCTATATTCTATCTGATAGCATGGTGACATAGGTCTGACTTAGCAGACATTTAGAATACATTCCGAAATATTCAATATATTAAACTATTTCATCACATATAACGGACAGCAAGAAAAAAAAAGTATTACATTTTACATATCTCTACAGCTGATGACTGCTTACGTAAAGTGGACAGCTTCCTGACAAGACTCGTCTGTACTGTGACAATATAGATAGAATCAGCATTACAAGTACTATATTCATACTCAAATCCACGGACAGAGAACTCGCGATAAATTGATCCCCCACTACCGGCGCCTTGTGCGTGCATCAGTAAGTGAACATAAATCAGTATTTTGAAATCGTCAAGGTTGAAACTATACACCCCGGTTACCTCTGTACGCGGGAACGAAAGCCATATACATTTTCGTCAATATATAATACAAAGGCAATTTCGTACAAACAATTCCGTGACAGCCACCTTCCAGTTTTAATCTGAAACCTTTGATTCGTTGTACGGAATTGTGTTAAAATGATTCTATTCTTTTCTGGCATACGTGTTAAAAACGGTTCACAATTACAAGAAGGAAATCGTAAGCATTATAATGCCGAGTTTGTATCTATTCATCTTTTAGTCTCATTATGTTTTCTTGAGGCAGTGAACAGTGGGGAATGACTGAGATAACCATACATTATTCAGACCTAAGTCACAGAAAAGGGGACAATAAATAAATCCGACGGTTCCATCTCAATCAGAGTAACCATATAAATCCTTTGAGTCTGATTCTTATATTCCAATGGAAAATAGTCATCCATGAACACCTGTTTCTACAATAAAATACATACTTACAGTGTTATCAGTATTCAGTTCATACACTGCTACCTATTTCTGCCTGAGAAGCAATTTAAATAGAACAACAGATACAACATGGTGTAATCAGTTATATGATATCGTGTATCTTAGCTATGGAGTGTGATGTGTTATTATCAGACAGTTACATGATGTCATGTCTATCGTAGCTCTAGATGGTGATCTGTTACTATCAGACAGTTACGTATATCGTGTCTATCGTTGCAGTGGATGGATTATCAGGCAGTCACATGATATTGTATCTATCGTGTGTATGGATGGTTATATGTTTTGATCGGAAAGTTACATGATATCGTGTCTATCGTTGCAATGGATGATGCCATTTTATTATCAGACAGTTGCATGATATCGTGTCTAACTTAGTTATGGACGGTGATGGGGTTTTATCGAACAGTTATATGATATCGTACCTATCGTGGTTATGGACGGTGATGTGCTTTTATCAAACAGTTACATGGTATCGTGTGTATCTATGGACGGTAATTATTATCATACAGTTATGTGATATCGTTTCTATCGTAGCTATATCGTAGTGATGTGTTTGCAAAAGTTTATTTTATATTTTGGAGAATATTTATATTATTGTGTATCGTAGTAATCATTATTGTTTAAAATAACAATCATTTAATCATATCATCTATTAAACAAATAGTCATAGTGTTTCATTTCATTTATAGTCTAGGGCAATGCATTGAATGTTCACAAAGAGAACACAGTGCTTTTTTGTAACTCATGGTCAATATCACATTTTCAACTATACCCTAAATTTGTGGTTGAGGATTCGTAAATAACTTGACAAAACTGGAATGTTTTCATTTTTTTATTTGGTTAATAACAACTCACAACATTAGTAACTTCATTTAAAAAGAATTTCAGAACCATTGAAGATGGGGGGATTGGTATTGTCGGGTTAAATTTCTAACTACAGTCTTCTTTTTGACGTCAGATTGGTTGTCGACATCAGATATCAATATTATCTGGCAATAATTACCAATACACTTTTTTCTGCCTCCCCCCCCACCACCACCACCACCACAACCACAACCACCATAATCATAATCGGTTTGCTTTAGGAAAAGCAATACGGTCACATCTGTACTGGAAAGAAGAAAAGAAAGTTTCCGACGATATTCCAAAAGAGATTCCACTTCTGGGCACTATGTTAATATCTTGTATTAGTTTGGGCATCGCGTGCACTGATCTATGGGCTGAGTCCCAACGCCGGACAACTATCGGTATAAAGATATACATGTATTAGTTCTTTCTTTTTTTAAAAAGTAATCTTCTCCTTTATTTTCGTTTCATCAGTTCTCTAAAAGAAATATATTCATATGGTTCTTTCTACGTGGATAATTTCTGCTCTTTATAATGTATGGTCAACATCACATTTCCGCTAGTTCCCCTTCACATATATACGTAAATACAGAGAAAGACAGAGGTACATACATACATACATACATACATACATACATACATACATACATACATACATACATACATACATACATACATACATACATACATACATACGTACATATATACATACATACATACATACATACATACATACATACATACATACATACATACATACATACATACATACATACATACATACATACATACATACACATTTAAATGAAACCAGAGCTGTATCCATTGCTAGATATAAGTTCAGAAGATGGACCAGACGGTATTTTATCGGTCAATATATTAATTTTTTTAATGATTGGGGTGAAGGGAAACCTAGCAAAGTTACCAAATTAAAGGATACAGTCAGTAACTTGAACCTAAGCAGTCCCACGCAAGGACAGAACTAAGATCTATGCAGATATTGCTTTACAGAGTGTTATGTTCTTTGTACACAAAAGGTTTCAGAACAGTGCAAAGATCTCGCCTACTCTGTATCAATATATTATCATTACCACCGTTATAGTCTTAATACATAATATGAATTATACCTTCAGGTATGTTACTTTGTCAAAACTCTTATTACTGACATACATCTGGGCCTGAAGATTAAGGAGTCTGACATCCTGGAAAGAAAGGTCTAATGGTGGTCATCCAGGTATGTTCAAATATAAGACAGACAAGAACTCTTTCATTGATCGTTGCATTAAAATAAATGGTTTTATTTCAGAACTTCTGCAATATATAAGGACGATGGGGATACAAATTATTATAGTAGGTAGAACAATTACAGTTTATGTATATATGTATTATATTATATCTCACAAAGTTTCACTTCCATCATTCCGTATTTTTCACTAATAAATGGTCTGCCCAAATACAATAACAAAAAATCTTATCATAGAAGAACATATCTTAGTAACCATACCTTTCAATCCATCATTTTTCCACGAAAATGTAAAATCTATCAGAGAGAAGGTTATTTCCAGAAAAGAATTTTCACAACAAAACACATAGTAAAGCATGTCTCCAAACTTTGTAACGATTCCTATGCATGATCTTACTCAGTTGCGACCTTGCAAGTAACTGAAAAAGTGTGGAAACGTGAATTTATTGATGAGAGAAAAATCAGCTTTAATTACTAATACAATGTTAAAATTCACCACGCGATAGATAAACCGATTCATTGTCGCCTAATATCGATGCAAATTTTCAGTCTGGGCAGAGTACTTTGCGCTTCTCATGAATACTATAAATATAGTATAGGCGATGTCTACTTTCCTTGGAATATACAAAATAGATAGGGAATGAACGTTAAGTGGACTAATATAAATTCGTGTTAGTGTTCTTGCTAAAGATAACCAGAAAAAAAGCAATTTTGTTAATATTGGGGCGAGAGAAGAATTCCAAATGTTCTACGGCCGTTCGATTATAATTCACTGTTGTATCGGTAATGGAGACTTGATCTCAGCTTTGCAATCTCCAGTGAGGACTGGTTTGATGCATATATTCCGATATTGGTTATGGGTTGCAAGCCATATAGTTTAGTTAGCTTCTCTCCACTTTCCTACGCATTTTTCGCATACTTGTATGTGCAAAAGTTCTAACATTGATGTGCAAATATTTACAAAATTATTTACATAATTGCATAAGAGTTTACGCTGCGAAAATGTGCGATGACGTCACGAGGTTTCATAGTAAGTCTGAAAGACACAATGATCATGTGGAAAAAAGGGCAACATATTGAAATATAGATTATATAAATAATGAAATATAAATAATTTAAATATGGAACTATAGATAATTAAAACAAAACATAATAAAATAAAAATATGCCTAATAGTTCTCTGAGAGTTCTCAAAACTAAGGAAATTGTCAAACATATTCAGGAAAGGATATTATTATTAATGCTGTCCAATCGATGGCCTCTGAAGCTGTTGGTAGTACAAATGTTAAAGCGAAACAGTCAAAAACGTGCATGTGGAGCACGTGCTGATTATGCGAGAAAAACAAAACTAAGCTCCAAAGTACAACCTGACTGTTCTGACAAACAAAAACAAAAAACCAGATATATAGATAAATGAGAGGCACATCCATTTATATATGGCACTTGGAGAAATAATTTATAGAATAATAACCAAACTCAGCATTATCTTCTTCAAAACAAATATAAATGATTATTTCAGTCGAAGACCGCGCATGTGACAGCAGACGTTTTCCAACAATCACGCAATAGAATTTGAATTTGAATTTGGAACGATTTGATCTGATGGCACAAAAATGTATTTTAACTATATAGTACATTAAAAAAAATACAAATTTGTGTTACCTTTACAATAGTACGGAAGGCATATTAATCAAGGGTGTAATTTTCATGTTTAAAACTAATTTGTATAGAAAATTAATTGATTCCTAAGCAGATTATCACCTGAAACCCACTTAATGAATTTTGGATAAAACGGTTTGATTTCTTCAGTGCGAAAAGCTCATTGGAATACAGTTTGTTTGCGTACTTTAATAAAAGTTAAAAACAAAACTGCGATTTATTTCATAAAATATATTGAACTTTACAATACGTAATATATATATTGAAGATATTTTCTTTTCCTACGTTAATACTGAATATATTTCATCGTGTGGTACAAAAAACGTGATATTTTAATCGAAGCTTAGAATATTAAATTCACTCTTCAGCACGACACCCCACCCCCTTTTTCGTAAATTCGCCTCACTTTTATAAGCTGATCATACAAATTTCCGTGACTTAAGAGAGCGGTAGGTTTGGGATGACCTAATCTGTCGCAGGAAATTACATTTTTGACATTTTGTAAACTATTTGATCATATCTGACCACAAAGCAAGTCCGATTCAACAATACATCACAACGGGTTTTATCATTGTTGTCAAGCAAGTAAAGGGAAATAACTTCATAGAGACGAGAACAGCGTCAAGTCAAATTTCTTCAGCAAAAATTAATTTCCATGTCTGAAATGTAATGCAGTTTATATTTATTTGTTCTAGTGCTCGTTTTTGTTGCTGCAGGTATAACTTTTGTAGGCACACACGCTCAAGCGCCTCATGGCTTGATGGGAAATCTGATATTTTCGCATCTGAAAATAAAAGGATATATTTTTTCACATGTGAAAATATAGGAATGAAAAAAATATGAAAATTATTTCGCTAATAAGTTTCTATATTTCACATAAATAAATGACATTAGTTTTTGAAGCTTCATATTTATTGCTTTCAAAATTCATTGTTCCATACATCCGATTTAATACTTTCAAGTTGTTAATTATTTTATTAATTTTGATCTGATTATACTACTTATTCAAAAATGAACTAATAAATACTAAGTTTATTTTCTTCGGCAATATTTAGAATGTTCTTTGCCAATCTTATCATTATTTGCTGGCAAGTTTCTGAGCAGAAATATTCAGTAATATTGGTGGGCATAGTTTTATTATTCTCTACAACTTTTCTAGAATACCAACAGACATCGTGAGACCTTTAAATTGTATTATTAATCATACAACATGTCATACTATCTGTCCTACAGAATATGTTGTTTGATTTTATTTTGAGGTGGTTCTTTGGATTCTGGAGTATCCATTTTTATACGCTTCATTTATTTTAACGATATAATATTTCGTCGGATTCCCAACCATTAATAGAATCATCATGTCCTTTTCATTTTATCAGCAAATATTTTTATCGTCTTTATAATTTTCTTAACCTTGTACACGGCATTTTGTTTGTTGTAAATAGGTAACAGTAGTATAAGGGGATACTGGTCTCAAATATGGGATTCTAGCCTGAATGGGAATTAACATTAGGCCGCCATTGGAAAGGATAGGATTCTGGCCTCAGTATGAATTCCATGTTAAAAGGTCTATAGGTTTCACATTAATATAGGATTCTGGCTTCAAAATCGGAAACTAACATTGAGATGGCACTCTGGCCTCAATGGGAATTTAAGACTGAGATGTGCTTCTTGCCTCAGTGGGAAATTAACACTATGGGCCCAGTGTGTCATTTTTGAATTGATGAAGTTAAGCTAATCTGCCCTCTACTATGAAAGATAATGTTAAAACTATACATACTAACAATGTGCCGTTTGGACTAACCAACACCCAGTCATTATTGATCGGCACCTAGACATCTACTGACCAAAACCCAATCGTCTACTGACCAATACCCACAACTACTAACGATCAAACGAACAAGTTAGGAATATACACACTCTATGCACACAAACACGCTTATATACTATCTCACAAAGGGTAGGATGCAAAAGAAGGGGGATGAAATAGAAATGAAACCCCTTATAAACAAAACTAATATTTCCCCTACTACCCCTAACCCCCTATACGTTTTCTACCATCCCTATTTAAACAAAACTACCAGCCCCTACCACCCTTGTAATCCCTATAACCGTAGCAGTGAAGTGTAAAGAGAGAAAAAGGTAGGAATATACACACACTATACACACAAACATCATTATATACTATCACACACAAGAGTAGAAGTTCTCACACATACACAAAATATCCTTAAAAAGGGTAGGAGTTAACGTTCACATAAAAGAAAGAACAGTGGAGTGGGGGTTTAAGTTTTAGTTGTGAAAGACAAAATATAGACAAAGACATAGTCAAACATAAAAAACAAATATTGGCAATGATTGAGTAGTATCTTTATTTCTGAGAGAACTGGGTGACCATGAAAAGGGCCGTTGGTTATTGTCACGGATCGTTGATGTTATATATATATCCAGGACAACTGCACCTCCTGGGCCGAACTCGAGACCAAGGGCACATCAAGTCCAAGTCCAATGATCTGCTGACGGAGACAGAGAACCTACAATTAGGCTAGTCTGCCTCCAACTCCTCAAGTTCTCAAATTGTGGAACTAGGAGCAGTTCAGGCTTGTTGCTGCGCTGCTCCACTCTCCTTGCTTGTTCCTCTTTTTGCCTCAGCCTCTGTTGCACCCTTTCCCAGTTTTAGTTGGGGCGCCGGAATTTCCTCTCCATCCTTTTTTGCTCCCAAAACCATGTTCTCGTTGACGAGTTACTCCTCGGTGCGCAGGATACAGGAGTTACAATTCAATACAGAATTGTTTTCGAAAATGTAGTTTCACGGTGACTTTTCCTCTGAGAATACAATATTGTGTCTAAGACCTTCTTTTATACTAATTTTCGCACTGTCAAAATACGACTTACTGACAGGAAGATAATGATGATATACAAATTCTTTCTGAACGTAATACGTGATTCCTCTTTCATTATAAGACGATATGGCAGAAGTCACTTTGAAACGAATGACGGTCAGCAACAGAGCGGCTGTGTTTCCCACTACGTTGTACTCGACAACATCAGAGTACTAAAATATCAAATTCACCCCTTCGTTCACTTAAATAGGGAATCAAAAATACTTCAAGAATTGGTTGTTATTGTTGCTGGCGATGTCTTTGGTAGAAGCCAGAGCTTGTTTCCACCTAGAATAGCAAACAAACTGGGAGAAAACGTTATGGACACCGTTTTGCCGTCGGAAAAATCCAATTTGAGACAACGAGAAGGTGGATGGTATTCGATCGAAACACTTCGTTGACTTTTACCCAGTGCTTTGGGAAAATGATGGTCGAAAATAAATTAAATCGTTTCTATGAAATGTCAAGCATTAAAATAATAATGATTTCTTTTTTTGATTCTGGTAATTTGAAACAATATAATTTTATTGTTGGCAAACACGTCCATAGAATTGTCACTACGTAATGTGAAATAAAACTGATTATTCGTAGTTCGATATTTCTTGTCTCTGAAGATTCACTCTATGTCCAAAGGTGATTTTCTAAGGGTTCCAGAAGATGGATCTGACTTGGTGAGTTATGACTAGCGTTTTTGTGGCTACCGTTATTACTGTCGGTATATTTCAACAAAAGATTCGGAAGAAGATAAGCCAATATAACTACATAATTAAATAGTAACAGTTGTTTGTCTCCTTGTTGCAAACTCAAAATTTCCAATCACTGCTTTAATGACACAGTACACCGTAAAGATTTGGCAGAAAAAGACGATTTGATCTTTAGGAACACTTTCTCCACACCACACCCACTGTGGTTGTTGTTTTTGTAGTTCTTGGAGAGATGTACTAGGAGATTGGGCTGCAGTATTTAACGACATATTTGTGATTTCTACTTATTTTTATAATCGATGACTTGTGATCCAAGAATCGAAAATGGGAGGATATTGTTTCCAATGTTCTTTTGGTATTGTACACGTCGTCGTCTTTCTTGGGCTCTCGATGTAACTAGGGCAAGTAAAAAGTTCCTTTTAACACTTCTTCGCTCATATCTTTCAATTTGTAAACAAGTGGGTAACGTCCACGCGCTTGTCTGTGACACGAAACAATTCTGCCTTCCAGTAGGGATAGCCTTTGTCAAAAGTGTATTTTGTTTTTCCAATGCGAACCCAATCTCCGCTGTTTAACTCTTTTTTTCTTTTTTCTGGTCTCCGATGTTCCAAACAATCGATCAAACACGGTCTCCTTGTTTTGAGGCGTCAATTCTTCTGGTGCACATTAGATGCTACAATGGTACGAGTGATTGCAAGTTTTGACCAGACGTGGTAACACGTCGGCGTATTTGAGAGTATGTTGATGTGTAAAATATTTCCACGTATGTTCTTTCAATAATTTTTGAAAACGTTCCACGACACTGGCTTTAATTGTAGTATTTTGAGTTGTAAAACATGAATGTCTCTTTTTCCATTCTGTTTGAAAAGCTGCGTTAAGATAGTCGGTGCCTTTGTTTGTTTGCCTTCTCAAACAGTGTCGACCACTTTGTTTCAAGACGATTTTTAAAGCTCGTACGAACTCTGAACTTATTTTAGAGGTCAAAGGAACCAGTCAAGCCGATTTTGAAAACATATCAATGACAGACATTAAATATCTGTAAGCTCCATTGTACGAAACTAAATGAGAGACATCGGTTCAATTGGCTTCCATCGATGATCGATTCATAGTACTTTAGTTTGAGTTCTTGAATGGGTTTTTGCAACGTGTTCGTCCATTATCCCTGTAACCATTGTCGTACATCTTGCAGAGGTAGATTTTTAAGTTTGGTTTTGGCTGCACGATACAATGTATGATTTCCTCCGTAACCAGCTCCATGAGCATGATTATAGTAAATGCTGACCAAACGTGCTTCCATGTCGGGGCTGCTCAATAAATTAACCAATTTCCAATGCTCTTTTCTTCGTGAGGTATGTTTGTGGATCGCAATGCTTTATGTGTTGAACGAGCACTTTTTTATTTTATTTTGACAGACTGGAACTTTCTTTTTCACTATATGGCGAAGAAAGTGACGATACGGTCCTAATCGCTGTTTCTGAATTTTGGTCAAATGAACCGTTCCTTTCAAGGCGTTCAGACAAAATTCACACACCGTATTGATGATTGCTTTAGGTGCCTTTCGGGTGATTTGTTTTCGCATCGGAGCATTGGCTTTGGTAAGTATTGATTAGACATACCAATATTTAGCTAAACGAGACGGGAGAGCCTGTTTTCCTTTTTTTTTTGGAAGACATTTTTGGACGTCGACAATGCTGTGGACTTGAGACGAAGACATCTTTGTTCAAAGAAACTGGGGTGAATCTTGTTCAACACTTCTTCTTCTTCTTCTTTTATACTGGAATTCGTCTCCACTGAATCTACCAGTTTGACGTAGGCACCACTGGACAACAAGGTGCTAACAACGGACTAAATCATGTCAATTCTTTTTTAGACAAATTCAGTAAACATTGAAACATGTCATTTCTGTATTGCCCTTTTTCTTAGGGGATGCCACCTTTTGGGTTGCCTGCAGCAGCAGGATCTAAAGCAGTAGGTGAAGAAGACGTCGACAGAGAAGATGAAGAAGTTCCGTGAGAGATGGGTTTTCATTCTTTCATCAGATTGGAAACACTTGTCATAAATAAGGTTTAGCTGGCATCTTCAATAACGGAGTAGAAACGGTGAAGAGAATACGGACACAAACAGAGGTTTTCGTGAGTTAACTTCGAGTGTGAACTCACTCCCCCTATCTTCTTTTGGATTTTTTAACAGGTTTTGCATTTTAGCTTAGGTGGTTGGATCCCATCGTACAGGCGAACGAATTATGACTTCCACCTGGTTACAAGATGATTTGTTTATACTGGTTTGAGTATCGATTCATGGTTCAGCCAGTGTCAGAGCTACTTTATATTTTTTTCTTTCTGAAGAAAACAAAAACGTTGTATTTCATGAGGAATGTGAATAATTCTTTGTAGTAATTGAAGTGCTGTCAAAGTAAACCAATGTAACAATTCTTTGATACTAGCTTCCAACAAATGCAAACGCACTTGTGCATTTCTTTTGCGACTGATGGTATGCAGTGCACGAATCAATTTTCCAGAAGGGTGCTGAATACTGTAAGATAGGAAAGACGTGAATGGTACGAAGGCCACTTGATAGTGACTGGACCTTCGTCTTGACACCAATAGTGAAACAAATCAGTACCAAATCTCAAATACTCTGCAGTGGTATAATTCAGCCAAGGTGTTCTTAATTGTTTAGCCAACACTTTAACTTTTAAGATTTATCTCTTTTGATTTTTGAACAAACCTACATAATGATCATTGAGATCGATGATGCTATGTACTTTACTTTGTTCACATAAAGTTTGAGTAATGTAAATAATACTGGTATTACGATGATGTCCTTTTCGTGTAAACCAAAGTTTAATTTCTTTCTTCGTCTTCTCCTATCATGCCATAGAAGATGACGAGATGCGTTCGACTAGAATAAGACACAATCACATCGTCTTCGCCAAATGAAATGGATTCTTCTTGACTTCCTCTGAGTAACGTGTAAGCGGATTACCACTCTTTGTAACATAGTTGTGGAGGACGATAGAACAAAGGTGATTTGTGTTTGATCCCACATTTGACAATTCCGTTTTTTCTAAACACTAGGTCTAGCAGTCAACATATTCAATGGATAGCTAAGATACAGTACCTCCTAACTTTGACGACCTGACTTTGCGTCAATCACTTTGAGAACGGAGGATGCAACCATAACTCTCGAGTAGTTTAGACAATTATGCGACAATCACATTGTATACATGTTTAATGTTTAATGTTTCATGCTACAACAAAAACATTCACATTTCAAAACAAATTTCATGTTTCCCTTCTTTCATGAGTCACACACGTCTTTGGCATAGTCAGCCACCTCTTGCTTCCAAGCATGCAATCCAAGTCTTGTGACGTCACGTACATACTTCCGTAGTAAATCTGTTGTTGTTTTTTTATATTTTTTTATACTTCTTGGTAAGTATGAAGAATAGATACAATTCGACGAATTTCTTCTTAACACAGGGGTTGAGAACTCGTATTCATCACTAATCACAGCATTTTTAACACAATTAGTTTTTCGTGCACAGATAAAGTTTTGACTGTTATGTCGTTGCATGAACCGGTGATAAATTTGAAACAGAAAATCTGCCGGTAAACGAAATCCAAAACATTCAGGCACTAACACATACATACACACACGACATGTCGTTCTAAATTCAAAGGAATAATATCGTCATGTGGAATCAGTTCTTTAAAAATAATTGGTAACCCATTAAGTATTGAATGCGTCATTGACTTCCTTCCACGGAATTTGAGGCACCACTAGATACAGAAGTTGTGGCATGGTCAGTATTATAACGTGATCGAAAAAGAATCTTATCACGTGTTTGTCACAAAATGTTTTAAAAATTCTCTCGCTCTCTCATTCTCTCTCTCTCTCTCTCTCTCTCTCTCTCTCTCTCTCTCTCTCTCTCTCTCTCTCTTCAATCTCCTTCAATGTCAATCTTTTTATAGCGTTAGAAAACAAAATGGCTCCTTACGTTTCAACTGAATCTGTAGAAACTCGGCAAATACGTTTCCACAGCTCCAAAGGTAGACTATGAATGTACGCTTATAAACTATCTATTCACTATAATGTCTTTCTTGAGGAAATCAAAAACCATTTAATAATGTTGAAACTAAAATGCTTGAAAATGCATTCGCGTGGCTCAGGAGGTAAACTACGACTCTTCTCCTCTTCTAACGTATACATAAGGACAATAATCATGACCCACCAAAGGAAAGTAGTGACAGCATGAAGGACCGTCTGGCATGTTCAAGAAAAGATGCATCTTTATACTCCCATTCCTCGACTTTCTCAACACAACTGGAACACTGTACTTAGTCTCCTGATGCCAAGTAGACAAATCGTGCTCTCGCTCAAGTTTTGGGAGTGGGTCCATCCAAAATGTTGGGCCATTTCCCTTGAGACGTCTGGAATCCACTGGTAAAATCACAATAGCCTGGCAAAGCCACATGAAACGTGTATTTTTCTTTCATGTGTGATTCCCGATGATTTTGCTTTATCCAGAGTGGTTTGTGAGTGCATGGACGAGATCCATAAATGTGCACGCGGACTGCATTGCTTTGGATAGTAGAGCGGTAAGGTCGTGCTACATCATTGATGTTGCAGGATACAGCATCACTCTTGTTTAAAGACACAGCATCACTCTGGTCGCAGGGCACAGCATTCCAATCGACTTCACTGAATTTGCAGTAAGTGGGTCCATCCAGTGGTTTCGGTGTTGAAGCCATCATAATCTGTGACATTTTCTGGTCACAATTATATTTCTATCTCGGAATTGTGTCCTTTGTTATACTGGCGGACGGTACCCGTACGGTAAAATGTTGTGATGGTAAAGTCGCATTCATTTCTCGTAGACGATCTACTACATTTATTCTAAGGGTCAACTGACAATTGGATGATCTGACAAACGTACAATCTTGTAAGGGTCGACCGTTTTGAGACGAAAGTCTTTATCTTGACTTGACTTTATTGTATCTTTCACCGCTTGACTCGAACGATAGTTCAGTGTTAGTCCTTTCACTTTGCATTTGGTATGAAGTTGTCCTTTCTTGTCTCGGTGCTGGTAGCCGTAATATGTATGTCCACCAATGTGAAATCTCAGGATTGTCTGTTCGGGATATTTGTCGACCCACGCTCCCAAACCTTTGTCTTCGATGTGTGGGTGATAGTCTCCAGGGCGATAGATGTACATGAAACTATCGATGTAATGGACTCAATCTTCCAAGACGGATTACAATTGTAAACGGACATTGGCTGTCACGTAAGCGACAATAGTGGCATTGCCATACTCGTCAGGGGTAATAAACACCATGACCTCTTGGTACTTTCCAAGTTCAAATCTTCACATATCATTTCTACGTATTTGATGTGTTTTTTTAAAGTACTGACTTGCATCCACCTTGCATTCGGTCTTAGTCAATATTGGACTTTGAGCACATTTTCCGCACAACCAGTTAAGCATGTCTTTGACAAAAGATCGTCTGGAGCTGGTCAACCGATAAAAATTTGCGTTTTCCGCTGCCTCAAGAAGGTAAAACGTGTGTCAAATTAAAGGTGGCTTTTCCATCAGTCATGACAAACTCATCGTTCGATTGTCCAAGATTTTGGAAGAAGTTATTTCTGCAGGTATACTGAACTCGATTCAAACAGGATATTTCAAAATGTCGTGAGTGATAGACAGTCTCAAACGATCTTAATCTTTAGCTTGTCACTGTAGTTTCCTCTAACCTAGACTCCAATAAGTCTGTAATGAAGACAGCTGCTTTCTCTGCCTGGACTTGGGACCTGAACTCTTTAAATAACACGGTGTAAGTGTAAGTGGTAATTCTAAATTTTCTGGAAGTCACTTTGTGGGTAGCTCAAATGTGTAAATAATACTCAGGGGCTACAGACGACTTTCTTTCTTGGCCGATATTGACTCTCTCGGTCTTGTGGAGGTAGATGTGTTGGACAAGGATTACTCATGTCCTCTTCAAACTCGCTCAGGTGGACTTCCGCCAAAACTTCTTGGAGAGTGTTGCGTGACTCAGAACGTCGTCATCGCTTGGCTTCTGGTTTCTCCTTGGAAAGGTGTGATCGTTTCATGACGGTAGATAACTCAAGTTTGATATGCCCATGTTACTTCTCTCTCCCTATAGAGCACCCCTCTCCCTAGGAGAAAACACTCATTCAGTTTCAATCTGTGAAGTTGCAAGTGCCACAACAGGTCACACATTTAATCAGAGATTTACAGAATCATTCAAAATTACACCTCCAACAAAATTTCTGACTTCTCACCTGGAGAGAAAAGTGAAGACAGCTGTTATGTCTGTCAGAAGAAAGGACGCTAGGCTACATAATGTCCAAAAAAAGAAACCTCCAGGACAGGAGAAAGTAGACATAGAGACAAACGTAAAGCTACCTGTTTTCATTGTCAAGGGAAATGACATTGGTCAAATGAGTTTCCCAAGAAAATGGAAAACGAGAAAGAGGAGGAGCGTTCAAAGGCAGAAGAAAAAACAGAAAAAGAACCTGTTCCAGTGAAAAAATATTTTAACAAAAGCAAGGCAAACAGAAGAAACAGACGAAGAAGAAGAAGTACCCATTCCAGTGAAGGAATTCAACGTAAGACAAGCAGAAGAAGCAACAGGAAGAACTCATTCCAGTGAAGAAATTCAAAAAGGGAAGACAGAAAAAAGAAAAAGAAAACATTTACTTTTGTGATGGACTTTGAAATTTCAGTGTGATTCCATTTACGAGAATATGCTCAAAGCATAGGTTTATCCATGTCGTGATTTGTTTTGTGTTTAGTATTTATACGATATTGGCACACACACATACATGCACACACGTTTTTATGATGGGATTTGGTTTTTGTTTGATTTGGCAATCATTTGAGTAGTGTCTCTTTTCTAAGAGATTTGGCTGGTCGTAAAAAAGGACCTTTGGGTTTTTAATAAAACTTATGAACCTGATAACATCAGGTGTAACTGCCTTAAATGTACCATGTGCAAGTCCTACTCCTGCAGCTGTAATGATAGTATTGACTGCTTCCTGTGCTGGCGTCTAAGTGGGTTGCATCGATGTAATCACGAAAATCTTGGATTGTGAACGTCTCTTTCTCTTGGGTTTTGCCAAAGAAGTTTCATACATTCCGCTCAGGTGTTTTAACTCGGCCAAAATGTCGTGCAACAAACTGATAGTTTTGTTTCCACTCCCTTTTTTCTATTCACTGTTCGAAGTTTTCATCTCCTGACGTATCATTTCACAAATTGTCAATTACAAAATTCTTTGAATGAATTAACAATATATTTCCGAAGCAGGAATTATCCATTACATGTAATTGATTCTGATTTGAATAAAACCAGTATTCTTACTCAAAATGATTCTTTAAACACAACAGAATGTACGAAAGAGAAAAATATAATTCCTTTCTTAACACAATATAATCCTTCAGTATGTAATATAGGCCTTACAATTAATAAATATTGGAGTCTCATCAAGTTTTCAACAAAAACAAAAAAGCGTGACAACACTTTACAAAAGCAAGCCTATTCTTGCTTACAGAAGACCTAGAAATTTACAAGACTTTTTTATCAGAACTAAACGGACAGAAATATAAAAAGATGTTTTTCATAGTACAAATGTTCCAGACGTCGGTGCTCTCAATGTACAATTATTAGAGAAAGTGCTTATTGTATTAGCTCCAGTACAAAAGAACTGATTCTTTACGTTATAACACTGACTGCATATCCACTGATATAATTTATTGATAACCTGTACAAAATGGAAACACTTTCATATAAAAAAAATTATGAAGCCTCAGTTCTCCTCTAATGTTTCAATGCATTGTAATACAAATAATCACTCTTTACGTGACGTTTCTTTCATGCCAATTGATATTGTGCACTAAGAGATGAACAGACCGATTAAAGAAAGTTACCGGATTCAACATTTGAGATTGTTATGATAATGCATATCATTGATGACATTATGTCAATGACGTAATTGTTTATAAATATATATACGTCATCCGTTTCTTTAAATTATTTTGTACCTGAAGAAGCATGCAGTAAATGGGAAACTAGTCGCAGAAACTTATCGACGTTTGTGTTGTTTTCTATTTCAATGCTATATATAACCCGCGAATCTGGGTTCGAATCTACCTTTTCCAGGGGTGTTTGTGTGTATGTGTGAACACTCCTACCTTTGTGTGTGATAGTGGATTTGTGTACGTCTGAGCACACCTACCATTGTGTGTGATAGTATATTTGTGTATGTGTGAGCACTCCTACCCTTGTGTGTGATAGTATATTTGTGTATGTGTGAGCACTCTTACGCTTGTGTGTGATAGTATATAAGCATGCTTTTGTGTGTATTGTGTGTATATTCCTACCCTTTTCCCATATTTAAGACCAGTGTTAAACATTTTCACAATATTTTCACCCTTTTCCAATTAATTTACTACAGGGTCCCCCAAAATGACATGTCCGATTTTACAAATCGCTTTCAGGAAATTAGGAAGATGGATTTTTGCAAAAATATATTTATATTTTTATATACTAACTTTCTCGCCTAGTTTATTTGTATACGTTCCAAAATTATCAGTTGTCAGATAACCAAATAAGTTAGTCCATACTATAGATCTGTTTTTAGGGTCACTGGCTTTAATTGGCGCAATAGCTATCAAGCTGTGATGTTAATTGTTGCATTACTCAATAAGATTAGGCAATATATCTAAGGATATTTTTGGCCTAATTTTCAGTGAAATACTTTCATATTCTAGTCTTAAGTGTTCTATTAAATCTTTCCAGTACAGTGTTACGACTAGGGGTAATGCAACAAAAGAAAAGACTCAAACAAGCTTTCAAGATTTAAACACAAATATTTAATTTCTTAAAATATTAAAATATTTCAACAAACAATCAAAGTGAAAGAATTAAAATAACTTACAGTATAGAATATCGTTAAAAGTCCTAAATTGTTCTAAAGCTCACTGATCTGGAAGTTAATCCAAATATTCCGAATGAAGTAGGTTTGATGTATTAACAAGAATCAGTTATATCAAAGTGTTATTAATTCCAAGTAATCCTTGTGAATATGGAATATCACACAAGTTCTAGAAATGTTTCCGATAATTCCAACGGAGCTGAATAATTCTTAAAGTTTAAGTAGCAGTACTGAATCCAAAATGTACTGTATAATAATATATCTCTGAAGCAGAATATCCACACAAAATGAACCAATCTCGTTTATGACCTCTCAGGCTGAACGTACTATGAAAGAATGACGAACGCTCCAATACATCTTATTATATAGCTTCTGACTTCGTAAATCAAATAAAAACCCAATTATTCTACGTCTCAAACAAACACATCAGAATTGTGATCTTAAACTCTAATTTCCGGTCAACAATGAATCACTCCTCAGGGATTGCGAAATCTAGGTCAGAAGTTCAAAAGTACAAATTCTCACACGCTAGGTCACGTGACATTATTCATGCTTACCGTATTGATTTTCCCAAGACCAATGTACTGGGTCACATGTACCGTATATGTACTTTCTGCAAGACGACAGCTGCTAGACTATTATGCAGAGATCATAAAACTATACCATTATTTACAAACAAAATGATACTTAATTCCGTAACAACAGACACGTTTTTGTCTGAGGTAGGTGGAACAGTTATTGATATTTTTTCTCCAATAATTCCTGAACCTTTTGTCTAAAAAATTCTTTCCATTTATGTAAATGTATCTTTTTTGGTTTTCGTTCATTAAAGAGTTCTTTAAACGTGACGTGTATGGAATCTCCCTTTTCTGTTTTGACCTTTTTAGCCCAAGCGTATTTCAGAAAGACATATGTCAATGTAAAAACGTATTTGTATCCATTGAATGAAAAAATGTCTGCCTGCCACTGATCATCCACGTTAATAACATTGACTTTTCTTTTTCTGTAAGGAAATCTTTTTAGCTCGCTTGCTTAGTGTGCAGGTAAATTGTTTGGTGAACCATATTTTTAAAATTCAGAGTATTTTATTCTACTTTGTCCATTCTTCAGCTTTGCTGGAGTCCGGGACTGGGGCATGCTAATTTAATTTTGGGAAAGCATCTGGACTTTCAGGCTCATAGTAAAGATGTCTTAAATACTGTTCTTCGTTCACGTAAGTGGTCTTTGCCGGTGTTTAATTAAAAATTATTGTTACATTTAAATGAGCTCCATTATAATAATGTCTAAAGTATTTGAAGAATTAGTATTTATAGTTTTAATCTTTTTTACTTTTGTAGTAAGGCAACGATGTCTATATCTGAAACTAATGTTTGCTTATTTTGAAGTGCGGATAGTGTAAAACTGTGGTCTATTATAATTGTCTCGAAACATAATGTAATGGAAAATAAATACATTAATCTACCAATTTCTTACATCAAGAACATTATTTTTCCATCTTTTAAAAAACAGGGGAATTGCATATAATTTTTAATGATCATGACATTGAACTTACTAGCTCTCTTGGTGAGAGAAAACGTGAAAGCAAAATATTAAAGATCATAAAATTGAAACGGGTATTCATTATATATGTGATAAAAATAAATGTTTAGATTCTTGTTTAGCTGTCTTTGTATTACAGCTTTAAGAACTTTTTTACGTTTGCCATATCTCTCTATAATGACTGGACATTACAGATATTGAGTGTTACAAATACCGTTAGAAGTTTAAATGCAAATTCAATTTTTTAAAGTACTTTATTAAATTAAATGATGGAAAAAGCCAAACTTAGCATATCCATGAGACATTTCATTGGGTTACGCGGACTAAAAAAACCTGGCATGACTTTATCAGCTCAAAATGAAATAAAATATTTATATTAAAATAATAATTTATAAGCATTTGTTTTCCAAAAGCATATCAGCTCAGTCTTGTCTGTCAGTCTCTGAGGACATCCAACTACATAATTCGTTGCATTCTTACTTCAAATTTTCTGGAATGTCGCTTACATTGATTCAGCTATGCCCTTGACTAAGAGCCCCTTTGGAGCATCCATGTTTAAGGCTATGAACCTTAGAAGTTAGTCATGATATAGTGATGTGATCGTTTCCCTCATTAGCTTGGCACCAGTCTGGTGCCATATTTACGTCAAACAGATAGGAGTAAGTAGGGATCAGTTATTAAGAAAAATGTTTTTGATACGTCTTTGGTGGGTCTCGAACACGTACTGTTAGAAATCTTGTGTTCCAGAATCGTACGCGCTACCTTTACGCCACCAAGGCATTTGAAAGTCTTCTTTGAAAAAAATATGCAAGCCATCATTTGACTTTATGAACAAAGTAATTAAATTTAAGCTAATTTTAATTACATTAAACCACCATACGGTTACATAATTATAATATTTAACTTCCACATTCAAATAACTTTACAAGCTAGTTAGTAAAATAAGACTAGAACGTTCTCACAGTGTACATGTCTGCTATAAGGCTGCTTGACAATACAGTATATAGATACATGTTGGTGTCGGTAACGTTTAAAAATGTGAGAAAACCGAACAAGTTCACGGATTGCACTATGTCTAAAACTGTGAGCGAAGCCAACAAGTTCCTGCAAAGAGCTACACAGACTGCTGCTTATTACTGATAGTACTTAGAAAGGCATGTATGCCACAGTCTTTACCTGCCTATCTATAGCAAGAATGTCTATAAGTATAACTATGTCCCATAGTACGTCCTAAGCCAAGCTAAAGGTAAATACAAACTACTGTACAAGGAACGTGTATTATAGTATCTACCCTTCTGTGTGTATAGTTTTTTTTATATTTTAATACTTAGGTGGAGCGAATTAATTTATTCTGAGCAAATGGACAGTTGCGAAAATCGGTTATTTTGAGATCAATGCATGGTATGGAATTAGAGGCATGTTGAGTGTCTGGAATTCAAACCGCTCCTCTGTAGGTCATAACTAAATATCAAATGAATAAACAACCTATAATGGGTCTGATTGTAAACTTAGTCGTTTTTAATTCGATCTGTTTTCTTTAAATCCAAGTGAAGTGGAAGGACTGCGTTATTTAAAACTTATTTTCAGACCTAACAAGGACATAACGATTCTACAACAATAACTCCTTGGATGCTACTAACATAGTTTCGATAAATATCCATCGTGTCAATATCTCTGTCATAATGGTGCATTAAAAGCTGTATTGATCCAACGAAAGCAAGTCTTGAAATTTATTCACAAATTGTTTGCTTCATCTAAAGATTCACCATTCCCTGAATTGCTTTAGACTAGCTGAGGTTCCAGATTTTAGGTTCCCATCATTACTAAATATAACAACGCGCTTTGTAGAGCTAAGGTAACCGCAGCTAGCCTCAGAAGAGAATGTTATCAAAGAGAAAATTCTACTTTAAGAATCCTTTACTTTGGTACAAATATACTTAACTGGTAAATATGCCAATAAAAAGTAAAGAACTTATAAACAACTGCTTTTATGGGAAACTATAAGGTTTTTACTATGTAGGATAACCTGAAGGCTGTACGACAAACGTAAGGAAGGCATAGCGCTGCCAATACAAACTACTGATTTTGTTTTTAACAATTAATGTTTAAGCTGTGACTTGTATCAATGACAGGTTACATTTATATTTCAAGTGAAACGGTTGTTTTGACATATAAACAAGTTTATCGTTTAGGCGAAAATATCATATATAGATCAATAAACTCAAGATTGAAACATATAGGAAAAATATACTAATACAATAAAGTAAAAAATTTTTTATATTTCTCAACTGAATCCAATAAACAAGTTCTATTTTCAATAATATCGGACTTGAAAGAAAAATAACAGATTTATTAAAGAGAGACAGGTCCAAATATTGCACCCAAGTGGTTCTTATAAATTCATGTACTTTAGTCTTTTCTAGCTGATATCAAAAACATCTTATTTTATTGAAACTGAATTAGTTTGATTGCAAATAACCGACATTACTCTTGCATGCAGCCAATTTGGACAACATTCGATTGTTTGGCATCGTAGGTAGTTGTCATCGTCTCAAGCCAGAGTTCTTTGTCTTTTTATAAGCCCAAGTGATACACTGTGAATTTGTAATACATGCAGTTCCGACATCAATGAACCTCGTTGGAAAAAGGAGATACAAAAATGACCCCCTCCATAGTATTCCTGCCTGCCAAAATGTATCATTTCCACAACTGTTGTACTGCACCGACACTAGTACAGAATAGGAGCATCTTGTATGTGAATCAAACAAAATACAAATTGAAATGCTGATACTATGATTTCAAAATGTTGCTTTTAAGTGCCATGTCTATTTCAAATTCATCATAAAAGAGTTATGCTGAAATTTCAGGCCAAATGTCTATTAGACTGAGCATTAAAGATGTCGTCCATAGAATGTTGCAGTGCAATGTCAAAGGCATGGCTACTAAAAGCAGGTATGTGGCCCGTATCGATCCGAGAATGTACTGTTCTTCTGTCTTTATACAGCTTAGGGTTTTCTCAGAACTAAATTAACAAGCTAGTCACGGATGCTAATCAATATGTGATTCCTAAAGAGTGACACAATTAAATCTTATTTTCTTAATATTGTTCAGGCACGAAGGCTTGATTTAGATTGGTCGACAGTGACCCTGTAAGTGTTCCACAAATGAAACTAAAGTCCCCCGACGCAGGCACCAGTAATTGAAACACCAGCGGAAGGCGTCCATTCTCCCTATAGAGAGCACTTCCACTCCGTTTCCTGAAGTTGCCCGATTTCAGTCTATAAAGACCTTCTCGAGGAAATTCGAGTCAAACTAGTTTGCACTTAGTTTCGTGTGTGATTACAATTTTCAATTCTATTCAAGATGAACTTTAAATATATTGACCCCTTCCTCGTTTAATATCGAGTTCTAATGTTTACTATGGGGATTTCTCGCAGCGATTTCACAGCTTGTACTTCTTCCCTTTCTTCTTCCCGCCAGCATACATTTCTGATTCCATAAAGATGTTGAAAATGTTTGAATTATGACCCCCATGGGTAATCTAACAGAATGTGATGTAAGATTTGCCGAATATTCGCAATTCCTACACGACCCTCAAGACTAGCCTGCCAATGACTCGATCGAAAACACGTTAGTCTTGATTCAGAAAGTTTCTTTTTCCTGATTATTTAGATATTTGTGCTATGATTTAATTGAAACAAATCACTAATACATTGATTTGCATTCAAGGCGTTATAACGAGAATCATGTCCAGCTTAAAGATACTGAGTTACAATATGAACGAAACTGTCGTAATGATGAACGTGAATTACTATAACTAAACTGTATACGTCCTAGACACTAAGACAATACATTATATTCTAATAGTATCCAGTTATAATTATATAATCAGTACAATATTAAATATGGCTATAAAGAAGATAATTACTACAGTAACATAATTTCTGGGTCAAATGCAATGGTAATCGGATTCCCTGGCATGTATTCATTTCCTTTTCATTCGGCATTTAAGTGGTGATCGCTCCTATTTTGAAGTATTCCTAGAAGTGTCACAATCTTACTTGGAATCTCATAGAGTACTCTATTAAAAAATAAATTGAAAAAATAAATATAGAAGCCGCAAGAATTGTATCTGGGGCAAATAGGCTTGCAAATACTAATTATATAATATACAAACTAGGGTGGGATAAACTGGAAGACAGGCGGAAATAGCCAGACTCTTACACTTCTGTCAAATATATCACAGAAAATGTTCTTAGTATCTACAATATATTTTACAAGTCAACGAGGAAATGTATACATTATATTTTATTCTTTAGGCCTTTTTATTTTTGGTTTCAAAAATTAAGTGTAATATATAATATATAGTAGTAATGGAAAACTATAAAATAAAGATGGTTTAATAACAAATCTGAAAAAAGATCATTGGACAAACATTGAGTAGCTCTTATTATGGAATAGTTGTTAGAGCGATAAATGGTTATTTTAAAAGTAGCGTAACACATCGTTTTGTTTGGCAATGCTTTAATGGAACTATTCCTGATGATCAGGTCATTGACCATGTAAATACTAATAGGTTACATAATAAATTTGAAAATTTACAACTTGTGACTGGGCAGGAAGATTGTAAAATGTCAGCAGTGTTTCATGATTACAAGGTAGGTAATAATTGGTCTAAAAACATTTCGCAAAAGCAACATGTATCGAAACAAATAAAGTTGATTATTTTCATTCATGATACTCAGCACAGTGTGATCTTAGGATTAATGATGGCATTGTACAAATGTGTTGTGAGGGTAAAAATATGTGTAAGTCAGGTAAATCGAAAATTATTGATTTATTTTAAACGTTTGAATATATTCATGAACTACCGGAAAAATTTAATAGACCAGGATTTAAGATAAAGATAACTATACAAAATATATAATAAACAAACGTTTATATGTGATGTGTGCAGCAAAACTTTGACAAAGGAATCAAAGTATTTGCATCTAAAAAAAAACATAAAACCAACTTTTCTTCATATGGTTTCATTGTGTCTGTCTTTCAAGGGCACCCAATAACTAAATTGCTGACCACACCCTTTCCATTTAACAAATGGTTGTTTCCTTTTATAATTACTTTTTATTATTTCTTCAAGTCTAAAGATCTCTTGTTTTGTTTTCTGTAGCTCAGGCCCATAGAATGCACCATAAATTGTTTCACCTTTAAAATATTCTATTTTATAAACAATTGGGTTATTATATTTTATATGTGGTTGATTTTAAAACGAATCTTGTCCTATTTGGAGTATATCTTTTCTCAGATTTATATATTTTCTTTTGATATTCTTACCATATTACCTATTTTGCATTTTGGCTATTTTCTTTTAAAATCAAAATCGCCATATAAGTTCATATAAATAATTTGCTCATTTTCATGTTTGCTGGACCCTAACAATGTCATTTTAATACTTTTGTTTCTGTATTATTATATTTTTTATCATTTTGACAAAACTTCTAAATATTTCTTTGCGCTTTTTACTTTTAAGACTTCTATTAAAAGATTCAACAATCAGAGCTCTTTGCACGTTTTATTATAAAATTATGTTCCTTGGTCAACCCAAAGCTTTTCTGGTTTTCTTGTTTTTATAATTTCTTTGAAAGCATCTATTATATTAATTCCAGTTTTATTCTACAGTGGTATTGCCCATGCATATTTACTAAATTTATTAATCACATGCAGTAAAAATGAATACCCTTTATTATGATAACTAAATAACTGCATGTCAACCACATCGGCTGACCATACTGAATCTAGATTAATTTCAATGTCCGGGTCATATTCTCATTCTAACCCTTCTCCTTGTTTTTGTTCTCCTTGGATTGGGCTGCAACACCCGTATCATCGAAAATGTTACTAAATCTAAATATGAACAAAAATACAATTTTAAAATTAGGACAACCTGTTAGTGCAAGTGATGCGGTAACAAAACTCTTATGACAAATTTCATTAAAAAAGAAATCTATTAGATGATATTTATTTGTTAAAAAGTGATGATACAATGTAAGGTGATCTTGTTTTAAAAACAGTCACCAGCAGCTCATGTTTTCCTGGATATGATGATATTACAACAGGAAAAACATTTAAAATGAAATTCGGTAACTATCAAATTATAATAAAATATTATAACTAAAAAGATCCTGTGAGTATCAAAACATCAGATGTTTTATTAATCAAGACGAGTGGTAACAATATAGTTAGATTTGGAACAAGTGAGGCTACAACAACGGTAATTTTTAACACTATGAATATGAATGATAATTCTATTAACAATATTAAAGAGTCTGTTGATATTAAAGACTGTGTCAATGAACTCTATGTGGACCAAGGAGATGTAAAAAATTATCAAGCTAACCCAGCCACGTATGTGAAAAAATCGACAATACATTAACTGGAGAATTACATATGAGAGATAATTTTGATAAAAATATTTTTTAAAAATCCAGTTGATGACAAAAATGGTACAAATACACATTATGTGGATATTATTGATACCAATAATCGAAAATACAATAATACATTTTCTTTTGGTGAAAACTAGTGGCTCGATTAAAGGCATATTGAATATGAGTAAAAATAAAATCACAACAAGCTATAAAGCTATTGATGAAGTTGGCTTGGTTATTAATGCATGTAAAATCCAATTTCGATATCGATGAAAAACAAACCATACAATAAGCGTTTGAAGAAATAAAAAAAAATCCAAATCAGTGCAAACTCAGTGGTTATGAGGAAAATCTTAGTTTTATGACCTAAGTATTATACTGGAACTAATTAATTTTTGATGTTGATAAACAAGTAAAAGATTGGCAACTGTTATAGTTGTGAATGAATTAACAAAAGCTAACAGGTGCTTCCAATTAAATAAAACGAGATTCCAGTCTGGATGTGGGCTCGACCACACAGTAGATTGTTTTCTTTGATCTGGTCAGGTTTTCCAAAGCCTTATTTATCACCGCTAGCAATCAACTTGACATTTAATGGTATTATTTTTAGTAAAATGTGTGTGTCTGTGTCTCGGTGTGGAGAACCCTCTAATTTGAAACTTTATGTTCTCGACACCTGGGAGAAGGAATATTTCTTTACAGTTAATTTTCCAGCACATATAGCGAAATCCCTCTGAGTGGTGCATCATTTAACTATAGGTACTTGAAACCACCGTTTTTAGACCAGAATGAAACAGACAGCGGTAAGTTTCTCTAGTGTTAACATTCATTATAAAGTGATTACAGTGCACTGTTATATGTGAATGGTGTCAGCCGATTTGTATGTGCCCAGTGATTTTATCAAAATTCTTTGCAATACCTGAATATTATTTTTAAATTTGAGCACGGAGAATATGTTTAAATATTGACTGTGTTTGTATTACTTAACATATAGCCTAAATTGCACGATGTTTAAATAGTGTGCCTCTGGTGGGCCAGCTAACATGTTTAGTCAGTGAATCACTATTTATAGTAAACATGTTTGCCTACAACAATCAATACCTTAATGGAATGCGGCCGTTTTCACAGAAAGTAAACTTGTTCCGATTTAACTTAGTAAAGTGTATTTTATTAAGCTTCTCACTATACCAAATTACAAACACGAGAACACAAATTAGTCCAGGTATACTATTTATAAAATGAGCAGCATATACACCCCCATAACAAATTAAATAATGTAACATTAGACACACTACTTGATAGTTATGCAAATTATTCTTCTTACATGTTGGGATCGTCAATGAAAAACAATATGAAAAAGATTCATTGTTCTGTGAATTAACAGAAAACAATGAATACAAATAAAACGATCTACGTATATTATTTTTTAGTTCCAGTATTAATTCATATTTAGATATGTTGTTTAATATGCTAAATCTATTTGTTTCTACTTTGTCTTTTATTTAATGTCTCCTGAAAATGTTAAATGAAATTATTATCATATATATATATATATATATATATATATATATATATATATATATATATATATATATATATATATATATATATATATATATATATATCGTAATATGACACAAATGAGTATCCTGCTGGCCATCCACATTTCAGTACCACAACTAAAAGAGTAGTAGGAAAATTCAAGGACGAATGCAATGAAAAACTAAAAAGAGATTTTGTTGGGCTACTGCCGAAAATGTATTCCATCATTCTTGATAGCAAAAAAATGTATAAGGCTAAGGGAATAATAAGACCAGTTGTTAAAAGAATTATACCATGCGTTGTATAAAGAATGTTATAATATGTATCGCCATATGATGATTGTACAGACTTAAATGAAAATATCAATTTCTTGGATGATGTTGTCCCCATTACCTTATTGAAACGTCGAAGTGCTGTGCTAATGTGCTCCACCAGACTCAATGGCTGCTGAACTCTAAGATATGGGAGGAGAGAACGCACGCAAAGCACATAACGAGATATGATGCTCTAGGCTAGTAATATCAATTTTTATTTTGAGTTTATGCATGATACAGATTGCCTTAAAAAGCTATAACATATTGATTGACTTAGCTTTCTTAAAACGCAGACAATTGCTCTGCTACTAAAATAATATTTTGCAAAGTTTCTGTAATAAAAACACAGAACTTTAGAGATTAGATTCAGATTTGGGATCCAAAATTTTAGTTTTCCACTCGTTAGGGCTCAATTAGTTCAGTTAAAGCAGCAACCAGACTGGCTAAACTTTGCGCAAATTCGGATAAGTATGTCATGTGTGCAAAAGAGATGCCCAGGTGGCTAACATCATGAAACAAAAAGAAAAAAGTTACATTTGTATCCCCTCTACACATGTCATGACAAAAGAGCCAATCCCAAACAATTTCCTCTAGATATCTAGCTAACTATCAATGTAACAGTCATGCACAATTAGACATCCATGGATTCGTTTAAGAAAATGAGATATTGTTTTCGCATACCTAAAATTCTCCTGGGGCGAATTATATAATTTTCGATTCTTTACTCCATCAGTTAGATTACGTGAAAATTGTTTATTCTCTTTCCTTGATCATCTTAGGAATGCTCTTTGAAACGTCTTTATTGTCTAGCTATATTTAAAGAAAAATGTGACACATAAAGATTCCTATGTCGGCGCAGGCGGCATCATCGACGACGACGATAACTCAACATTCGAGATTGTGTGCGGGCTAGTGTTAAAGATTGTGTGCAAGTCCATAACTCCCAAGAAGGTGAGACTTAGCTTTCCGCGGAAACATCTTCCTCTATCATTTCGGGGCATTGACGTTTCCATATATAATGAATACAAATAATTACAAATAATTAAAATGTTGTTTTTCTGGATGTCAATCTTTTTCAAATTGCACAATCAATTCGATTTTTCATTGCGCATCAAGGGTTGCTTCACTGCCAACATCAAAATAATTGTTCACATTTGTTGGGAAACAAACGTCAGTAAAAGGCAAAGATTTCTATAGTTATAGTTTATAAACATTGGTTTTTATATTTATTTTATTAGACTTTTACTTTGTACACTTTTTCCATTTCATGTACTCAAATGACAGTACGTCTTTTCAAGTCACAAAACGATTTTGACCCTAAAAAGGTGCGATTTTAAATCCAACTAGAACATCAAGAAACCCAAGTTTTGCTTTCTTTGTCGGGAACTTTCATACAAAGGGCATTGTCACTATTTAGCAAGCATTATGCTACCAAAGCTTGCATCTTTTTTGACAATGATAGTTAGCAGCCTAATTTTGGGACATCTGGGATCTTTTTAGGCCTGCAAGACTATTTTATACTGGCTTCTAACAATCATTATTGTTTCTTTTTATTGTATCAGTTAGAAGCAGTTTCCAATTTCAGGAATTGATTAAAATGTAAAACCAAACGTTTTGGCATCACGGCATATATCAATAGAATCAGCTAGAATATTAAAACCTCGTGCCCTTAGATGGATCCCAGCTAGGATTTACTTTGGATTTAATAGCTGCCTTCGCCCGTGGACAACAAATTTGCGAATAAAATACTTTTATATTGCATTACCTTACATTTTTTTTTCGCTGCTTTCATGTTTTTGGAGAAGCGTTGTAGGTCATCAGCATACTAACAGGTGGAACGGAGAAAGAAATAAACAAGAGTACCAATTCTATTTAGAAAGTAGAAAAATAAAAACTGCTATCTCTCAGTTTAATACCAGTTTCGGAAAAAATGCTGTAATAGTGATAATGAAAACAAACTTAGAAAAACTAGCACCCTTGACGACATAAGGCCATGTGTAGAATTGCTTAAAACTATATGTACTTCTTGCGAAAAAAAAACAAGGAGAACAAATAGTGCCAATCATATTTTAAAAAATGAACAAATCATAAATTGACTTTAAACATTAATATTTATTTTACCTGGCAAAATATTTTGAATTTGTTCGAGAAAAAGACTAAAACCTTTGATCCCATTTATAATATATAGGAGCCGTTTCTCAGGAAAACCGGTTTTATGACATAAACTTTCGATATTTACCTTTGTGGCATTTTCTGAAGAGTATTGTTTTGAAAGCATAATAATATACATATTAGTGTCAGCATTTTTTATCCACGGGTTTGAGAGGGAATCCATACCATGTTCACAGTGCAACGTCATGACGTTAAGGTGCCGTTGCACAAAATGTAAAGTAATAGTTGAACTGGTTCCAATTTTTCATTAAAACTTATTTCATGGCGTAAAATCATGTTTTGTTAATTAATACTGAAAATTTTTAGTTGATTGGGTTCACTATTTATAATGCAGCTTTTAATATCGGCACGTATATCTTTTAACTGTGTTAAGTCGGGGAATTTATATGATATCGGAGTTGTGATATATTCTTCTCTGAAACTTAATCTTGTTTTCAAATTAATATAATCAAATAACTACAATAAATATATATGGAGATGCCAAAATTATATTTCATTATTATAACAGTCTCGCAAAAAGTACGGTAAAGAATAACATGAAGCTCCTCACTCCCCATAGGGTCTTGGACATGTGATGTCCTGGCAGCAGGGCCTGACAAATACCCTCACATTCTTAAACAAATATTCTTGGCGATGTGTACTCAGTCCTTCAGGCTTTCTTCACAAACACTATACCCGGTGCATCAGCAACAAGTCGGAAGGGCTGGTGTTCTCTGCAAATACACACACGCACACACACACAGGCGCGCGCGCGCGCAAGCACACACACACACACAACGGTGCATGATTACTTATTTTACATTTCATGTGTACTCATTTTCTTCAGTCGTTTAGACAAATGAAACCAATACAATTAACAAAATTGTATATCAAAGTGTAGGCAAAATAATATTCTATTTATTCTATTCGAAAACATTCACCTGATAATAATTAAACAGCGTTATGATCCCTCATTGTGAACAATATCAGTATCTTTATATTGAATGTAAGGTTTTATGATAAATTGTGTTAATGTACAAAGATGACATAAAGTTTAATAAAGAGAGTACCGTATGCCTTGCAGGGACTTGAAGAACTGGACAAGATATCCCTTTGCAGTCTCTCCGCTGTCAGGGCGATATAATACTGCTTCTTTGATTGAGGACGACTTATCTACTATTTCTGCCAATTATCCAATTGTATCACAGTCTGATGATCGGCGAAACAGTTTCTTAATGTTGGTCAATCCTCCGTCAATAAACACAACCTGTATGACCAGGTATCTGCATCAGGTACTTGATTTCATGATGCTGACCGGTCATAACTCTCCATAAAAAGTATCCAGTCACAAACTGATTCTTTATTTTTTTTCCTGTAATGAATGCATTTTATCTTCTAGTGAGACAAGGCTAAATTTAAAAAAAAAACTTTAAATATAGTATCCAAACAAAGAATTCCGTTATAAACCGGTCCTTTTTCTCTTGTAATAAATGTGTTTAAACTTCTATTTAGAAAAGACTAAATATTAAACGATTTATAAGGAAACCATCCACAGTCGTGCTAACGTGTGCATGTATGTGAAAATGGAAAAGTTTTATAAATTATACAAGAAAGAACATTAAAATAAAAATTTGTGTTGAAACAATTCATTTGAAAAACAAACCTCCAACTTTCATATTATCATCGTCATCGTCGTCATAATAAACAGCTCATTTTGAAAGTTTTAATAAATATTTTACATGATTTGTTTGGTTACTGTAACAATTATCTAATTTAACACACATACCATGACAGTTGTCTGCATATATAGTACAGCTTGTTTCCCCCATAACAATAATGATGAAGAGCCCAGTCTACCATTGAGATGATGGCGTTTAGGCCGTGTATCATAGCACCATCGGGCCCAGTCTACCATTGAGATGATGGCGTTGGGGCCGTGTGTCATAGCACCATCGGGCCCAGTCTACCCTTGAGATGATGGCGTTGGGGCCGTATGTCATAGCACCATCGGGCCCAGTCTACCATTGAGATGATGGCGTTGGGGCCGTGTGTCATAGCACCATCGGATCCCATTGTATCTCTCTCATCAATCAGAAAATTCAACTGCCTTGGCTGCCCGTCGATGCGAAATCCAAAAATAAGCACCTTTTGCAAAGTGGCAAAATACATCGAATCCATCTACCGCGCATGATGGGGGATGGAGACATTCTGTGAAAAATCAAAGGTGTAATGGACAAACTTTTCAGCCCTATTTCTGCATTCGCTAGCACGTCGCAAACAATCTCTACCAACTTCTCTTTCTGTTCTCGCAGACTCTACATGTTCCTGCATATTTATAGACGCCTCTAGCTTGTCATCTTTCGTATGTGCGTCGATAATTGCCTTCCTGATAATTTCGCACCTGGAACACGCGTCTTCTCTAGGTGTTGCTATATATGACTCAAGCAAGCATTCCAGATGGTGAAAAAGGAGATTACTTTACAACTCTTCTCTCGCTTTCGTTACAACTGGCAACGTATTTAGCGTGATATTTGGAGGTAAATATATGGGTTGTTCATTGTCTCTTTTCTTGCCCTTATTTCTGCGAGAGCTGGGAACTACTCAATTTGTCCTCATGTGTTTCATTAGATGTTTTTTTTACAGCATGTCTTTCTATGTCTAACACAAATAAAAACATTCGTCTGCAAAATAAATTTCCGTCTAACGTGTACCTGTATCAAAGTCTTCTCCTTTTCCCTTGCCATGTCTTTTCTCCATCACTGACGTCAGACAATGCACCCATTATGTACAATTCTTTATCATCCTGCTGCATTTCTCTCATGTTTAAGATATGGTCATAAATCGCATTTTGGTTCTAACTGGCAAAACAATTTTCTCGGCAACCGCAACTCTTTCTGATAAAATCGCCCACTGCCTTAAACTGACCTCTGTTCCATTTCTTTTAATTACGACATCGTTAGATTCATTATCAATGGTTTCCTCCACACTGTTGGATTCTTCGTCCTCGGGTTTTATATTATCCACATTATCAAGAAATTGTCTTCCCCTTTCCTCTAGGTCTATCGTATTATATGGGACTGCATCATCGTAAGATTTGGCGAGGGAGAATGGGATGTGGATGCTGGAACCCTACCAAAGTGTTCTGCAAATATATCTTCCGAGTCCTATTAAAATAATAAACGCAAATTACACTTAATGCACAAATGTTTGAGTAAATAATTATTTACACCATAAAAACTTCAGGTAATGATTCTTTCATTTCATTTTTGAATTTGTAGTTGTGGATACTTTCCAAAAAGGCTGGACAATTTTTAATGCAAATAACCAGATAGTATTTTTGACTACATCTCATTAGATAAAAAAAGATAATACCGACTGACATACTATAATTTACACGAATATACCCGCTACAGATACCCGCTGAAACAAAATCACAAAAAGTTTATATTCAAAGGTCATTAAATAGTTTGCACTACATTACAAAGTTACTTCAGTTTGCTAAAGTAAAATATTTTTTGAAATTACGTCTTTCTGCTTCATCTTATTTTTTACAATTAAACTTTCTAATTCTTTTTAGGATTGAAGGGCCTTCTACAAACTTTCATTGCGTTAAAAACTGGGGACATTTTTAAGATTTTTATAAAAACAGTGTGTAGCATACATGTTCTTTTTGTCATTATTTACAGGTCCAAACCTATAACAAATGATATAATATTGCAAAAAATTAGAAAATAAAAGGGCAACATATGACTTGCCAAGAAGGATTCTTACCTTTGAAGACTCAATCTTCATCCCCCTTGGCAAGCCATGTGTTGTCAGATGGAAGTTTGGTATTTTACCAAGGCACTTCGAGCAGAAGGAGAAAACATCTGTAATTCTTGATTCAACATTCGATAGAAGATGATCAGTTTTCAAATGATCTGCACTTTGTTTGTGCAAATATATCCTAAATAAAGGTTAGAAAATATGTTTGCTATGTGATGTTGTCAACAAGTCATTGCATAAAATTGAAAGGAATTTAGCAAGTGGGAATAAATACATTATTAAATGTATACAGAGGATTAGGGTTAAATATCCTTTATTTATTTTATGCTAGGCAGTGAATTACTGGATTTTCCGAATGAAAAAATATCATAATTGTTCACTGCCTGCCAATAGACATTGATAACATTATGCTTAAGAAATTTCAAGGCTTTGTAAGACGCGTATGTGGTGTAAAGGTAAAGATGGCCGCCTCGCATCCAGACGAACAGAGTTCAAATCTTTATTTTTTTTTTTTTTTTTTTAATATATTTTGTTGTTTTTTTGTTTTTTTGTTTTGTTTTTTTTTTGTCTGCTGTTTTACCTTGAATTGGGAAAGAGCATTATGGAGTACTGATATTTTACTTGCAAATATACACAAAACACAGCAGAACATTAACTGTAAACCACTGACATTATCGCTCGGGATACAGTAAGAAATCAGCTACTTCAGTGTGTTATACAAATTGCTAGACAATACGCTTGAGCATAAAATAAAAATAATATTTGCTAGCGAGTGGCGAAGCCACGAGTGAAACTTAAGTTTTACACCCACGAAATGAAATATATCCGTTATTCACTCGGAGCAATCAAATATCATATATATATATATATATATATATATATATATATATATATATATATATATATATATATATATATATATATATATACATATATACTTGGCACCCTTTTTTCTAAATTTATTTAACTAAATGGTAAACTTCAGAAATAGCAAAAGGCTTTATTTAAAACTCCTTATGTTGTGTATTTGACCATTTCATCACATGGATCATGGCTATGCTTACAACGTTTAATAAATACTCAACCTATAGTTCGCGCTGTTGCGTTATGCTCTAATGCCCCATGTCCCTGACGTAGAGATAAATCAAAGTGCATGAGCTAAACAAACAAAAATAGTGAAATTTCTTGTGATAGATATAATTCACTTGAATTATTTACTTTACTCTATTTATATAAACATGTCTTTCGACCGCGACATATGAACAAGAATATAGGTAAAAACAAATGTATGTATGTATGTATGTATGCACGTATGTATTAGAGTTTAACGGCACCTCAGTATAATATTGGCTATATGGTGCCAATTAAATAAATAAAAATTAAGAATTGCACAGAACATCCGGAAGATAAACCCTACCAGATAAATGTAAATATGATGCAGGTATGTATGTATGTATGTATGTATGTATGTATGTATGTATGTATGTATGTATGTATGTATGTATGTATGTAAGCATGCATGCATGCATGTATGTAGGTAGTTAGGTAGGTAGGTAGGTAGGTAGCGTTTAACGGCACTTTAAAAGAATAGTAGCTTATATTAGTGCCATCTAAAGGTAAAGCTCGAAAAATGTAGAAATGAAGAATTGCACACAAACTTTAGGAATATAAACCCTTCCAAAATAAATGCAAATATTAAGTAGGAATTACGAACGATTTTCTTAGGAATCGCAATTGGCTTCTATAGCAACAGCAACTGATTTGCTGATTTATAGCGGTGTGATATATTGGTATACATACTTGTATATTTCGGAATTCAAAGAAATTCCGTGTGGCAGAACATTGGTAAGTCCGACTGAGCATTATAATTACGGTGGTGATGCCACAGTGGATATAATATAAGTGTGTTACACGATCAGTTGATGTGAGCACTAGTGTTTATTTTATTTTAAGTGGTTATAAACAATATTAATCTAAAGTAAGCCACGGACTAGTTTGAGACTTTACTTGTATTAATCACACTAACAGGCCGCGATTCATAATTACACTTGTCAGCAAGGGTCAGCTCTCGTCAAGTTACTAATGAGATGATAGGGGGAAGTAGGAATAAATAAATAAATATATACACACATATATGCTCATACCGGTCAAAAGTTCAGGCTCACTTAAATATTACAAATTAAATATGGCTTATTAAAAAGAAATTAATGAATTTCAGTTAATATTGTTTTACTATTTAGAGATTGGTATCGCTCCTAGTTGATGTTACGTCTCAGAAGTTATACCTTTAGTAGCAGTGTTCCAAATGATCTTAATGTATATGATTTAGTATAGGGGTGGACAATACGTCGATCGCGAAGTAGTTTCTGGTAGACCGCACCGTCTTGGTATGACTCGGTAAAAAGTAGATCCCATGTCACTAAAGTCTGGCCACCCCTGACATATGTACATTTATTATTAGACTTTGTAAAAATAGTATGTAAGAGTGTTTGATATATCCATAGCCACATTATTTGATTATTAAAAGAAATTCAATATTTTGCAACACATTTCAATGTCTCGTGAAGGCGCGGGGTATGCTGGTAGACCATGTTGGTATGACTCGGTAAAAAGTAGATCCCATGTCACTAATGTCTGGCCACCCCTGATGTAGTTAGTATCAGTCGAAGGGAAAGTTTCCATTGCCTACAAAATTGTAATATATTACAGTACATAGTGCCTTTGTACATGTTTTGCTCATGATTATCAAAATTGGAAATCCATCTGAATTTTATAACAATTTTAGTTGTGTCTCTAACTAAAAGAATATGAAACCTGAGAAGAATATGTTATGGCAAGCACATTTGTGAAGATCGCGCTATATGCTGTTATAAAACAAAATTGTTAGGGAATTTATATATATTTACGTGGTCTAGATGAAAGTTTTAATATTCCTAAAGATATATCACTTTTTCATAATCGTTTTTTATGATCCCATGCATTAGTGTCAGTTTATATTGTTAGTGACAATAACAGTATATAAATCATGCACAGTTTATGTCTTACGTCTAAATATATTTATTATTCTGTTTTCTCTCATGCATCTAGTAAACTCCGATCAAGGAAGACAACTGTATCATGTTACTCGGTATATTTATGTTATTTGCATTAACAACACCCACAAAAAAATTATGTAACATTAGAGACTGTTGATTGAAAATGATCAGACTATTTCATGTCATAGCGAATGGACTTGCCTTTTATTACTTACCACACACTATGTCCGCATAATGCATTATGGTTAGAATGAAATTCCTCTAGATCAAATGGAAGACGAATTAGCGAATGTTTAAAAAAAAAAAAAAAAAAAAAAAATTGAAAATACAGAATGGCTGTGATAACCTTTTCCATTGAAAGACAATGATAACTCGATATTTATACTGGTTATAAAGAAAATCTCTCGCAAACGCAATTAAATTGTGAAGATTGTCTTCAATCATTACAGTTTATTTATATAAGATATTTAACACCCTTACTTCAAGATAGCGATCCTTTATCCATAGCATTAATGTGGCAGATGAAATATGTAAAAATGGCGGAAGTTTTGTTTTCAGTTTTAAAGTAAACAGTTATACTCACGCGTTAAACGTAAGTGGCAGTTACTATCTTTTTTAATACAAATTTTATTGTTTGTATGTTGAAAGGTTTCTTTTTATTGTTTGTATGTTGAAAGGTTTCTTTTAATGTCTAGGCTGCGTTTCTTTGTAACATATTTCCGTTAAGGTGATGACATAGCATAATTCTTCGGCCTCTACTCATTAAGAAACAAATGCATAAAGTGTATAGCAAACTCACCAAGATAACAAAAGTGAAATATCAACACAGTGCATGTTTACACTAATGGACCTATGTCAGAAAGTGAGCCAAGTTTTCAAAACCGCCATGTTACAGAGTGCTGTTAATACTAATTCTTGTCTCAACACAAGCAGTTCCAAAAACAAAATAAAAAAAATAAACGGGCCAAACTGTACGATCTGAGTGGATTTCTGTTGTACGGCAATCATTTTAAATAGTAATAAGCTACTCAAAACAAGGTAATTATATCACTTAAAAATTGCTTATACCTGTAAGTGGAACTTGTGAGTGAAATTATTTAGGTTATTTTTTTCATGACACGTACTGCATACAAGTTTAATAAACAAAAGCAGCTGGGTGACATGTCAATTTATATTTTACATTTACTCTAAATTACCATAATTATATCAATATCTACCAATTTTAACATCAATAGTCTTTATTCTTTTACAAATAGTTTCAGAGGTCACGTGTATTTCCTTTAAGTTGTCAAATGAGCTGCAGCGGCGTAGTGGTTAGCGTGCTGGATTAGCGACCGAAATGACACGGGTTCGATTCCTACCATTGAATCAACCCAGTTTGGCTACCAAGGTGTGTCCTTGCACAAGGCACTTTGCCCCAATCGACTTGACGCTAAATAATCTAATTGTGTTGCTCTGCCCTAAAACACCGAACCAAAATATGCTTGTCGACCTCTACCAATGATCAACACCGACCGTAACTGAGGTGGATAGTTTGGTTTTCACCATTTCTTATATATCGACTGTATTTGCCACATTGCATGACCTACAACATAACATGTCGGTTTGTTTGGTCTTTTATTGGAACAATATATTCTGACACATGCAAGTGTAAGTGCACATTACTGGAGAAATAACGTTTTCTTGCTTGCTTTTTTTTTTTTTTTGCTTTTTTTTTCTCATCAAATTACCAGTGGAGGCCTAATGGCAAACACTCATAACATTTGGAGTGGTGGCTTGTATTATGATAAGTCATCAGTTTGAATACTCAGAGCTTTCCAAAAAGGACCATTCTCTCCAACTATTCAGCATTATAGAGAGCTGAACCGAGACTGGATGTGGATTTGACACGAAACGATAGAGGTCCAACTCCCATCATACACATGAAACATTATTCTGAGAGTTTATCTCAGAAAGAGAGAGGAATGAAACCAGCAATATGTGTTGTTTACCAGACTAAAATGGGCTTTTAATTACGCCAACTCATATTATATGTAATACTATATTAAGAGTGCTCACTAGAGCTACAAAGAATACCAAATATTCCTATTCAAATATCCGCTGAATGTATTCTGATAGGATTGAGATATTTTTGGATGTTAATAAACCTATCAAATGCATCCTTATTTCTTCGTATACTTTGGCATTTATTCACACACCCTCACCAAACTGCATTGAAAACACTGGGAATTTAGTCATTTAAATCTAATTTAATGACATTTTAGTTGTCTTGAGTAAATATATTTTGAACACAGACTCATAATTAAATGAATGTATGTGCTATTTTCACTGTGAATCTTCAAACTCAGAACGACCAATAACGTTATTTTACTGCAGAAGAAGGACTTTAGTTAAACAAGAGCAGAAACTCTCGATAGCCTGTTCAGTTAAATGCGGGGACTACAAACAATTTTCTGGGAAGTGATTTGTTCACAATCCAAATCGCAAGAACACGTGGAACATTTAACTGAATTAAATTGCATTACGTTGATTGATAATTAAAGGTTTTGTTGACCTCTATTCTATACCATGGTATATGTTCAAAAGTGCCTGAATGAAAATGAATTTTAAAAAATGGCGATGTTACCTGGATAGTTTTGTACAGTCAGTTGCTTAACACTGTTGGTATTTGCTGATCATTTCCGTATTTCAGACCTTGGCTGTGTACACAAATGCTTCCGGATCGGCTTGTTGTATTAAATTATATCCGCATATTTCACTAATCTAAAAATTATATCCTAGGCACGATATAGTTCATCGGTTTATCAAAATAAAATAGAACTATGAGCATTATCACGCATGGCTGCCAACTCTACCGCCACACAACACCACATCACACTGCAGCGACAACTACTACTAAACTTAGTTTCTGATTCTCTTGTCATGAAACATGCTGTCATGTCTAGAACTTTCGTGAAAGTTAGTTCTTCGATAAACTTTAATATACTACAAATATAGATTTTGTATATATATATATATATATATATATATATATATATATATATATATATATATATATATATATATATATATATATATATTGCTAATTCGAAAACGTTCTCTGTGCACTTTCGCAAAACTACTAAATTTAGTCGTGAAGCAAAAGGAAGTGATCACAAAGGAATCAGATAGTGTGGAAAAGCAAATGGACAGTGAAATGCCTAAAAGTTTGGAAAGATTCAGATTGAGGAATCTGAAGAACGTACTTACAAAAACAATACAGACTGAAGAAGGCTAGAATTGCGGGAGACTTATTAAAAGCTCGACTTAGCCCTTGAGCTAGCTATATACACAGTGACAAAATTATCAAAAGAATATTCACATGGGAAAATAAAAAAATAATCATTCATAAGTTAAGTTTGGAATAAGACAACTCGAAAACGAATTCACAGAGGCTCAGAATTGAGTGCAGGAATGTTTAAATGTACCAAAAGAAGACCATTCAAGTCTGGCATCAGACTGTAACTTATAAGTGATCGGGTGATACAAATCAAGGATAATTACATGTGGGTCATTTTTAAAGTGGAATTTGGCGCTGACGGAACCAAAGACGTCAAGGTTTGTGGAAACAGCAGAACGTTTTAGACTTGTCCAGGTAATAAAGGGAAATAAAGAAAGTTGGAAAGTTAGCTTTACTGCTTAAATTGTTGAAGCTACAAGAGAGTACAAGTTACTTCAGCTGCATGTATGGTGAGAACCTCTGATATTGTTTGAATATTTGGGTCATACTGCAATATTTATGAAGCAGAGAAAAACAAATATAACAACTAAAATATGGAGAAAAAGACACCAGATTGCGCTTATACGAAATAACTGTAAAACTTTGAACCAATGCATGATGAAAATTTTAAGAACATTGAAACGTTTGCTGATCTGTCAGAGTTTGTGGTTGTAAACCTAAATGAGGCTGGTTTATATGATGACTTGTGAAATGGTTCCTTGTATAATAAGCTGTGAAAGAAACTGATGAAAGAATTAATGGTAACGCGATATCATCGTTGGATTTTAATAAAATTTATGACGGAATCAGTATAAACCTTAAGTGAATGACTCATTCGGTAAGCAAAATTCGAGACAGTTGTTTCAGAGCCAAGAATTCCACTGTCAATTGGTTAAACAGAATCAAAGAAAATGAACAAGGACAAAACACAAATATTCTTCGGAATGCCCTGCAGACAGAGTATCTGAGAGCTAGTGCTAGCGATGGATATCAAGTGAATAAAGTGTGTGACAATCAGCACTATTTGGAGACGTAATGAATTCAACAAAAAATGTTTTATAACGGTGGGACTTTGCTAAGCAATTGTGTCACTGCTACTTGAACATTTTCATTTAGGTCAAGCACACGCACCATAATATGCGGAATTAAGCAGTGTGGCCGAAGTACAATGGACTGTTACACATAGACCGGAATTCTGAAGACCGGAGTCAGATTGGTCGACAGAACCTCCAACACAGTGGAGCATGAATAGTCCAAAGTGATAACATGAGCGAAGAAGCTAAATCTAATCAGATGAGTAGGAGATTCATAGCTGGATTTGCGAACGGACAAAGTTCAACAATCATCATGAAGGGGCAAGTCTTCTCAAAGATCTCATACCACGACAATGGGTTCAAAGCCATTAATTCAAGCATAATTCATAGCACTGCGTACTGTACCCATTTTTCTGAGGAATATAAACCAGAGGCTTTGGTTTATTGCCTTGACTGAGGATTGTTGCACTAGAAAACCTTGGTGTGTCGATATTATACACTGTTCAGGGACATATCATTAGAAACTGACAGTAAATGTTCAAAATTATCAGATTCAGCATTGTGACACTATGCAGATAAAGGTCGGACTGGAAAGTCAAATGGTCAGGTCGATACCGAAATTACGCCACTTACTTCCAAACGAGCGACGAATGATGCGCTAGTAATATACTGGATGAAATTATGCTGAAAAGTGGAGGCATCTAAAACGACACAAAGTGTCCAAACTTGGAATCTCGACCAACAGTGGACTTGATTATGCAAATCTTCATTACTTATTCAAAGACCTTAAAGCTAGACCAGATGAGCAGATAACCAAACATACACATTTTATAATAGATGTGTACTGGAACTCCAGATAAAACACAGCGCGATGCAGTTCAGACTAATTTCGTTCGAACATACCATATCCGAGACAAAGAAGGGTTAGAGCAAATTCATTATATTTTTCGAAATTTCTGTGAAACGGAAAATATCACGATGTCAGAGGATACAAACTTTCTGAAAATTTATGATGAAACCGCTTTAGGTATTACTACACTCATTAGGTTCCTGATATATTTTCTTCATTTTTTTATATTTTTTTAATTAAATCTAGAGCATTAGAAATAAGTTCAGATGTACCAAGACTATTTTATTTATGTTGGGCACTAACCTGGATACAACAAATCAAATAATCAGCATCGATTATGTTGCATTTTCTAAAATTAGTTTCATTTGAATGAAAGAACTGAATGTTTTAGTTCAAGTGACCTTTCCAGAACCGGCCGAATCACAACTGTTTGTTTTGTCATCTTACGATAAAGCCAAGAGCCTGAGCTCAATAAAAATATTATTTTCTGTTTAGACTTTAATACAGCGTTCTATTTCATGCAAGTAACACTAGTTAGCAAATCTCCAGGAAATATAAGATAAAAAAAATAGAAATGATTTTCGTAGGACCTTCAGTAGATTGCAATAAAAGTTGATTGGCTCAATAAGTGCAGTTATTCCTTTAGAAATGGCTAAAATGTAAATTAAATTCAAAAAAATGTACGTTGCCTATTCGCTATCCAATGGAAAGAGTGGAAAAAAGAAGTTCACGAATTACCAGATAATAATCAGATGACCTTTCATTAGTTGCACCGCATTGAAAATTGGTTGTTGACAAATCCTGAAGTAGCAAAGGCTTATTCAGATCGTATAGAGCAGTATTTTCAGAACAGTGTATTGGAAACGTTCCACCAACTAAAAAGAAACCGTTGAAAAGTGGTACTTGCCCTCATTTTCTGTAGTGCGGCCAGACAAAGAAACAACAAACACACATATTATATTTTACACATCTTACGAATATGAAGGAGTATCTTGGATCGATGTCATTTATCAACGAACGAAATTACAACGTGAATAGTTTGACGTTTTTCCCCGGTCTAGAAGATATCCAGAGGCTTGGATTTGCGATATTTCTCATATTTATTTGAAGATCGAGATCACACACGAAGATTGGCCATACAATCGATTCTTTTGGAGATTCTTAAGTCAAGGCAGATCACAGGATGGATATAAATTTCATTGTGTTGTATTTTGTCACAGGCAGCTAAATATTGTATGAGTTAAGAAACCAGCCATTGAATGGTATGGTATATCAAACAAATGAAGTTCGTTGATTGGCTGAAAATAATTAGCAGGATAAATTAAATCGATTTTATTTCACAAGAATCCTACGTATTGGTAAATTGTACCCAATAGTAGGCTTGAACCCAAAACCATTTTCATTTTATCGCTGTCGCTGCACAGGTATTACTTGATGAAAACGGGGAGGTCTCACAGGGCTGGACATTTATAGTGGACACCAACAAGAGAATTTGTCTCCAAAACGAGTCACTCAGCATATAATTTCCATCGGTATTAAAGTTTCCCTCTTGCATAGGTTGTAAGAGTGATTTTTCGGTCCTACCACGAAACTATAGTAATTTGTCCAAACATTAACATTACGGTCTATGGGAATTGAAGTAGTTGTCTGTTCCCCTTGGCAACTATTACATCCAGTTGAAAGGATCATGATAAAATATACTCAACCCCTTCTCACCCGTTTTATCAGCCAGTTAATTTTGTTCGCAAATGTTGTACCTTTTCATTTACAGTACCAATTATTAGTCACGCTGGATTTTAACAGGAGGCATCCTTGAACAGATTAATAAAGTGTTGTGAATTGCATTTTCTCACCTGACATCAGCTCTAATAATAACTCTTGCACCCAAATATATATGTATGTCGTACATTCAAGCACATAAAAGCATGATTAACAATATTCATCTTTCAAACGTGGAACTAGATGATTGCAATTATTATAGATTGGGCAACAAACATATACACTTTTTTAGACTAAAGTTTGTCTACAAATATTACATTTTTCTATATTATCTCAAACGGGTACATATATCGACAAAACCCTACAACTAAACGAGTTCACGTGATCACTATATATTAAGTTTGGTATCTTGCTTCTGTAACTTGGCAATTAAAGAATTATTCCTTTTTTCTTTTTTTCATTATAATTCTTATCTATATTTTTTAATGTTTTTGCACGATTTTATTATGGGTGTATCTGTCTATCTATCTAACTACATATATATATATATATATATATATATATATATATATATATATATATATATATATATATATATATATTGTTACGACTCTATGGTCCAAGAAAAATGTAACGGAAAGAAGGTGAAACCAACAAATCAAGTAAAAATCAACAAGCAATTTATTTCTAGATAATTAAAATGAAAATCAAAAGACACTTTCAATATTGTGAATTAAATTCCAAACAAAATCCAGAATGAATTAATCACAAGTCCTAAAATATATGATGTTCCAGTGTTCTTTAATGTGCTGATGTGCCAAAATGAAGTACTCCAGAATATCTTTGAATAACTTCAAATAAATCCCACAAATCATCAATTCAAAATCCAAAAAGAGAATGAGCACTTTAAATAAATCCAGTGAATCTTTTGAAACAAATAATTCCTCTCTCAGAATTTGGAATGAGTTTTCACAACTGTAATGACTCTTTATAGACTGATGGTAAGGTCGAACTGAAAACTATCCACTAAACAATGTATATATAAAGATAGGTCACATGACAGAATGTTCTAAAAAATTATATGGTGCATGTAACTTTAAACATACAACTCTAAAGGAAATTCTGGTTTTATCTGTAAACAACAGTAACCCTGACCCCAAATTACCTAATTATTTGTTTACCAAGACCGTCCTTGAACTCAAATACTAAGTAAACAGCCTAATTCAAGGACAATAGCTAAACATGTAAACCTGATACATAACGTTAAGGTATGAGCAAATATTAAAGTCAAGAAACATTTATAATTTCCTAAAAATATTTATAATATTATATAAACATCATACATAACAATGTCACTATATATATATATATATATATATATATATATATATATATATATATATATATATATATATATATATATATATAGTTATGGTGTCCCGACAACTTTGCGCTGGACAAAAGCGCGCCGACAAAACCTTAAGAATAGAAGTAGATATGAAAAGTAACATAATTTCTAAGTTCCAAATATTATTTGAAGGGTCATTCTTCAAAGCTACTTGCGTACCTAAATATGTATAAATAGCACACAAATATATTTAGGTCCAAACATTTGCAGTTATGGAAAGAACCGAATCGCAGAAGCAGAAAGAACACATCTTACGGAAATCGCATTCTGATGTTTGGCACGAAATAGAATCTGCTTCTTCTTGAGGAACACGATCATTGTTCAGCTCAATCGGCGCCTGCATGCTTTAATTCCGACATACGGCAATGTGTCAACAATGGACTATATGCGCGGAATCGCGCATAACGTTGCACTGTAGAAGACACTTGTAGTCATTGAACGTTTTGCATATTGAGATATTAATGAATAGATGATGTCATTTGATCTTTAAGGCCATGTTGAGATATTAATTAATAAACAATGCTTGATGATTTTTAATGCTGTATTTGTTAGTTTCTTTACTAGAGACACAAAATGGTAATTTTTGTAGGCTTTCGTCTTTGCGCGATTATGTCAGCGCGCTTTTGTCCTGCGCGCTTTTGTCTTTGCGCGCTTTTGTCTGGTTGCTTTAGAACTGGGCAGATTCAACAACCAGATAGCAGCCCTGAGTGAAACTCGCCTAGCTGAGAAAGGACAACTCACCTTCTTCTGGAGTGGCCGAAGTAAAAAACAGTGACGCGAAGCTGGTGTTGGGTGTGCCATCAAATCACTTCTAGTCAGCAAGCTCACAAATCTCCCAAAAGGCGTGAATGACAGACTAGTGCAAATGAGACTTCCACTTGTTTGGAAAAAGACATGTAACTATCATCAGCGCCTATGCACCCACCATTAACCAACCCAGATGAGACCAAGGACAAATTTTATGAAGGCGTGGAGTCTCTTATCGCAGAACTACCGAAGGCAGACAAGATCTTCATCCTCGGTGACTTGAATGCTAGAGTTGGCACATATACACCAGACATGGCCAGGTGTCATTGGCAACAATGGCCTTGGCAAATGCAACAACAACGGACTCCTACTACTGAGGAAAACGCGCTGAACACGACCTCCTAATCACCAGCATAGTCTTCCGCATACCAAACACTGTCATCTCATTGACTACATCATCGTCAGGAGAAGAGACAGACATGATGTCCGATTCACGAAAGCTATGAGAAATGCAGAATGCTGGACTTACCACAGGCTCAATGTCTCCATGCTCAATATCCCGTTTAATCCTAGCGTACGACCACAAGGCATAACCTTGCAGAAAAAGCTTAATATCTTCAAGCAGAAAAAGCTTAATATCTTCAAATTGAAACAGGACAATGTGAAACGGGCATTTGTCGAAGAACTGTGCAGCTAACTAGATACAATCGATATGAACTCCAAGAATATCGAGCAAAACTGGACATCCTTCTGAGACTCTGTGTTCTCAACTTCATCCAAAACTCTCGGTCCCACCATACGTAAACATCAAGAGTGATTTGATGAGAATTATCCTGCCATACAGAGACTTCTGAATGAGAAACATCGGCTACAGAAGGTATGTTTAAAAAGGCAGCACTTCATCATCTCGGAAGGCAGCCTTCAACAACATCAAGAGGACTATCCAATGCAAACTCAGAGAGTTGCAAAACTGATGGCTGAGCAATAAGGCAGATGAGATTCAGTCCTACGCAGACAGGAATGACATGAAGAACTTCTATGATGCTTTGAAGACAATCTATGAGCCACAGTCATCACGGACGTCTCCAGTACCGGGTGCTGATAGAAACACTCTGCTTACTGAAAAGAAAAGATACTTCAAAGATCGGCAGAATACTTCAAAAACATCGTTAATCAACAGTACTACATCAGTGATGAGACAATTGATTGATTACCCCAAGTGGAAATCAATATATCATTTGCTGATCCTACTGTTGTCAAATGGCAAAGCAACTGGAGCAGATGCTATACCTGCCGACGTCTACAAAGCCGGAGGCTTACACATGGCATGGATTCTGATTGAACTATTCCAGTCAATGTGGACTCAAGGAATTATACCCCAGGAGTACAAGGATGCATCCATCATCCACTTGTACAAGTGGAAAGGCAAAAGACAATCCTGCGACAACCATTGGGATATCTCCTTGCTGTCAATAGCTGGCAAAATTCTTGCCAGAATTCTGCTCAATCATCTTGTGCATCACATCAATCAAGAGCTCCTGCCTAACAGTCAGTGTGGCTTCAGGAAAGAACGAGGGACAACAGACATGGTGTTTGCAGCTCGTCAACTCCAGGAGGATTGCCAGAAACAGAACTCCAACCTGTACACTACATTCATCGTCCTGACAAAAGCCTTTGACACATTCAGCCCTGGGGGCCTTTGGAAGATCATGGCAAACGTTGATTGCCCAGAGCAATTCATTGTGATCGTTCGGCAATTATATGATGGCATGCTCGCCCGTGTCGTGGACGACGGCGAGTCACCTGAACCATACCCAATCACCAATGGAGTCAAGCAACGCTGTGTGTTGGCCCCAACCCTCTTCAGTATGATGTTCTCTGCCATGCTTATTGATGCCTTCCGTGACTGTGAAACTGGGATTGACATCAGGCACTGAACTGACGGCACGTTCTTCAATCTGCAGGCGAAGACGAAGTTTGAGGAAGTGACTGTTCGCGAGCTCGTATTTGCTGGCGACTGTTCTCTGAATGCCAGATCTGAGTCTGATATGCAACAGAGTATGGAGCATTTCTCTTCAGCTTGTGACAATTTCGGTCCCACAATCAGTATCAAGAAGATAGAGGTGATGCACTAACCTGCAGCACAAAAGCCATACGTTGAGCGTACCATCACAGTAAATGGTCAAACCCTCCTGGCAGTGAACAAGTTCACCTATCTCGGCAGCACACTGTCACATGCAGTCCACATTAATGATGAAACCAACGCCAGAATTGATAAAGCAAGTTTGGTCTTTGGCAGTCTGGGCGCAAATGTGTGGGAGAGCAGAGGCATCAGTCTACAAATAAAACGCAAGGTCGACAAAGCCATGGTGTTGCCGCCCCTGCTTTATGCTTACGAAACCTACACGGTGTACAGACGGCACGCCAAGAAGGTGAACCATTTTTACCTGGGCTACCTGTGGAAATTGATGGGGATAATATGTCAGGACAGGGTTCCAGACACAGTGATTCTCACACTGGCTGGCATTCGAAGCATCCACACTCTGCTGATGAAATCACATTTGAGATGGCCAGGCTACGTCACCAGGATGTCAGAAAGAGCGACTACCAAAGAACTTCTTCTACGGCGAGCTGAAGGAGGGAAAGCGATCTCAGGGTGGTCAGAAGAAACGCTTTCAGAGTCACTCAAGTCATTCTTGAAACATTTCAACGATGATCCTGAGTCTTTGGAAGATCTCGCACAGAATCGCTCCACCTGACGCAATCTCATCCATACTGGAGTTACAGACTTTGAACTGAGGATAATTGCAGAGGCAGTGCAGAAGCGCGAGTAGCGTCAATCTCAGAATTTTCAGCACGTCCTCTATAGATCTAGCAACTCCCAACGGCATCGCATGTCCAGTGTGCTACAGACAGTTCAGAGCACAACTTGGCCTAATCAGCCACTCAACTACTCACAGAAACAAAACCAGTTAGTGTTGTCATGACTCAAAGGACGAATAACAGCACCATATATATTTTCTATGCAGCTTTTTATTGATGGCACCTCACCTGAGTTCGATCGTAAATATTGTATATCATCAGTTGCTGTCTGACTGTACAATTGTGCCATCAGTCATTTACTACATCACTATCGCCACCAAGCATTTTCCTCTGCAAAAATAAACTCTCCTACTTCCAACAAAATTCAGGGGACATCAGTTCCTGGAATTTGCTTGAGTTGTTTCTTGTTATTATTGTTATTATTATTATTAGTAGTAGTAGTAGTAGTATCACCGCCAACAGTTCCCATCCCAGAGAAATAATATATCATACAACTCACCTAAGAAGAGAAAAAGGAAGAAACAAGAAAAAATTACTTTGAATGAAAACGGTTGTGAGAAAATATTGGAGCAAATAAAGATGCGGTCAATGCTTAATTGGAAGTGGAGGGAGAAAAGAAAAACAGATATTTTTATTAAAAAAACTCGTTCTTATTCAGTCACTGACTAACAATCGATTTTAGAGGAACTGATAAATTTATTTCATATATACATTAAAATCAACAAAATATATTTTTCGAATATGACGACCCTTGTATTTCAGAGCTAATGATAAAGGACTTTACTGAACACTGAACTAGAAGCCATTTGCACTTTAAAACAATGGCATATATCACTAGAAGTCTTTTTGCACTTTATAATAATGTCATACGTCACTCAAAAGTAATTTTAAACGGAACTCTCCAGAGAATATGTGAAAGGCTGATTTAGGGCCACCAGCGGAAACCCTCCATCTTGACGAAGGACAAGTAACAAAAGAATGCTTTTTTGTCAAACCGAGCCTCCCTGCGCGTCTTCGGACTCTTGGGACGCGACGGCTCGGTTTTGACGACTAGCGTCGATCCGTCAGCCAAGAGGCAACAATTATTACAGACGGGCGGGATCTTAGCATGCTACCATATCATATCATGCCTCGCATGGGTACCAACATGTGCATGGCTGCCCATAGGCAAGACCGTATTGTGCGATCGGAGATGTATAAACACGTATTGCTCAATACACATATCCAGGCACAAATACGGCATACGGATCATTACCTGCTGGAAATGCGGAAGCGGTACAATAGCCCAGCACCGCATCTGCAGTAACTGCGGTAAAGGTCAACACTCGTGCAAGCTACGACACATAAAACAAAAACGCGCCGACGATTTGCAAAGGTCCTTCGAGAGCTCCAGGATCAGAGAGCCACTAGTCATCTCAGTGCTCAAACCCTTGAAAGCAGCTGTGGGGCCAGGGTTGGTGCGTCCCACGCCTCTCTCCTAGCCAACAGCGACGTCGGCATGGAGTGGACTGAGGTTGCAACAAAGTTTGATTTAGAGCAGGGCCGGACTGTCACTACACCTCACCGACGACAACTGATGGCCAACTTCCATTTAGAGACGTGTCGACATACCACCGCCATCGCATGATAACAGCAGCCTGAATTAATTTTATTTAGAAAATAGTTTGCATCTGTGTTATACCACGTCGTCCTTGCGTGGCGACACCGTGCAACAGCCGGCGACAATTTTCATTTAGTTTGCGTCTATGTTATACCACCATGTCATATAACAACGAGCATATGCAGCGATACAAGCGACAGCAAAATGCCAAGCATTACGAATCTAGGTCTTAAAAATATGTAACAGAAAGAAAGTTAAACCAACAATGTAAGTAAGCACTTTAGTAATTCCAATGAAAATATATTAAACAAATAATTCCTCTCGAATTATATCTGATTTCAACGGCACAATGTAAAATCTGATCACAACTGGATTACCACAGACTGATTTAAAACAGGAATGAATTTAATGGATATCAAGTCTCTATAACACATCGTCTAATGACCCTCATCATAAGGGGACGTGAGTCATCCTAACGGAAAAAAACCAGTCTAATTGTAAATAAGACCGGACTTTGACTCAAGTGCTGGTAAACATCATGTTGACAAGAAACCGCAATTTAAAGTACAAATAAGTACAACCTTACTATAACAGAAAAAGTTAAGCACACAATAGATTCAATATACATAACACAAGCATCGATCGAATGACTGAGATGATCGGCAAGGGGCAGATCACGCTGAAGCAGTATGAAGCCATGTTTGTGGCGGTACTAGCAGCCCAAGAGAGGGAAGCAGCCCCGCCGCCAACCCTAAACAAGCCAACACCACCCCAGGCGGTTGAATCCACAGCCAGCCCCAAAAGTCGAGTTTGAGCCAACGCCAGCCCCAAAGCGCCCTCCGTAAGCCAGCCCTCATAACCCACACGGAACAAGCAAAGCTGTCAAAGTCCAACAGGCGTCAGGTCAAGCGCCAAGCCGCCAAGCCGGCCCCAGCGGCCACCCTCCTCCGACCCACGCAGCCCCAGCGGCGGAACCAGCCAAGCTATCGAAGTCTGCCAAGCGACGGGTCAGGGTCAGAGCTTCCAAAGAACCAACCCAGTGGGCTAAGCCCCTCCCCAAGCGTCGAGCCCCAGTTTACGCCACACCGCACCCTCTCGTTTAGCGCGCGCGACCAGCTGCTAAGGCCACGTCCCATACGATGGTACTTGACTACGTAGAAACGATTCCTTTCAGCCAGCCTCTGGAAGCTGATCCATCGCAGCTGCTCCATGCCATGACCCTGGTGTTATCGAGATCCTCAAACGAGAGATCGACAAGAAGGGTGTCAAGTTTAATCTGATCCTTAAGGTGATGCTTGAAAAGCCCATGCCCGACCAGGACACCACCGTAGCCACCACGGTGTACCTTGCGGGCTATAGTAAACGTGCAAAACGTAGACAACCAAAGCTTTGAATGGGCCTTGCTTTCATCCCATCACCCAGCGGAGGACCACGCCTCGCGCGTTAGTAAGTGTACATGGTATCAGGGCGAGCTCCGATTTGATAAGCTCACCTTTCCAGTGAATGTCTCAGACATATGAAAGTTTGCGAGCCTTAACCCAACCATCGCCATTAACGTCTTTTGTCGGGACTGGGCACGCTACCCCCTTTGCGTCACGGACAAGGTGCTGGAAAACACCATAAAACCACAGGCGCTTCGCTGAAATTGCTCACAGACATCGACATGCACCTCTTTGTCGGGCGAGACCTTCGATGGCCAACAAGCGTTAGGCCTACAACCCCAAGTGTCCAAAATACGACACCTCCATGCACAACACGTGAATTGTCTACCTCTATGGCTAAAACCTGTATGGCTGGGCAATAATGCAGAGCCTGCCAACAGTCGGCCACCGCAGGGCGGACCCGAAAGAGGTCCAGAGCAATCTAGACGACCTGAGTTATTTCTCTTTGAAGTAGTTTAAAACGAAAAGTCTCTGCAGCCCTGGATCAATAATTATCTCAACTGTTGAGGTATTATGAAGATATTTTCATTCGTAGTAGGCCTGTATTTCATAAGAGTTGGTGTTTTTTGGAATTTTTTTCCTGAATGATAATATTAATGACAGGTGTGGGCTTCTAAATAAGAGGCATTTAGTGTCATAATACATTTCCTGGAACTTCAAGTTGAATATGTGCTATACTTAAAACTTGAACATCCACTATTTATGGTTTCAAAGAATTATATTTTACTTACAAACGAATGTTTGAATCACGGTCAGAAAACAGACAAAGTCACTAGGTATTTCTAAGCTATATTTGTAGAAAACGTAGCATGTCCTCCCGTGAGAATTCAGGGAACAGTTCTTTGGAACTTAGTTCTATATCATGGAAATGGTAATATTTACATTTCCTTTTCATTGTACCAACTCTTCGGTTATTTCAGTATAATATTATACGTAGAATCATGTATACTAACTCTTTATCAGTTAAATGTGGTAAGTCAGCTACCTCATTGTGTACATTTTATAATGAAACAAACAAATCTATATGGTTAAAACATTTACCCGTGTTGAGAAGAGAAACAATATGTACTATTCCTTTGACACCAGATACTGTAATAACATTAGTGTATGTGCTATTTGTATTTACGTCTCGTTTATAGCTTTCTTGGTTTTTAGTAATTATTTGTTTGATTATGTGGAGTCGGTGTTGGCAAGATATTTCTCAACCCGAGTAATTAGCCAATTTCTAGGAACAGACGTCATAATGTACAGTAATCACTAGACTTTATGACTGTATGGATTTGTTTCGTAAAATGGACCCTCGCTAATTTCTTATCATATGGAATTCTCGGGTTATTTTTATGTGTTTAGTAACTTGAGGTAGGAATAATTCTTTGTATCGGGTGTTTGGGTCGCGTTTAGTATTCATGGTGTGATGTACTAATATTCAGCTACGAAAGGCTTACTGGATAAGTCATACAAATGTGAAACGAGGAAAACCATGCAAGTGTGAAGTTACAGTTTTAGGCTGTGTGGTCATTAGTTGATTAGAGGACAATTATTTGTAGTGTTTGCGCGTTCAGCAACCTTTCAGTTGACAACGACTGTTGTCTTGAGGTCCTTGGAAATAGGGGTAAACAATGGACTTCAAGCCAGACTCACGCAGGTGTTTGGTGCGCTCAGTAGAGAGACCCCTTGCGTGTAACAATATTTTGACACCAGATACTTTCATATTTGGTTTAGAAGCAGTAAAGAGGTTTGTGGTCTTGTCATGCATTGCTGTATAATTATCATCAAAGAAATATGTACACATGTAAACTAAAGAAATTATGCATGATTTTTGAAAGCCCTGTATTATTGTCTATATTACTCATCTATGTACACATGTAAACTAAAGGAAATTATGTGCGATTTTAGAAAGCCCTGTATTATTGTCTATATACGATTTTAGAAAGCCCTGTAGTATTGTCTATATATGATTTTAGAAAGCCCTGTATTATTATTTATATTACTCATCTGTTGATTTGTACTCTCTTTACTTTTATTCCCCCTCAGAGCGAAACATTGCATCAAAACGGGGAATATCAAAACAATGCGTGATATTTATAAAAGCAATATGTATATCGGCGCAAATACAAAAACAGTTCCCAGCGTTTCGAGCTAAACATGCTATTTGTCAGGGAAAGAAACAACTTACATCCATAAAACAAACACTAAACATAAAAGCCTAGATAAATTCCTGACTCCTACAAGTTTGAATGACAGGTGGGAAACCTACAAACAAGACATAGAAAATAGAAGAAAGAAAGTAGAAAAAGTTTTAAAACGGTCTTACAACGTGTAAACGTGTAAACTGTTTGTTTTTTTTTTTTTTTTTTTTTTTTTTTTTTGTTGTTTTTTTTGCTGCAGTCAGCCTACAAAAGTTGTATAACAAAATTCAAATAAGGGATTATCGTATTTGTAGCAGTGTAGCACATAAAACAAAAGTCTTTTGACCTAATTCCAGGCTGGTAACAGAGGAAGGAAACCATGCGTGGCCACAGATCAAGGCCACCTACAAAATTTACATTAGAAACTTACAAAGGAAATATGTCAAGAGAATGGCGTAGCAGGATAATGGACAAGAGTTATAATAATAATAATAATAATAATAATGATAATAATAATAATAATAATAATTAATAACCCATGTCAGGAGTTACGGAATATATACTTGGGTAAATATACTTAAGTAAATATTATCGCAAAAAGTGCATACGTCTGATAAAATGATGCCTGGCTGTAGTTTTGATAAGATTGCATTGGGAAGGTTATACTTTTTCATTTAGGCCGAACTCCCCATGAGTTTTCAATTGTAGTCTCCAGTATCTTTATGTACGTGTGCCTTCTATATGGGTCCACCCCAGGTTAGATTCAATCGGTAGCATCTCGAGGGACTCGACTAAATATCCAGTCGAGTCGCAGTGGCTGGTGAGTTTTGTGTTGATTTTGTTGCGAATGTGGATCTTGCAGTTATTCATTCGTTTTCTGAAATCAACGGTTTCGCCACAGTATTGAGGTCACATATCTTGCATGTTAGAAGATAGATTACAATTTTGGTTCGGCATCCTAACTTTTGATTGATAGTGAAGCTAACCCTTGTCGTCAAACTTCTGAATGATTTGGTCTCGGGCATATGTTTGCAAATTAGGCAATGTTTGTACTTGCAGCAGTATGTAGCTGACTCTGTGGTCTTGTTTGAAGTTACCTTGGTACGTACTAGATGGTCCTTCAGGTTTTTAGGTTTGTGGTACGCAACCATAGGAACTTCCTGAAATATGTCCTTCAGACGTTTGGAGGATTCGATCTTGTGCCAATGCTTCCGAATGATCTGTGGTAAATTTTGGGCATCGGGGTAGAAAGTAAGCACTTAAGGGACTTGTATGTTGGTTTTCTTGGTTTTATATTTTGTTGGTTTTCTTTGGGGGTTTTTTCTGTTAGCGAGTAAAAGCTAAATTTATATGACCCCAACAGTTAATTAACAAAATGTTATTCCAGACTTGAAATCTCAACAGTTCAAGTAAAAATATGTAACTCCAGCCTTCATGTCTCTGCTGTTCAATGAACACAATGTTACTCCAGACTTCCAATATTATTCGAAATTCACAAATGCACGCTTTTCATTCCTTAAAATATTTTCGAGTAAGATTTGGAGTCGAGTAGAGTTTTATGGCAGATGGGCTCATCATAGTCGACTCTCTCAACAAATTCACACAACAATAAAAATGACTAAAAATTCCTACTCACTAAAGTGAGCAGCAACTGACGCCATGTTGGGAAGGCTACAACGTTCCCCTTTGTCAGTATAGTGAGGCTAAAATAAGTGTATAATTGTATATTATCAAGCTAAAGACTTACTGGAAAAAATTCGATGCCTTTGAAGCAATCATGACACAATCTGCCTTTATTATCAAACATTACACAGCCATAATGTTTCCCACATGGAAAATCAAGTACAATGTTATTGCTGATGCTATTCTTTATAAAAATTAATATACGCTTCCATGAAAGAAGGCCAAGTTATACAACCGCATCATCTGGCATCACGTGAAAACTCTGAAGGTGTGTAACAAAGAAAGTGAATGACCGTTAAACAGAACACACACAAAAATAAATAAAAAAATGCTAGCCATAACATTTCGCCACAACGGACATACTAAAACTGAGTTAAAGGCATGGCTGGAACCATCCTCTTATGAAAAATGCAAGTTATGTCACTATAATTTAGATTTCAAATTTGCAGTGGGAAATAACAAGGTACACTTGGATGAAAAATAATTTTCTATTTTGAATAAAGTGATCAGTTGGGATTGCTACAGAAGCTACAAACAAAAAAGACCTACCTTTGTTACCTATGTACACTTTTATTTTATCTATCAAATATTGATATATAAAGACAACAATAAATGTTTCATTCTCCATACAAATCTCTCAGCAGACCCATTCATCGCGACCTGAGACATCGTATGCGTGAATTGACCTTGCCAAAAGAACACGCATATAATTTCCCGTGAATGTTATCATATTGGAAATAAGATTTGCATATAGAAATAGTCGTCCAATTCAATTAATAAAGCCAATTTGTTTCTCATTACCCACACGTGGGCTGTTGGATTTGTGTTTGTCTGGTTTGGTATTTTACGGCACAGGAACTCAAGTAAGTTATTTAGTATGGAAGCAATCAGAGTAAAGTGACTTTTGCCCAAGGACACAACACGAGAGCCGAACCGAACTGATCTGATGGTAGGATTAGAATCCACGCCCTTTCTGCCATGAGTCGTCATGCTAACCACTCACCCACCGAGAATACTTTGGACTGTTAAAGCAAATAGGGAAGAAATCACCTATTGGTTTCTGACCATGGGCGTCCGTAGGGGGGGGGGGGGGGTAAGAGGGGGACAGTTACCCCTCCCCCCCCCCCGATTTTCTTAAAAACCATTGTACACTATATAAATATATCCCTACGATTTTGGTTTTGCCCCCCCCCTCCCGATTATGACTTGCCCCCCCCCCCCCGAAACATTCCTGCGGACATTCATGTTTCTGACATTATGATTCAAAGTCACCTTATAAGCATGATATTTGTCTGATTTTTGGAACCGTAAATACGTAAAAGTGGCTAAATATTGAAAACAAGAATAACCAGACGATTCGAATAGAATTGATTTATTTAAACAACATATATTTCTTTTTATAAGACCACACAAATCAAAAATAACATAATACTTACAAAATAATAATTTTGCATCTGTTTACACTTTACAGCACAGGTGGGAATGAACATGATGTTCTGGATTCATTAATAAATGTCAGGTAACTAAAACGCTACACTAGTGATGACAAATGTACATGCACTATGAAAAAGGATATTTACAAAAAAGACAAAGTACATCGGAGAATTCAAAGTCTTTACAAGCTAGAAACGACATTAGCATTACCCAAATATTTATCTGACGTCAATATTGTGCATATAATTTAATTTAGCAAACAAAGAGATTTTGTAGAACTATATGTGTGTGTGTGTGTGTGTGTGTGTGTGTGTGTGTGTTTAATATGACAATTTTTAAGGAAGTTATACAGAAATAAACTCTTACATTGTTGTACACACAAGAATTTCAGAGTTAATAAATGACACTAGGATCCATTTTTCAAGTTGTATGTTAAATGTGGATCTGAAGAAATTCTTTTTGCGTGATTAGAAAAGTGTTTCCATCTCTGACTTCACCATTTAATTCATAGCATCAAATAATTTAGTTCTATATATATCGTCATGTTAAAAGTAAATACTAATAAAAGTAAATACTAATAAAAGTACATACTAATAAAAGTACATACTAATAAAAGTAAATACTAATAAAAGTACATACTAATAAAAGTAAATACTAATAAAAGTACATACTAATAAAAGTAAATACTAATAAAAGTAAACAACCCTCAAGTTGTAGCCTGATATGAAGCAGATATCCTGGAGATGACTGAAAGTTGCTGACGTCATTTTTGTACATTCTACTAGAATCGAGAAAATGTCTACATATCACTGCTGAGTCCGTCAAAAACTAATCAATGACAACTAATTATATCATTACAAGACATAGACATTTAAGACAGCAATTTAAAACCACGTCGTTGAACCTATACAGGTATAAGGTAATGCCTGGCTGTAAAAACAATCAGACATTTAATTGACCAATCAAGTACCTCTACAGAGGTCTCTTCCCGGTCACAGAAAAAAGAGAAAATGACACAGCTAAATTGATCTTCCTTAAATTATGCAGCCCCGTCTTTTAAGGGACCCTTAACATTATATATGTATTTAAAAGTTTTAAATCCGCATGATATCAACCAGATTGACTGTTAATCTTTCTTTTGTATCTTTTTATTTCAATTCTTTTTTCACGACATATGTATTGAAATACCTGAGTTACAGAACCTTTAACTGAAAGAAGCCTTGATTATTTGTATCACAAAATGATCAAAGCTGACAAACAATATTAGATTCATTGCAATTTCCACCTCTGCACTTCATATTAATAACCACTGACACGTGTGCATGGCATAAGGTAAAAATTAAACATTTCTCCAAAGATTCCTACTCTAACGCGGCAATGGTATCCCCAAGTTAAAATGTATACGAAAAATAAATGAAATCGAAAGCAAGCCAATTCCTGAATCGATAAAAAGAATGCAATGAAATCTAATGAAAGTTCAAGGGATACAAAAGAGTATTTAAAAAAGTGGAAGAATTAACTGCACAAGGAAAAGCAAATATGGAGCCCGCCTCTGCTCGGAGGGACAGCGTCTTTATTTTCAGCCGCTGGAAAACTCTGCTCAGCTTCCGCGTGATTATCGGGGCAATTAGCATTGGTCTCGTCATGATTTCATGTGTCATTTCTGACTCCATCACTGAGTGTTTGTATAGTAAAATGGCAGCAGATGTGTGACATGACTTGTTTTCTGCCAGTTATCTCACACGTAAAGTGTCACTATTATGTACACATTAAATTGCTAGCCTCTAGACGCTTACGGTATCTCTTATGAAAGCATGTATCATCAGAAACAGGCTTTTCTGCCTTATACATAAATTGTCTTAAGCTGCTTTATAATACTGATGCCCATAGTGACGCGGACATATTTAAAAAGGGTAAAATTACGATTTGTCTGGAAACTGCATAAATTAAGCCTATTTTAAAGACAAAACATACAATTAATTACTGAAAGAGAAACTAATGATTAGGCAGGTTCTGTTGTCTGAAACTTCTGTCAATGTTAGAATTGACTTATAGATATTTTAATCTGAGAAAGGAAGAATAAATTAGACACAAATGCAAGATTTTAATTTTACTTTTATGTCACACTTGGTAAATGCCAAACATCGTGGAGTCATCCTCTTATCCAGTATACATCATAATACTGTAGTTATGTATTCTTCGCAAAAAAAATAAAAAATAATGGAACTGAAAAACGCAAGCAATGGCGTATTTGTTTTAAATCGCAAAAAAGTCCATTTTGTTTCATATGGAGCTCCTCTTCTTTCTTTTGACCGTCAACTTTATGGAAAGAAAATGCGAAGAATATGAGCTATACTGTAGCTATTTTGACGATGTTTGTATTGTGAACCTAGAGGTATGACAGGTGTTCTTGCATCTGGCGCATAACGAACAGACAGAACTGAAACTCATAAACATATGAGTAATTACTTGCTGATTTTTTTAAACATTTTCCATAAGCAATAAATACTATAAAACAAGCAAGTTTTTCTATTAGTTAAGATAAACTTGAAACGAGTGATGTGATAAGAAATATATAAATCGTAAAAAAGAGTGTTGGAAGAACATCTGACTGCTGTAGCGTGCAAGACACCGATGACTGATATTTCCTGAAATATAATAGAAAGACAGCTAGATGCAAGATGCAAACTTAAATACATATATCCATTAGCATAGCGTCCATAAAATTACGATTTTTTAAAATTTACAGCTTATGTAAATAGACTTTTCAAACCTAAATGGTACAAAAATAACAATTCATTCGGAAGCAAAATAGCTATAACAATTTAAACTTGAAAGGTATGTAATGCTTATATTTAAGGTTTCCTAAAGGTGTTTCATAACTAAATGTTTCTTTTTAAGGTTTCCTAACATTTTGTTTTAATTGAATGCTTATGTTTAAGGTTTCCTAACAGGGTATTATAATTCGACATATACCATGATTGCCATAAAACTCATGGCAGATTAAGTGACATTGGTGAGTTCTTTCGTGAAGAAATAGTCTTAAGGAAAATATGGACATATTTCTTAACATCTTCTTGTCTTATCAACTATGTCCAACAGACCACAGACTATTGCCTTGCGTTAATAGAGCATGGGATTCCATAGTTTATGTCACCCTACGAGGCGATGTTCAATACCCTTGTTTTAAATAGATAATTAATCATAATTGGTAAAAAGCACAAGATATTGAAAAGTAATAGTATATCAAACATTAACTAGTTGCATTGTTTAATATTTGGTTGGAACGTTGCCAGGATCTAAAGAGAATGAATATTATATGACAGAAAAATTTATAAAACATGTGATAAGGTTAAGCTGAGTATGTGCTGATGTCTCACGCAAACATATATGCTCCAGTCGTTGAGTTAAGAGTATACCCTCTATTTCGTTTCTATTGCAGCATTTTTCACATGATTTCAAAGATTTTACACAATAAGTGTATACCTCGTTTGGGAGGAATAACTTAACAACAATGAACCATGTATTGTTCTTCCCTCTTCCTAAATATCATAGCTATCGTCACTTCTGTACATTTGGTTATCACCATTCGCAGCAACTTATAATAAATCATATTTAGAACTGATTTGTAACTTTATTCTTGTAACATTACCAAGGTAGAAATATCAGTTATCAAAAATATAACGATACCAGTTTTTAATAGCAACGAGTTATTTACTATAAAAATAATACAATTAAGAAATAAAGGCATACATTTTTGTATACCTCGCACTTTGGTTGCTCTCTCTCTCTCTCTCTCTCTCTCTCTCTCTCTCTCTCTCTCTCTCTCTCTCTCTCTCTCTCTCTCTCTCTCTGTATTGTATCCGTCCTATCATATACAATATAATGATATGAATCATATTTCGTCAGCTTTATTTCAAATGCACCGGTAGTTTGTAAACCGTAAGATATGCCTTTTACTTAAAATTCCACAATAACTATATATTACAAATGATTAGACGATTTTTAAAAACAAATTTTAATTATTATTGCTTTATATATTGTTATAATTGTTGCAGCTGCAATTCCGTTGTAGACTAGTTTGTATTAATGTATTATATTCTTCTGAACCATCTTTTCCTCACTTCCAATTATACATTTTCTTGAATATCTTATCCTATTGATCCTCATTCAATACGTGCAATACAAGGCAGAACAACAGGAATGGTCTGTAATAAACAAAGGGACATTAAATTTCTTGATTAGGAGATTTCAGAAAACATTTAGAAGAGAAAGATTTCGAAATTTTCCTGGACAATTTTATTTCAAATATATGTCGATATTTGTAGGCTGATATTTAGATACTATAGAAATTATATATAACTGTTTCGTACACACTTAAACGTTTATGCATGGTGAGTATGTACCGACCTAATTATATCTACCTAACTACCTACGTGCACACATACATACATGCATGAAATTCTGAAATGTAACATATTGTAAGGAGAAGGAATACAAAATTAAACATACGGTATGCATTGGTATGAACATACTTTATATACTGGTATGAACATACTTTATGTATTGGTATGAACATACTTTATATACTAGTATGAACATACTTTATGTATTGGTATGAACATACTGTATGTATTGGTATGAACATACTTTATGTATTGGTATGAACATACTTTATGTATTGGTATGAACATACTTTATGTATTGGTATGAACATACTTTATGTATTGATATGAACATACTTTATGCATTGGTATGAACATACTTTATATACTGGTATGAACATACTTTATGTATTGGTATGAACATACTTTATGTATTGGTATGAACATACTTTATATACTAGTATGAACATACTTTATATACTGGTATGAACATACTTTATATACTGGTATGAACATACTTTATATACTGGTATGAACATACTTTATGTATTGGTATGAACATACTTTATGTATTGGTATGAACGTACTTTATATACTAGTATGAACATACTTTATATACTGGTATGAACATACTTTATATACTGGTATGAACATACTTTATGTATTGGTATGAACATACTTTATGTATTGGTATGAACATACTTTATGTATTGGTATGAACATACTTTATATACTGGTATGAACATACTTTGTGTATTGGTATTAACATACTTTATATACTGGTATGAACATACTTTATGTATTGTATGAACATACGTTATATACTGGTATGAACATACTTTATGTATTGGTATGAACATACTTTATGTATTGGTATGAACATACTTTATATATTGGTATGAACATACTTTATATACTGGTATGAACATACTTTATGTATTGGTATGAACATACTTTATGTATTGTTATGAACATACTTTATGTATTGGTATGAACATACTTTATGTATTGGTATGAACATACTTTATATACTGGTATGAACATACTTTGTGTATTGGTATGAACATACTTTATATACTGGTATGAACATACTTTATGTATTGTATGAACATACGTTATATACTGGTATGAACATACTTTATGTATTGGTATGAACATACTTTATGTATTGGTATGAACATACTTTATGTATTGGTATGAACATACTTTATATACTGGTATGAACATACTTTATATATTGGTATGAACATACTTTATATATTGGTATGAACATACTTTATGCATTGGTATGAACATACTTTATATACTGGTATGAACATACTTTATGTATTGGTATGTTCATTACTTTCAATTTGAAGTTTATTTAACATAATTTTCAAAGAATAATATCGGATATGATTTTTGCAAATTAGCGTATGGGAAAACCTTTTGAGGTACCATATTGTGTACTAAAAGATGGTGACCCGGAGCATGAATATTTCGTGTCTATTACAACAATCAAACAGATAGCCATACACACAAACCTGGAGATTTATCTTAGGATTGTGTAATTTTCAGCTAAGCTTAAGAAAAGGTTTCCTTATCAAACTCTAAGGAAGATGTTTTGACTAAGCCTTGATAGAATTCATTTCTTGGATATCAGTGAAAATACAATAGTTATTCGAGTTTAAGCAAGTTTTATCTTTCTACACAAGAATTGTTTTCATTTCATGCCATTTCATTTCCGAACAGTAATAACCTTCTTAAAATCGGGCCTAACACTTATATTTTTCATTATGAATGATTTCATTGCTAACTGATTTACACTCTTAAAGACTGGGATGAATAACAGGTTGTACTTGAGTAACATACTATTATTTTTACTTGTAACGTATCATTATGCATTCGTGCTTGTTATAAAAGTAGCATATTTAATGCTAATAGTTTATTGTATATTAGGTCTGTAAGTGAGAATGTTGAACTGTTATCCCCACTACAAAGGAACCAGAGTTACGAAAATGTCCATAAAAAATGTTGGAACTTATGCTTGTCTTTTAAAAATGTAATAAATGTCTAGCTTCTGTATGAATGATGAACAACTAATTTTAGACCCGTCTTAAAGACAGAACCAACTTTATTTCCTTGTTCACAAGCCATAGACCAGCCCCGTACCTTAGGCAGCTCCACGGATTAGACTTGATCGTCACCTGCGCAAGCACCAGGTCGGACACGCCTGACAGGAATTCAGTATAAATCTTCTCCACCAGCTTGGCGGGGCAGACGTAGGTTCAACGCCAAACAATGAACAAACAAGGCTTCAAGCGCCCAACGTACAACATTTGCCGAACCTAATGTTATATGCAAACGTGCACTTTAGAAAGGCAAAAACTGAAATGGTTAAACTGCATTTCATTTATATTTTTTTAATAGCAGGACAATCTGACTCTAATTTGTGAGAAACTGGAATATCGTCTTTTAAGCCATAGCTCGATAGTAAAGAGATGCCATAAAGTAAACTCAAATCATTTTCAACATTTAGCAAACTAATTAAACGGGTTTTCCAAATAACACTTTTTTTTCTAAACTTCCTTTTAGAGACGGCAGTTTTTATCCACTTGCAAAAATGACAAATCTGTGGAAGATACTAGTATTCGAACTGTTTATTTACATGATGCACTTATTTAGTGTTGAGAGTGTCATACTCTGAGATAAGTGCACAATACTTGTTTTTATGCATGGCTTGACTAAGCTTAAGTCATCTTAGAGTGTAAATAATATAAGGCTTTAATGGCGTCCATTCATAATTCCTAAGCAACCATCAATTAGTTACACATAGCTTCAGACAATAATATCACTTACAGCACGAGCACCTGTATTACATTTTTTTATCTTGTAAACTCTAACATTTCACAACATCTTCATGTATTGGAGCATACATACGTTCTTATAGCCTACAATGACTATCCCATAGCGATTTTCATCGCAAATTACTGAAATGTGCACAAATATTCCATTAATGTATAACTATCTATCAATCACTCTTAATTAGTCAATGAATCAATCAGGAAAATAACTGTTTCTACATTACACCATTTTTTTTAAAAAGTGTGAGCATGTAAAGAGAAAGCGTTTTATATATTCTGTTACACCACAATATGGACAATTTTCTTTCGAGACTACCTTATTTTCTTCAATAAATGTTTTGTAAGGTAAATATAATGCAATATATTCGAATACAGTACCATTAATCATGTTTCCCTGGTACATTCAAATGTTTGTTTCAAATATACACCATCATTTCTTAACGGCAATGATAACATTTTCTCTTCATATTCTGTGTAGATACCTTTCACGTGTTTTTCTTAATCTGGGACAATTAACATTCTATATTTCTTGGCGTTAAAATCAATAATACATTATGAAAAGATAATTCGGGAAAAGACACGCGAGATGAAAATCATTTATCTCCCTTGCAAAAGAAGTTGATAAATGATTGTAAGGGTACTCAACCAACAGAAGAAAAAAAAAACTGTTATACCCTTTGAACAACAAAGATAAATTTTGTCATTCACTTTACAAACTTAAAGTTGTACATACAACTGACTTTTAAACTGAAGTTGATACAAAGACTTATTTTGTTTGAACAGCAACCGTGGCCTTAATCCCACATGGAACTGAATACAAATTTTAAGAGTACAATGTAGTAAATGATTTTGAAAAAGACTTCCTGAAACTAATGAATAAAAGTGACAGGGTGTTTTGATACACAGACTGAAATTAGGAAGAGAAGAGAACAGCAGTAAAAACAGATGAAAATACATTTTTAAAATTCCAGAAGGAACTATCATTTGCTAGGTGAATATTTGTTGACGATGACTTGGTGCTAGTCAGTTTGAAGACCAAGAAAATCATATTAACCAAACCAGTTTAACGCGGATTTATAGTGGTATGGTTATAAAAATGGTTGAAGTACGACTTTTACCAAAACAAGCTGAAAAATAGATAGGCCGATAGAATGAGACTGTTGATGATAGATACTGATTCATTGTGTGTCTGTGTGGAGACAGAAATCTTTTAGAGTGATATGAAGTATGATAGAAAGTTCTAGGACACGAGTGACGACTATTCAAAGGATAACACATTTGGTTTACCACAAATGAATAGGAAAGTTCCTGTACTTTTCAAGGATGAGCTGGATAGCGTTATCAATAAATATTTTTGTGGCTTAAGTTCAAAACTTTATCCATTCAGAAGAGACAAAGACAAAAAGAACGTTTGTAAAGAAATAAAGAAATACGTGATCAAAAAGAATGTCAAATTCCAATTGCATAAAGATTGTTTTTTTAATCACACGGAAAATTACCAAGAAATGAATTTACTTAGATCATACATTCATGAGGTGCATCTGACGACAAGCATTATTTTTTTGTCGACAGAATAAGCATGCGCATTATTTTTGGTCGACAGAATAAGCACGCTGTATTGTTTGCATATGACGACAAGCAATATTTTTGGTCGACAGAATAAGCACGCTGTATTGTCTGCATATGACGACAAGCATTATTTTGGTCGACAGAATAAGCACGCTGTATTGTCTGCGTATGACGACAAGCATTATTTTTGGTCGACAGAATAAGCATGCTGTATTGTCTGCATATGACGACAAGCATTATTTTTGGTCGACAGAATAAGCATGCTGTATCGTCTGCATATGACGACAAGCATTATTTTTGGTCGACAGAATAAGCACGCTGTATTGTTTGCATATGACGACAAGCAATATTTTTGGTCGACAGAATAAGCACGCTGTATTGTCTGCATATGACGACAAGCAATATTTTTGGTCGACAGAATAAGCACGCTGTATTGTCTGCATATGACGACAAGCATTATTTTGGTCGACAGAATAAGCACGCTGTATTGTCTGCGTATGACGACAAGCATTATTTTTGGTCGACAGAATAAGCATGCTGTATTGTCTGCATATGACGACAAGCATTATTTTTGGTCGACAGAATAAGCATGCTGTATCGTCTGCATATGACGACAAGCATTATTTTTGGTCGACAGAATAAGCACGCTGTATTGTCTGCATATGACGACAAGCATTATTTTTGGTCGACATAATAAATTCATTACCTTATGAACAAAATTGTGCAAGGTAAAAATGCATAGTTGATCGTGGAATTGTCCGAAGAGCATGCCCTTGATTCGATTTTCATATCTTCTGCAAACGAAATTTAAAAACATTAAATATCTCCATAATTGAATCAACAGTTATGCGATTTTCCTTACCCCTTATTTTGTTCAAGATTTAATAGACAGTCATCTTTTAAATTATATGTGTTTTTAAATTTTTTAGCTGAGATGTAGTTGGAATCAACATTATATTTTTAATGGTATCTTTTTTCATTTATTCAATAATGTCATTTATTTACCTGCCAGTGCACTGTGTATATTGTAGTCGTCTTATGTACACTAATATGTTTTCTTCTACTGCTGTTTTAGAGTGTATTTTCTTTATTATCCTCTGAGATTTCATATATAATACAGGTATTATTTTGAGCATGCTCTAATGCGCTGTTTTTCACATCTGTCATATATTAGAAACTTATTATTATTATTAGTAGTAGTAGTAGTAGTATTATTTATATTAGTATTAGTATTATTATTTGTTTTTAAATGCAAAGGTAGCCTGGTACTTAATACTGCTAGTTATGCATTGTGCTTCCTCCATCTGTGATGGAGAGGTGTACATTAGGTACGTTGTTTCAAGAGAAGAGGTTAACTTTTGGTACATCGCTTATTTAAGGACAATATTTAAGTTGGTTCCCAACTGTTACAATATTCGTCATGTCCTTTTCATTTAACGAATATATAATTTTTGCTGTTCATCCGATTTGTTTTACAAATCTTTAAATAGCGTATATGTCATCTTCTTTGTGGTATATAAATAAATTTTGTTCGTAAAACATACCCTGTATATTCTCTTCTTCAAGTCTTCCAGTTTGAAAACGCATGTAGCACCTACATTTTCTTGCCTGATTTTAAATATGTTTTCGCTAAAGTTAGGAAGGTAACTCTTTGTACATATTGATTTGTCTTCTAAAATTCTGACTATTTCACTGATTTAAAATTTGGTGTTCCAAATGTATCAGCTCTCAAGTAACAGAATGGATTGGTCAATACTCTTGGTCTGTTTTCTTCCTTGCTTGCTTCAACTGGAGTAATATCTATTGATCTGTGATACGTGTTATTGCATCCCTGAATTAGCTTCGGTAAAACTTCAACCTATTTTCTGGTTTCATTTTGAGTGAAAAATCATATCCTTCCAACAAACTCCTAATATGTATGTTGTATTCTTGTATTTTATATTTTTTTTTTTTTTTATCTTTGTTGTTTGTCTTTTTTATTTTGTTTCCTTCTTCGGAATATATCTTTACAGGTTTTCGCTCGTTGAAGATTTTTTTAAACCATCGTGTATGTCATCTGCCTTGTCTTTTTTACAATTATTTTATCCCCAGAGTATTTTGAGTTTACATCTATCTATGTCAAAATTAACATGTATCCACTGTTCTCTTTTTCGTATCTTTAATGTGACTTACGTCTGCCTGCCACCTGTTATCCATCTGACGAACTGAGACCCTTCAGTAGGAAAATTATTTTTCGCTTGCTTGTGTAATGTGTAGGCATATTGTTCAGTGAACAATTGTTGTCAATTCTGTGTGTGTTATTTATTTATTTTTTGTTCCCACAATTGATTGACAGTTGGGGCATCAGCTGATCTTTAAGGATCGTAGATGTATGAATACTGTTTTTTGTCGGTTGTTTAAGAAGGTAATTAAACATTCAGATAATACTTTTATTTCAAGCATGTTTTTCCTATGATTGATTCAAAAGAAATTATTTCATATACTAAGTTTAAATACAACTTTGTTCTCCATAAATTGTATCTCTTTTTCGTTTAATGATTGCAAATGGACTTTGTAAAGTTTACCAAATCTTACAAATTGTACTGAAAATGTAGCCAAATCGATGTTTTAAAATTCATCAACAGTATTGTTAATTTTGTTTTGTTTTTTTAACCCCATACACAGCACACGCTAGTGTTTTTGTTTGTTTTGTTTTGTTTTGTTTTATGTTGTTTTGCTGATTTTTTTTTATTTTATTTTTTTTTTAAATTCTGTCTCATAGCATATAGTTTAAAAAAAACATCCTAACTCCAACACGATACAAGCTTTCTTCAAATTCTGTCTGACTCACTCCCCAAATGCTTTGTTTTTTACAAACACCAATACCCTACTCCCACCCATACATGCATACACATACTATAATTGTTTTTATCAAAGTTATTGATTACCAAGCCCAAACAAATTTTATTTTGAATCTTAGGATACCATGAAATCCTAGGCCAGCATAATACTACACACTCTTATTTGACGTACAACGCCATTTAGCTTTTAATTATATCACTCTAATTTCATCTATTTTATATCAATTTTTTAAAATCTCATTTTAGAAGGATAGTTTTGTTTTTACTTCAGACACTTAATAACAATTGTTAAGAATTATCTAATGAAGTTACGAAAATGTAAATAAAATATCCTACTCTAACACCGCTGTGCTAGCGCAGCGAGATCAGCGGAGTGATGCCTCTCACTTTTCACTTTATATTTTGTGTTATTTCATACAGATCAAGTATTTGACATAGCAGATAACATTCAGAATATCCTCAAATAATAAAATACCAACTAATGCTATGCGACGAAGAACTTGAGCTAGATGATAGCCACGAAGAGACACAGCAGTACTTCGGCCAAGAGCAATCACATCATAAGCAAGAATAAACAGACAAAGGATTAAATCTATATACTAATATAAACCTACTAGAGGGCAACATTAAGCAAGCTACAAACGATATTGCAGGAAATCAGGAAGTACGTCTCCTATATACGATATTACAGGTAATCAGGAAGTACGTCTCCTTTATAGGATATTACAGGTAATCAGGAAGTACGTCTCCTATATACGATATTACAGGTAATCAAGAAGTACATCTCCTATATACGATATTACAGGTAATTAAGAAGTACGTCTCCTATATACGATATTACAGGTAATCAGGAAGTACGTCTAATATACGATATTACAGGTAATCAGGACGTACGTCTAATATAGGATATTACAGGTAATCAAGAAGTACGTCTCCTATAAACGATATTACAGGTAATCAGGAAGTACGTCTCCTATATACGATATTACAGGTAATCAGGAAGTACGAGATTATTCTCACAGGGTTATACTTTAGTACTTGCCACATATTAGTTAATGTAGTATGAATCGTGTCGGAATTTTCTGGACCTATTTTATTGAAATTTGTAACTGAGATAATCAAATTATAAATGTTTATACAGATGTTATGTATTATTTATATTTAAAAAAAATTATTCACATGTATTAATCTATTTACATAACTGAAGCTAATTTTATAAAAACTTTCTTACAAAGACCAATAGTATAATACTGGCGTATAATAGTGGCGTCTCTGATTTCGAATCCCAACTTGATAAAATCCTGTGTTCGAGGCTCATTAGTATGACGTTTTTGCACAAATTTAAATTTGTGATGTCAATCATTGTGGTGTCAAAAATATCATAAATATGGCATTAGAATAAAACCTTGTGTTTGTTCAGATGCAGGTGCACATTTAAAATACATATATACATCAAGACTGAATATAATAACCTGTGCTATTGTTCCTTAAAACACCATATCACATATTTATTCAGTCTGTACGCCTAAAATCAATGTTTTAAATAGAACAAAAGTACAAAACTTTCCGTCATAGATTTATTTACTGAGGAACGGTGGCAGATCGCTCTCGATGACAGAATCCTATAAATTAATAAAAGAAAGGTGTAATTAAGCTAATGTTCCGATAATTTTCTCATTAAAAGTACGTTTGTATTCAGGGTAGAGCAATGAATATTGCGCGGTAATCAATATTACTGCAACAGTTGATAGAAGTCCTTTGCTTAGTTTCGCCGTAGATGCACCAGAAGCTGTTAACATCAAAATATATTGCACTCGGATCCAGCATGATTCTTGAATCAACTAATCAGTGGGATGTACAATTGGATGAAATTGTGTTCCAGCTTTTCACTCTGGGGTTGTGATGATGATGATGATGATGATGATGATGATGATGATGATGATGATAATGATGATGGTTGTTGTTGTTGTTGATATTACAAAACCAATACATCTGATTTCTTGGTTTCCAGATGAATCTTTTCACCCGAATCCTCTTTAACTGAAGAATGTATGCGAGCATCTGTGTGTGTGTGTGTGTGTGTGTGTGTGTGTGTGTGTGTGTGTGTGTGTGTGTGAGAGAGAGAGAGAGAGAGAGAGAGAGAGAGAGAGAGAGAGAGAGAGAGAGAGTGTGCCGGGGTAGGGATTGTACCCATGTTCATGTATTGTACTATCTGCTACTTATGTACTGAGTCAAATTGGACTTATGAACGTAAATAAGGTCTTGTTTTGTCGTATATAGTGTCCCTTCTAATGTTTACTTGAAGCCCTTCCAATGTTGACTTGAATCCAAATGAATGACTTTGAAGACAGGAGGTAACTCGTTTAAACTCTGTGGCATCGATGTAAATTGTAAGAAGCGGTCAACATATAACATCACAAGGATTAGCAAGCTTTAACACAGAAATGACCAAATTGATTGCAGATATTTATGTTTTTTGTTGTGAAATATAGTTTTCTGACGTTTCGAAACTTGCCGTTTTCTTTATAATTATTGAGTATTATCAATAAAAGTAATATATATATATATATATATATATATATATATATATATATATATATATATATATATATATATATATATATTCTAAACTAGCGGGGCATTATAAAATTACTTATGCAAAATTTCACACAAAAATTAAAATTGCCCTACATGCAAGATTTCTTAAGGTGGATGTTACGGACATGGGTTTTTATGATTGTTTTGTTGGATAATAAAGACTATGACCTTTTTCTGTGCTCTTGTTTTCTCTTGAAATCTAGCCACGTTTTGTATGCTATGCTCTTAAGCCTTGCTCTTCGCCCTTTTTTTTTCTGATGCTACAAAACCACCCTTAATCCGACTCAATCTTTTAAATTTGCAGAGTTTACCGATCAGTCAAGCTGCAGGATACGGTCATGTTTTCAATATGAGCAGTATATACAACGTGTCTGTCAAATGTCTTGGATAGATTGCTCGCTTTTCTATAAATAAACGGGTTTGTCATAGTAAGCCGCTTAGATTTGTTATGCCCTGAGTTATCTTTCCTTGACAAAACCATCTTGAATCTGCCTGTATACCACTAGTTTTTGATCGTGTCAATGTGGTCCCTAAATTGCGTGTGCTTTTCAATTATTTCATCATTTTTGACGTCTCTATCAATCGCTCAGATATAAGGGCGGATTTTTCTGATCCTCCTGGCGGCAGGAATTGATGAGGAATTTGGAGAACTAATTGAGCAATCAGAATGATACTTTGGCGAGGATAAGACGAATCCCTGAGGACATGTTTCATTTTAGACAGGAAGCCTTTAATCTCCGAATTCAATGCTCACAAATCGATACAATTTCTAAGAAGTAACGAATTACTACAAAGGCGTTCTATGAACAGTTATAAGCGTTTGAGCTGGATGCCTTGTAGTGCTGAATCTGCTTTCTGTGCAATAACTAATGTTAATGTAAAGTCTTTGATATATAATAGAAGAAACTATTTGAAATACGCCGACGTTTTGATCAGGACACATAAAGTTACCTGTGGCTTTCTTTTTCCCTCTGATATTTTCACGATTCAATCGATTTAATAATTCTGGCTATAATAGGTATTATTGATACGTCTTCAAAAAATACAAACACAAACAGTCATGTTTGAAACTTCAGGTATTGAAATATAAAGTAACCTTTGCTGCCTTGTTATCACTGACATAAATATAGTTTCTGGAAATAAAAAGAATTTCCCTCTCTCTCATACACACACGCACACACACACACACACACACATATATATTAAGGAACAATCGTCAAACATATATAATTAAAACATAAATAATGAAAAGATAATCGCAAACGTACAGAAGATAACCTTGTTGTAACTTGAACTACACACCCTTTCAAAACTTGTCATTATGCTATTAATATCTTTTAAAAGTAGACATTTTCTAGGATTAAGACTTCAAAAAAAAAACGACCTAACAACAACATTTTGGGAAATAAAGCTTGTCCTATTAACTCCAGCTCTATCTTAAAGCCTTTAAACCAGTGTTATGTTTCACTCTCCGTTGATGATTATCAAAGTTAAATCTCAAAAGAGTTTCACGCGCGTTATCATCTAATAGTGTAAATGTGTATAAATAAATATAAAAAATTAAAAATCTAACTAGCTTTGAACAGCAATATGTTGTCTAATATATTGACAACATAGCTTTGAACAGCATTCTGGTGTCAAATATATTGACACCATAGCTTTGAACAGCATTCTGGTGTCTAATATATTGACACCAATGTAACTTCTAATGATTGATATATTTGAATATAAAAATGATCATAAATATATTTCTCAGAAGTCGTTGTAAAAATGTATTCTGCTAATTTAAATAAGCATATAAAAATTGATGTGCTAAAAGATAGATAGTGTAAAACACCCATAATGTTTAATTTTCTAGCGGAAAAAACATTAAAATTATTTTTATTTAATAAGACACACGCTTTACAAATTCTACACACGTTACTTTTTGTCAATAAAATGGTAAGTCGCTTAGCCTATAGGGACGTTTTGTAGATAAAATAGTCAGTCGCTTAGCTTATAGGGACGTTTTTGTAGATGAAATGGTAAGTTGGGTAACTATTGTGAACATTTGTTCTGCTTCATAATTGTAATATCTATGTGTATTTAAATGAAAAAGAAATTCTTCCGCTAATTAGAAGATACGATGTTTCTATAACCATAAATAATCAAAATAATTAAATTTTTGATAAGTTTTAAATCCTATTGCCAAGTAATGTGCATGCAAGATTCAGAAAGAATGAGAGAGAGAGAGAGAGAGAGAGAGAGAGAGAGAGAGAGAGAGAGAGAGATCCATTTTGAAAGAGTAGGGAAGTAGTCTAGAATTAACTCTGACTTTATTTGATATGTCTGACTAGTATATGTTAATGAATAAATGAGTGTGACAGAAAATGTTTAGGACACACTTTACGTTTTATAATTCTACAGAAAAAGTAAATCAGTTGACAAAAATGTAGTCCCATCTGCAGATATACAGATAGATGAATAGATGCAAAATTAGCTAACTACTATGCATCAATTATTTATTGTTAAACTGATATCATATCATTCAGCTGTATTTTTCTTTCACGTTTTGGCAATATTTTATTATTTGTATTTTGAACTGTTTCATGGATGTAATTTAAAATTATTGACAAATAGCATGGGTACAACATTTAATCCTTGCTTATCATAACCACCGTAATTGTCATACCCATAACGTCATACAGAGTTGAATTATATACTGTGATATTCCCATCAGGCCGGGATTCATCGTTGTACTATAACATTATACGTGCAAGTACACTGTCCAAATGGAAAATATACAATGTCAGTTAGGATAAATTATAATCCAAATCAAATTTGTAATTAATAAATATGGCTTTTTGTCCTTTTTATTCTCTTTCAAGCTAATAGTTCCTGACTACATAACCCCCATTTGAAAGTTCAAAAAGATCATCATTTAACAGATACAAAAAAATAAAATAAAAAAAAAACAAAGAAAGGAAATATATTGGTAAAACATATACATTGTCTTTGATTTAACCAATATACATGCTTCTTAAAATGTATATCCCAGATGTAATTTATGATGATTATATCAAATGTTTTCATGATAAGTGCCATTGGATATATTTTTTAATTATAGCTGTGAAATGCCGATATTGTTGATACTTGGAAAAAAATAAGGATATGAATATTTTACTCAATTAAATTAGTTCGACTTAAACATTTTTATTTTAACATTGGCCTCTTAAGTATTTTTTCCAAAAAAATATTTTCCCTTTATTTTGTTTCACCAATAAAGAAAATTGAAGAAGGTATTTTTGGAGCATTATTTATAATGACAGTTCGTGTGATAGTATGCAAGTCTTATCATTTAATCACCATTAATATCATCTAATAGAGTCTGTAAGTGTACTGAATGGAGCCGTTAGAGGTGTCATATATATATATATATATATATATATATATATATATATATATATATATATATATATATTAGCTGTGTAAAAAAAGATTTCTAATGAGTTCAAGTGATAGTTCGAAAGACTGACCATAAAAAATAGCAAGGTTTGTTTTTATTGAACTACATAATGAAAACCATCATTAAAAAACGCCAACTTTCGATATTGGTTCACGTGAACGCCATTAGAGGTAATGAAAGCGCTTTAAGTCGGTATCATAACAATGTTAACTTACGCTACAATAGCTAATATCGGTTACAATCTCTTCTAATTGTGTTTTTATGTGCAATAAATAAATTGATTTAGACCTGACTTGAATTCATGACATGAAAATCCATAACAAGGGGTTTTTCTCGTACTGGTATTTTTTAAATAGGAGGAACATATCTGGTTTTGCGTAAGGATTCTGTACTATTATGAGAACGTGAATATCGTTTTAGCATTTCCATAGCTGTAATCATATGTAAAGTGTGCATTCCTTTGCTTTATTTAATTCCAGTAAAACAAATCGTAATTAGGTTAAAGATTTAATTGAAATGGGATTAGCTAATTGATTAAATGACATACATAAAGATAGATGTGTACATAGAGCTTTTTCTATTTGTTGTACCAGTTTGGTAATTTTAGTCTGTCTGAAATGGAGGTTTTGAAGATAATTGTTTTGTTTTTTTTGTATGTTAAAGTGGCTGAAATCATATTTGTATGCATGCATATGCTAATATTCTGTTCGCAAAGCTTAATCTTTATGTTGTTTTTAGCTTACTCCCAAAGAGTAAAAAACGCCTACAATCAAGTATGGGTGTTATTCGTTTTGTATGCATAAGTTTATTAGCAGGTTTCCAGATCAATCTATATATCAAATATTGTTCCAGCAACAAAAAAAATTGTCAAACTTTTTTTTCTGGTATATTTTGCAATAGTATATAAAATTAATTCTTTGACAACAAACAAATATATAGGAACAACGAAAATACTAAGACTAAGTGGATTGTAATTAAATTCTTCTCCCCATAGCGAATAGGAAACAATACATGTATGTAAACAATATATATATATATATATATATATATATATATATATATATATATATATATATATATATATACACGAATAAATAATATTATCATACAGGTCAGAGAATTTTAAATTCGTACTCGACGGATATTTGAACCCGGATCCGTGGGTAACGGCACCTATCGCCTTGCCTGTAAGCACCAACCCCTATACCCCCTCGACCATGCACACATCACCAAAAAAGAAGATGCTACAAAGTGGCTGGTATAGGCATTCGTGAGTAGCAGACATATCCGTATGTCAACCCAGTAATTAATTCTCATCTAAGTACACAGGCCATCTGGATTCCTGCTACAGAAATCAAGGTATATAGAGGTTATTATAGAGAATTACAAATATACACCAAACAGAACGGAAAGTCTATCCCTGGATCCTACAGGAGAATGCTGTATAACATTTACAGAATTTTTAAATACGAATAAATAATATTATTATACAGGTTAGAAAATGTTAAAATTCGTACTCTACGGAGATTCGAACCCGGGTCCGCGGGTAACGGCACTCATTACCTTGCCTGTAAGCACCAACCCCTATACCCTCTCGACCATGCACACACCACCAAAAATATGACGCTACAAAGTCGCTGGTATAGGGATCCGTGCGTCGCATGTCGACCCAGTGATTAATTCTCATCTGTCGCAAGAATCCGAAGTGACCTTGTACTTAGACGAGAATTAATCGCTGGGTCGACGTTTCCCGTTTTATTTGTTGCTTGTGATTTTTTATATTTATCTTAGTATACTTTATGTTTACATATAATGATTTTGATAAGAGTAAACATACCGCAGGTCCTTAAAATCCCTACGAAAGTAAATCTGTCTTAGTTGTCAAATAGAGCAAATTGTAGGAAATATGGTACGTCTTTACCGCTATTCCAAGGAAATTCTAAATCTGTTTAGAAAATTGGGAAAAAATGGTAACATTTTGAATATACAGTTCAATTCAATAGTATTGTAATTGTTTCAAGTTTGTATGGTATTTCGATAAAACTATATACGGTTAACATTTGCAACAAATTACTTCTGCAAGTCTTGAATAAACATGAACCGCTCAAAGAAAAGAGAATACAACATCCGAAAATGCCAAAGTGGTGGAATGAGGATATAAATTCCATAATCAGAATCAGAAATAAATATAAATGCAAAACCTCAGCTCTATACAAACAAATGGTTCAATGCTGTAACTAGTCTTATTGGAAAATCAAAGAATAATTTCTACACCATAATCCTATACCAATGTATAAATAAAACAAATGAGTTTTGGACATATTTCTGACATATTGTACCAAATTCAAAGGGACCAAACCCTACCTTATTACCTGCAAATAGGTCAGAAATTACAGAGAGCAAAGAAATAAGAAATATTTTCATGAATTCTTTACAAATGCTGCTAACAGAATACATTAAAATGTGTAACAATACTAGTGATGCTTGGGCCCGGGTGACCGAGTGGTCTAAGGCGTTAGCCTTTACAGATCACTCACACATCTATCTCACCTCTGTCCACGTGGGTTCTAGTCTCGGCTTGACCAACGTGGGTATGTGAGAAAGCTTACTAGTAGCTTCCCGTTGGTCGGTGGTTCTTCATCGGATCTTCCCGGGTTCTTCCTACACCAACTATATACCGGCCGCCATGTATAGCCTATCATGTGCTGAAAATGGCGTTAAACCTTACAAAATGAAACCCTAAAAAATCAAACTAAACCTAGTGATGCTAACACTAAGAAACTCAAAGATTTTGTATCTGTCATATTGCCAGAAGGCACCAAGTTTGAAATTTCACCCAGGGCACAATTTGTACAAATTGACCTGACGATATCCTTCAAAGCGTTACCCCCATTATGAACTATGCTATCAAAAATGGCTCTTTCCAGACCAATACAAATCTGCTACTGTCACGCCGCTCATCAAAAGGAGGCAAGATACCACAAATCAAATTACAGTCCAATTTCTCGTTTCCCTTACTGTTAGAACTGCTCAAAATTACATGTATATACCCAGTGTTATTCTGCCTTGTATGCACATATGATTTGTTATCCAAAACTTAATCAGGTTTTAGAAAATTCCATTCCTGTCAAACGGCTTTAAGAAATACTACTAATTCTTGGCGTCTGACCATACTGATATGTTTATAAATGCGGATGACACAGCTTCTCAAGCTGTAAGTAAAAATATTGATGAAATGGAGAGTAAGCTAACTTGGTGTACAAACTATACGATGTATATTAATCTTCAAAAAACAAGGTTTTACTAATTGGCACTACTCAAAACATAGGAGACTGGATCTTTCTGCATTGGGCGGACACGACAAGCTTGAATGTGTCACTCATGAAAAACTTGTAGAAGTCACAGTTGACGACGCTCTATCATAGAAAGAAAATCAACTCTGTGTGCAAGATAAGTTCTTTCAAGTTATTTCATTTCAAGATCAAGAATTACTTTTTACAATTATTTCATATTACTTCATTGTGATTATTGTTCCTATATTTGGGGACAGTGTTCGACTAATATTTTAAAATACATTGAACACCTGCAAAAGAATGTGGGTAGAACTCTGTTAGATGAAAAATATACAAAAATGAAATTTTATTTGAAAGACTCAGAAGGTTACCTTTCAAAGATATAGCAAAATATAATGAATCTCTGATAATACTTATCTTATGTAGTTAATTTATTTTATTGTACATTATGTGAATACTGTACATTTTATTGCATCCTGACTACATGTATTTTATTGAACATAATGTGAATACTGTACATTTTAATGCATCTAGACTTCATGCATTTTATTGTATATAATGTGAATACTGTACATTTTTATACATGTAGACTTCATGTATTTTATTGTATATAATGTGAATACTGTACATTTTAATACATCGTGACTTCATGTATTTTATAGTATATAATGTGAATACTGTACATTTTAATACATCGTGACTGCATGTATTTTATTGTATATAATGTGAATACTGTACATTCTAATATATCTGTACCCTGTGTGAGATGAACCTTTGACTCAACAGTTCATCTATAATAAATAAAGTATATTATTATTATTATTATTATTATTATTATTATTATTATTATTATTATTATTATTAAAAACGTTAATCTAAATTGAATAGGTGTATGTGCAGCATTCCTGTAATACTTTCTCAGTCTGTTCCTTTCGATTTGGGATAGTTTTAAACGATATATTCAATAAAATACATATAAAGTAACATTTTCAAGGGACTTTTGATGCGCATAGAAATGACTGTTTACTGTAGAACTAGAAATAAAGGGCTTTATTATTGTTATTATTATTATTATTATTATTATTATTGTTGTTGTTATGATTGTTATGATTATTATTATTATTATGATTATTATTATTATTATTATTATTATTATTATTATTATTATTATTATTATTATTATTATTATTATTATTATTATATGAAATACTATTATTAGTATTGTTATTATTGGAGCCCAGGTGTTACCGCTTTGGCGGGTTGTTTGAAGTGCTATCCGCTCAAAAGAAATGACCAGTTCAGAAGGTAATAATGAATCACAGAAATATATATATTATCATGGCAAAAGTTAACAGGTCTGAAACTTTTTTTACACAAGATTGTTCATGTCTATCGTACCCTTTTAGAGATACCCCTACCCCCGTTGACTATAATTTGAATTCTGAATTAAATTTTCAGGGTAATGTGAATACGATCAGAAAATTTTAATATGTACATAAAACGAACCTTTTAATATGTACATTAAACGAACCTTTTAATATGTACATAAAACGAGGCAGGCATAGAAAGAGTTTTGTTATCCCCAAAAAATCTGAGGGACGAAAAACGTTGGAAGACACAGTTCATCAGGATGTGTCCGACGTTGATGAAGAAAGTACTAGGGATAGTTCGTCTCATACTTTTTAAGTGGAAGGTAGTGGAGTAGTGAAGTCTGGAATTGGGGTTAAGGTGATTATACAAATGCTGAAGGAATGGACCAAAAGTTTGACGAGAATGAAACCATGTTTACAAATTCATTTAATATTTTATGAAGAGAACTCTCATGTTTGGCGAGTGACGGGAGTGAAATAAAGGCTGCAGTGAATCAGTAGTAAGCCGAGTAGGTGAACTAGAAAATAATTCTGAATTTCAAGATGGGAGAATAAAAAAACCTTGAGATGCAAAAAGTCGAAAAATGCAAAAGCCTACTAAAAAAATCAATTAAAGATGTAGAAGAAAAACTGCTTATGTTATAAAGCTAGAAAAGGAAACACAACCTCTTCTTTTATGGCACAAAGGAAAATAAGGAAAAACGGGTCCACATTTTGTATGAAATCTCTGTGTTGACCAACTTGAACTGGATATTGAATGCGTTAATAGCGTGTATTTTGTCAGTGGGCACAGAATTCCCTCTGATGGACAGGAGCCTAGATCCATTATAATTAGATTCTCCAATTGGGAGGATCGTGGACCAGTGCTATCTAATTTATGGAGATTGAAGGGTTATCGTATGAGAATTGTGAGTGACCTTCCAAGGAAGATGAAGGAGGAAAGAAATATGCTAGCTGTAGCAGCATCTAAAATTACACAAGAAGAACACGTCCAAACTAGAATTAGAGATGTCGGCGTCAAGGTAATTCTCCAAACCAGGGACAAGAAGGAATTTCCTGGAAAGAGAGAAATGTATAAGGCGAATGATAGAACTGTGTACTGTTGTACAAGGATCAGTATGTGTAAATTTATCTATAGAAGGATTAAGTAGAGAAAGGTTATATAGATCCTGACGGTTATTAAAAGAACAAATAAGTATATGTATATCTCTGCATTTGAAAGAACTATTACAGATATACACAATGTATTCAAGGTGGTGAATTACTTCAGGGAGTATGTATCTGCTCTTGCATGCTTATGTTTTTCATGTATACTATGCTTGATCTGGTTACAAATGCAAGCTTGGGTAGAGTACGCGTTAGGATTATTGAATGGGTTCTTCCAACAGATAGCCTGTAAATATGATATATGATTATTTAAATAAGTCTTGGAAGAAAATATGATAGTATAGATAGATGGTAGGACATAAAGAGACATGCAGATAGGTACATTTAAAGAAGAATATATACATATATTGATCAAACTACATATAAACATTGAGAGTGGTGGATATATGCCTTGATAATCAGTACATGTTAAGGTATATGTATAGCAAATACATGCTTTTCATTTGCTGGCGGTTGCATGCGGCAACAGCTTTAAGCTGTGCTTTTTTATTAATATCTACTGATGAAAATTTAAGTTGTTTTTATCAGTCGGAGAAGGGAAATTGTATTATTCAATAGGAAAGGTACTTAATATCCAGTTCATAGGGAGATTGTATTATTCAAAAGGAAAGGTACTTAATATCCAGTTCATAATAATATAAACAGCAATGGTTAAGTAAAGTATGTATTCCCCCTCCCCAAATATATATACCGTATGTATTCGCTTATGGGTCGAGTCCAACTGCAAGCATAGGAGACCCTGATCTGCCGTTACATAATACGCCGGCAAGTCAGGGTCTATATTATTTGTTCTACTGATTACTCCTAACAAACTGCATGGACCCAGATCTGCCGGCGCATTATGTGACTGCAGATCAGGGTCTTTGCAGTTTGCAAAGACCTAGTTTGATTGGGCAAAGCTCAATTTAAGTTCTGATTTTTTCAGAATCCCTACCACATGTGTCAACCTTACTTACTAAAGTGGACTCAGGCATTAAGAATTCTTATTTCAAAAATATACTGAATTATATATATATTTGCTTAGTAATCCCAATTGCATATGAATTATATATATATTTGCTTAGTAATCCCAATTGCATATGAATTATATATATATTTGCTTAGTAATCCCAATTGCATATGAATTATATATATATTTGCTTAGTAATCCCAATTGCATATGAATTATATATATATTTGCTTAGTAATCCCAATTGCATATGAATTATATATATATATTTGCTTAGTAATCCCAATTGCATATGTTTTCAAACATATGTAATTTCATATCAGCTGACTTATATAATATTGATAAATTTCAATCCTAACTTGCAAGTGCGCACACTCCGTCTCTATATTTCAAATTGTAATGGAATTTGATTAGCTATGTTCTTGCATGTCAGGATTTTGTAAATATTCTATTTATTGTTGTAGAACTTTTTTATTGTATAATGTACTAGAAATTCTTGATTTTAAATTTTGTTGCATATATTAGATATATCTACAAGGTATTTCTATTTTCTAGCAAAAAGGAATTATGTAAGTACAATTATACACAATTTTAAAAAAGGCCGAGATACTACACCGACTGATCAATCTGAGATGTATAAAGAGTTTTAATGTTATTATGAAAATTTACACACTCGATTTTGATTTAGATGAAATGTTTAATAAATGTCGTATAATGGGATCAAAATTAGATGTTGCTCAGTCAAATCAACTGGAAGGTAAAATTACTAATGAAGAAGTATTAACATGTCTGAAGAAAATGAAAAACAAAAAGAGTCCCGTCTCTAATGGATTTACAAGTGAATCTCTCAAATTTGTTTGTATTGATCTCAGTGATTTTTATGTTATAGCAATAAACGATGCTCATGATAATGGAACATTTTCTACAATCTTGAAGTATGGTATTATTACTTGTATACCTAAAGACTCTGAGCCTAAGCAATATATACCGTATATACTCGCGTATAAGGTAATACCAACTGCAAACTGCATAGACCCAGATCTGCCGTCGCATAATGCACCGCCAGATCTGGATCTATGCAGTTTGTAAGGACTAATCAGTAGAACAAACAGCATAGACCCTGACATATTGCGCCGACAGATCAGGGTATATGTTGTTTGCATACGCGAGTATATACGATAAACAAACTTGCGTCAAATTTTACTTTTAAGTGTAGTGTGTACACTTGCTACTGGATGTATCACAGATAGGATTAAAAATGTAACAAATTTACTCATCTCATAAGCTCAAACATGATGTTTGAAAGGAAGATATATTGGAGAAACCACAAGGCTGATATATGATATAATGCAATATACTGAAGAACATAATATTCCAGGAATTTTACTTCTTATTGACTTCGAAAAACCAGTTAGTTCTATTTCCTGGAATTTCGTGCATAAAGAGAATTCTTTTTTAACTTTGGTCCCATGATGGAAAATTGGATTAAAACACATTTTACACTGATATTTCATCAGCAGTGTTACAAAATAGATTTCTTTCTGATTTTTGAAAGTAACAAAAGGTTTTAGACAAGGTGATCCAATCTCTCCTTATTTGTTTCTTTTTTTGTGTACTGAAATCTTAGTAGTTTTGTTGAGAAATGAGAAGGAAGTAAAGGAATAAATATTACAAATACAGATTAGTTTGTAATATCACAATTTGCGGAGGATACAACATTAATTCTAGACGGCTCTTACTCTTCTACTTGAACAGCATTCCAAGTTTTGGAATATTTGGGAAAACCTTTTGCTTTCAAATGAAGTATTACCAAAACCAGGGCTACATGGATAGACAGTGGAAAATTCAGTGCTGAAACATATCATCACCACAGGCTTAAATTACAGTGGGTTACATAATTTACATTATTGGGAATTATATTGTCTGTTAACTTATATGATATGGTTAAGCTTAACTATGACAGTAAATTGCAAAAAATACAAAAATCTCCAAAGGGTATGGTTCAGGAGAATTTTTGCACCCTCTGGAAAAATAACAGTGTTGAAAACATTGGTGATCCCCATCCTGAATCATTTATTTATTTCACCCCCGAATCATATAATACAAACAGCGATTCAGTTGTCTTATGAATTTATCTGGAATTCTAAAATAGATAAGGTTAAAAGGAATTGCTATTCATACTTTCATCTTAGCTTTATAAATCACATGGATTCAACTGCTTTCCAGACAAGATGCAAACGTTTTGAGATTGGTTAAAAGTAGTATATCAATGAGGACATGTTTAATAGAGTTAGTGACTGAATTTATAAAAAGCCTAATATTTACTGATAAAACTAATATTTGGGGTATATGTGTTAAAGGCATGGAGGACTTTATTAGATGTCCGTCCGCCATTGGAGGGTGATGATATATGTACCTCCAATATATGGTTGAACAGAGAGATAAGAGAAGAAAATATGCCAGTTTTATATGAGACGTGGAGAAAACACGATGTAATATATTTGTGTGATCTTGTAAATGATAATAGTCAGCATTTACATGTTGAGGCATTTAAAGAAAAATATAATATTTATGCAAATTGTATTATGTATCAAGGTATTCTCAACTCTTTTAGAAAATGCAATTTGCTTACTGTCAATACATCATTTTCTATTGAGACCTTTTATCCCTTATATGACATCGACCAAATTTTATTAAAACCATTAGGTTACTAGTAAAGTAAAATGGGAACGATGCAGGGATTAAATTTACAGGATGATGAATTGAAGTCAATTTATTCACGACCATACAAGATGACTAAGAACACTAAACTGCTTTGACTCCAGTTATGTAGTATCCACATAATTGTTACCAATAATTCCTATATTAAACTAATTAGGGTACTTGAAAATAGTTTTTGTTTGTTTTTTGTAAGAGTACATATAAAATAATGCATTTGTTTTGGCAGTGTGAGATAATAAAATGTTTTTATCAAGAGCTATTAACATAAATAAATACAAAAGTTAATTGCAGAATGGGGTTAGATTTCGAAGTTGTATTGTTTGGAAAAAGATTTATCAGATGAACTGGAAGTGTTGCACTACATTATTTTTGTAATAAAATATTATACATACATACAAAAGATGAACTCTAGTACAGTGTATTTATTACGATTAAAATGCTACCTAAAATGGCACTATTCTATAGAAAGGTATGAGGCTTTCAATTATGAAATGAAGCACGAGTTTGAGAAAAGATGGAGGAGACAGTGGAAAGTGTTAACTGTTGATGACTAAAGAACATGCATCAAACGGTATACTGATGTTATCTTTCTCTTTTTCCTGGTGTTTATATTGTTTGATCGTCTTACATACTTTGTATAGAAATACGATATCTGATGATATTTGTGTAAAAATATTGTATTTTTGTTTTATTTGTAAATAAACACGATATTTGATTATATTTATATCTTTCTAGAAAGACCCTTGTAGATTGCTAAGTGATGAACCCAAGTCACCCCAGTCTCGGCATCTCTACTGTATGTCTGGGGCAATAAAAGAAATACATTTTAAAATAATAATAGAACTTTAAATAATAATAATAATAATAATAATAATAATAATAATAATAATAATAATAATTATTATTATTATTATTATTATTATTATTATTATTATTATTATTATTATTTATTTATTTATTTATTTATTTATTTATTTATTGCTTTTACGTAAGCCGATGCATAGCTAAAACCAACTTTGTCCTTGCATGGAAAGAAAGTAAGTATAATAGGTGCAGTACTGTCCTGTTATATTACATTATATCATTTGTAGAACCTTTTATTTTAGTTTACGGAAAATTAATTTAATACAAAATATTGTTACAATCAAAGTATATTAATAAAGGAATTTATTAAGTTTGAGTATAATATTACATGTAGGTAGGGAAAGTAGTTTTTTTACACCCTTTAAGATTGTAAATTTGTGTGTTCCACTCTTATGAAATACATCTCATTTGCTTTCTCCTCGCGTATTCAATTTGTAAAGCAGTATATATCTTATTGATTCACTGCGTCCTATTTAGGTTTAACAATATTTGCTAGATCGAGCCATTTTCATATGAGGCGGTTATACTCACAGCCATATAACAAAAAAGAGAGACACACGATTTAATGGAAACCAAAAACGGACACTAGCGGAGGAAAAGCCTGTACAGGAGCATTGTTTAAATTGGCTTTGAGGTGAAGGTGTTTTAGACTTTTGAGAAAATCAGGCAGTTGATGCCAATTTTATTTTTATTTACACCATTAAGAAAAGCCCCAAACGTATAATAATAATAATAATAACAACAACAAAAACAACAACAACAATAATAATAACCATAATCATCATCATCATCATCGCGAATTGACATTGTTGTGGTCGTCGTTATTACTATCCATTATTAGAGATTATCAAAGTAATGTTTTGTGTTGCTTACGTTGCATTTCAACTTGGGTCGAAACTCCAAACTATATTTTACTACCCTTAAATAAGATATTCTGAAAATTTATATAACATAAAGTTGTCACGTAAACTGAGGCTTGAATTACCGGAATTAATTTTTCTATTATATTAGGCAGTAGGCATGTTTCTATTATATTAGGTAGTAGGCATGTTTCTATATTAGGTAGTAGGCATGTTTCTATTATATTAGGTAGTAGGCATGTTTCTATTATATTAGGGAGTAGGCATGTTTCTATTATATTAGGTAGTAGGCATGTTTCTATTATATTAGGTAGTAGGCATGTTTCTATTATATTAGGCAGTAGGCATGTTTCTATATTAGGTAGTAGGCATGTTTCTATTATATTAGGCAGTAGGCATGTTTCTATTATATTAGGTAGTAGGCATGTTTCTATATTAGGTAGTAGGCATGTTTCTATTTGTGCCTTTTAGGACAGAAACCTTTACTTATTCCTCATTAGTGTGTCCTTGTGAAAGGCAATTAGCTCCCATTGCCTAGGCATGCTATAGCTAATAATGTGTTACAAGTGCCGTTAAAGCAACAAACCATATATTATTTGCTTCAATGTTCTTCTCTTGTATATGCTACATGTAAAGATTTAACCGATACAAGACAAAGTTTGCACTCAATAAACAGCTCTTGAACCCAGCATTTTGTGAGAAAGCTTTTTATTACTGCACCAATGCTGTGCTTTTGAAAGACATATACCTGTTTGATGTATAACGATGTGAAAGGTTACAAAGTTCATATAGTAATGAAAAACATTGATACCATAAAATTGGCGAAGTCATTAAGTACCAAATTTATTCAGATATCTATGACATATAGCTGATCTTTATCGCATACTCTAGACAATAAATTTGTTCAGACATCCCATTTTGTACCCAGAAATTATTGCAGAAAATTTAGATTATTTGTGAAGTTTAAAGTTATGCCCTTCATACCGTCATGTTGTCATTAAATACAGCGAAGGAAATTTTTTTTAAAAGATAGATAATATATAGGGACACAAGTTTCTGGTTACATTAATGTATTATTAAGCCCTACTTCAAGATAGTCTTATACATATGAACATTTCATACTTATCTCTAATGCTTTTTTATTTCCAATCTTCTTTATGTTCATTCCTGACGTCCTTGTCTTTTTTCGGTTTGTCATTTTTTCAGAGAACTTTTTCAGATTGTTTGTTTGTTTTTTTTTTTTGTTTTTTGTTTTGTTTTTTTTTTGCTACTCACTTTAGGGACTGTCTTCCTGTCTTTGTTCGTCACACTTCAACGACTATGCGCAGTTAGTATTACTATGTTAAGAAGACTCTTTGGGGTCTTGTAAAATATGACCTCTGCTGATACCTGAGATACACTCTAGGCTCTGTGGAAATAAGTACTTCTTAAAATTTATGACACAATTGGCAGCTATGTTGAAGCCTTAATATTATGTAATTTTTTTTAACTAGTCGCCACAGAATATCCATTATTACCCAGAACTTCAGGACAAATAAGGCTGCAATAGTTAGATCTAGTTCTAATCGGATTATCGTCCGAAGAACAGACAGCATACGTTCATTCATTAAAGCATCCTCCTTATGGAACTTTCACCATTCAAGTTTGCTAAATGACTCAGTTTCTGCCATAGTGCACGTAGCCAGGTGACTCCAGCTGGCTAGGCTAGTATTTGCCATATATTCTATTGGGAAATCCCCTTACCCAACGTTAAAAGTTGTTGAGAGTGAAGTATGTGCAGATTAAATAATATCACAGATTGACTGGCAACATAACTTTAGTAAATATAACGCATATCCAGATAGTATATAGACTTGTGGGAGTTTGTCTAACAGTTTCATGAGAATAGATGAAAGTTGGCCAAGCATTACCGGTTCAGATGTTACCCAAGACACACACACACACATACAATACACACACAAACTCTCTCTCTCTCTCTCTCTCTCTCTCTCTCTCTCTGCAAACTATAAGTTTCAATTTCGATACCTGTGATGTCTTTTGCATCTCGATAAATGACTGTAAGAAGACATATATTTAACCAAACTTATCTGAAAAATGCAGTTTATTTTATTATGTACTAAAAGTATAATGATTTCTCAAAAACGTTTGAGTAAGAAAAAGTGGTCTCCACTGTCTTCTCGCAGCAAACAAGTTATCTTTGTAAAGTTCCCCAGTAGCTATTACTCGTGTTTTTACGATGTACTCATTTATTATCATCACTAATGACTGGATATTTAATGGACCTGTAGAATTTATTTTATTTGCACCCCTGAATAATTAACTGTGTCTATGTGTAATTTATTGTGTCCCTGTGTAATTACTGTGTACCTGTTTAATTATCTTTTCACACAAAAAGACACAAGTAAAACTCAAAAAGGAATCTTTAACCTTTGCTTTCTCCCGACAACGAAAAATACGTGATCACACACTTTCATCGCATGCACAATAAAATGACATAATATCAACAGTATATGATAGAACGCATGCACAATAAAATGACATAATATCAACAGTATATGATAGAACGCATGCACAATAAAATGACATAATATCAACAGTATATGATAAAACGCACCATAAGAAAATATTAATTCACTATGTAAATGATTTAATGAGAGATGTGAAAAGGAAATTTCCTTCAAAATAACATGGGATTCATCGGTTTTATTACCAAATAGATGGGTAAACAATTATTAAAAACTCGCCCATATAAATTCTTAAAGACTTAAAATTAGCCATAAAACAAGAACGGGTCAATACATGTGAGAACTTAAATAATGTTGCATTAGATAATACATATGATACCCTTTACTGAAAATAAAACTATGCATATTTATGAATAAAAGCACCCCCCCCCCAAAAAAAAATAAAAAAAAAAAAATAAAAATAAAACCCAAAATTTTATTTAAAGCAAAACGCTAATCAGATTAGAAAGAGATAGGAAACATAAAACGGAATGTAAATGAAGTGTGTAACTAAAATCAAGTAGACAGGAAACAAATCAAAGTAATACTTCATTTGCTAATTTTCCGAACCCTAAATTGAAGAGTGTCAGAAATAATTATACATCTTTTTCATATTTTTTTTTTTTTTGTTTTTTTTGTTCTACTCTCCAAAGCTGTTTATATTTAAAAAGTTGGGCTTTCATTTCAGTGTTTTTATTTATGTATGTTCTAATTCAATGTCATTGTCATAAATAGATTAAGCCTTTTACTAAATTAGTACATGTAAATACAATTGATCTTAAACAAAACTGTTTTCTAATCGAGAAATAAATAATGCAGGGCATTGATTGTAAAAGGCCACAAAAATACTATTGCGGGACAAATGTGAATACCCATTGATGATTTTCAAAACCGGGCGGCATTTATTTATTTATTTATTTATTTATTTAAACGTCTCGCGCAGATCAAAGTAAACTCATGCAAAAGTTTTAGCTAACATTTTCCCCCACCATGAGCCTCTAACATACAAGCTAAAATGGGCGTGTCTTATAATTTGAAACCCACGAATCTAAGACAAGCAAATCGCAACTTAGTCATCCCAACAGGGCACCAATTGATATAGAATAATTTCAGACGCCGCATGTATTGGTTTTCCTATATGCTACAGTCAGTTTGAATACATAGCGTATGGAAAATACAAAATAAAGTTTCTAGAAGAATTTGAAGCATTATATGTTGCTCCACGCTCATTTCAATGTTTTACACTGTTAATGCAGTAAGCCAATAGGTCCGTGTGCAAACGTCATTAGTCAGGGTTCAACATCGATGGCGGGCAGGTATAATACTGCATGCACATATTTTTTTATTTTTTTAAATACAATATCAATCAGATTTCAGATCGAAATATATGTTAGTGACAAAAGAAAAGAGAATTATATCGGTTATTATACAGAAAGGGGCAGTGGAGTGGATTGGCAAATGCTGTTAAAAAATCTAACCATTGCATTTGTTTGCTTTTCTACTGTATCGCCTATATTTCCAAAAATCGTACGTATTTCTGCACATTAGCAATACAGAATTTCAGGTAAAAGTAAAGACCTATCTCTCTAATAAAGTGCCTATTGACGAAGAAGAAGAAGAATTGATATTAAAATAATGCATAATGTTTGTACTTACCTTCCTTTGTATTTTCCCCTTGTACAGGGTATTGTTGTTATTGTTGTTGTTGTTGTTACTGCTGCTGTTATTGTTATTATTATTATTGTTATTATTAAACCATATTATGGAGGGGGATTACATTTGTGTTCAGCAGCCTCTTAGGCGAGATTTTGCAAAGTTTATTTGCGCCGCAAAATTGACCCCCGATAATATGGGTTAAATGTTTTAAGTATGCTCAGTTAATTATGTCTAAATATGAGTCGCCTATCCAAGGGCTACATTGGGGTGGAATTGGTTTAGTCGCCTATTCAAGGGCTACAGCCTGGTGAAAATGGGTTGCTGATGTTAGGTTTTTGTTGTTTTCCTTTATTATTATCGATATAAAAACATTACAGTAGAGAGATGTTCAACTCTCTTCCATGATATTACCCAAATGTTCAGATCCAATTGCTTATTTAAAAGGGCAAATTTTTCAGTCCCCCCCCCCCCTTCCCCCTTCCCGGCATTTCCAGAGGTCTCTATTTAATGAAATATTTATCTTTATGTCAGATGAATTTTTATTACGCGTCACATCACTCGTAGAGTCTCTGTTAGAAAATGTTTACCCATGTAACGCGTACGATCCATGTAACTTGTACTTTTGAGTTGACACGAATATAAATAATCAAGCAATCGCCCTCTATCAGTCACACATTTCCATGGATCCTTGGTCGCAAAATATAGACCGACAAATGCCGCCCCGTGTTGGGGGCAGCACAATTTGGACTTTTCAAAAGGCATTGGCTCAAACGTCATTCGTTGGCGGAGTGACGTCAGAGACTCTGACTCTCCTAACCTATGGGAATGGAAACACATATATTCTGATCTCAGATTAACTTACTAATAATACATTTTTAAGGGAGTAAGAATTCTTCAATTATCGGTGAAAATTTCATGTTTGCTTGTAAAAGGGAAGATGTGCACCTATTTTTAAGCCTATATTAAGAAAAGAAAAAGAAAATTATACGTCAGGCAAGTTAATTAATTTTGGTATTGTTTCCTTTCCACATTTCCCATTTTCAATATGATCGATATTGCTTCGAAGAAAATGTTCAGAACATCGGCAAGCACACTACATATATATATATAGATAGACATACATAAATACATACATACATACATACATACATACATACATACATACATACATACATACATACATACATACATACATACATACATACATACATACATACATACATACATACATACATACATACATGCATGCATACAGATAGATAGATAGATAGATAGATAGATAGATAGATAGATAGATAGATAGATAGATAGATAGATAGATAGATAGATAGATAGATAGATAGATAGATAGATAGATAGACATATAGATAGATACAGTGGCATAGCGAGGGGGGGGGGGCGAAGGGGGCAGTGGCCCTGGGCGGCACTTTCTAGGGGGCGCTAATTTGGTAAGAGTACCGTATAAATCATAAATAATACGAATGGAGTTGGGGCGTAATTTTGGTACTTGGCCCTTGGCGGCACTTTGCCTCGCTACGCCACTGGATAGATAGATAGATAGATAGATAGATAGATAGATAGATAGATAGATAGATAGATAGATAGATAGATAGATAGATAGATAGATGGATAGATAGATAGGTAGATAGATAGATAGATAGGTAGGTAGATTGGTAGATAGATAGGTAGATAGATAGATAGGTAGGTAGATAGATAGATAGATAGATAGATAGATAGATAGATAGATATATAGATAGATAGATAGATAGATAGATAGATAGATAGATAGATAGATAGATAGATAGATAGATAGATAGATAGGTGGATAGATAGATAGGTAGATAGTTAGGTAGATTGGTAGATAGATAGGTAGATCGATAGATAGGTAGGTAGATATGTAGATAGATAGATAGATAGATAGATAGATAGATAGATAGATAGATAGATAGATAGATAGATAGATAATGTTATGCGACATTGTGTTAGTGACTTAAATGATGTAAAAGTGTCCAATTTATTAAATCTCCCACAAAATGAAATTTCCCTCAAACATAGAGACAATTTATTTTGGGGGGGGGGGGGGTTACATATTTAGGAAAAAACAACAAAAAAAAAAACAAAACAAGTAAAACAACAACATACAAACAAACAAAAAAAAAACAACTAACCAAATTTTTCAATAGCGATTAGCCTTACTGTTACATTTAACATAGACAATTCAACTTTGCCCTTCCTCATTAACAAACATAAACATCCAAAGATAACAATTTATATTGTGCCATATGATTCCAACATATATGTACACAAATCCAAGGACAACAATTTATATTGTGCCATCTGATTCGGACATATATGTTCACAAATTCAAGGACAGCAATTTATATTGTGCCATCTTATTCGTACATATATGTTCACAAATTCAAGGATAACAATTTTTATTGTGCCATTTGATTCGGACATACATGTTCACAAATACAAAGATAACAATTTGTGTTGTGCCATCTGATTCGGACATATATGTTCAAAAATCCAAAGATAACAATTTGTATTGTGCCATCTGATTCGGACATATATGTTCACACATCCAAATATAACAATTTGTATTGTGCCATCTGATTCGGACATATATGTTCACAAATCCAAAGATAACAATTTGTATTGTGCCATCTGATTCGGACATATATGTTCACAAATACAAAGATAACACTATGCATTGTGCCATCTAATTCGGACGTATCTGTTCACAAATGGTATAAGATGCAGCGGAAAGACATTTCCAAAACATTTACTTTGCATTGCCCATTGGAACTCTAATCAAACAGAACATATAGCCATGATATGCCCTATGCACTTTCTCCTTACAAAATGAATTCGCAAAAATGATGACCTTCCTAATCAAAAACGTTATAGCATCGGAAACCAATTTTTTAGTTCTCAGTATGCAGTGGCGGCGCGAGGGGGGTCGGGAGGGGTAATTGCCCCCAGGCGCCGGGCGATGGTGGGGGGAGGTTGTTTTTTTCTGCCAACAACCCCCCCCCCCCCCCGCCCTTCTCCATTTAAGCCCCCGGTTTCAGGGTTTAGCTGTGGGGTTGGGGGTTGGAGGTTGGCAACTGACATGAAAATTGTTCTCTGTGGCAAATTAGGGGCGCCACTAAAGAACATTGCCCCGGGCGCCTCGGTAGGGGCGCCACTAAAGAACATTGTCCCCGAGCGCCTCAAACCCTCGCGCCGCCACTGGCCTTCTTTTTGAAATATTTTAGTAAAATCTTTACAGAACATAAAATTTATCAATAAAACATAAAATACCCACCTGAAACTTTATTGGGATATGACTGCTACATAAATATAAATTCAGCTGATCAAAGTCTTCGCCACATGTAAAATATGACACGGGTAAGTCGTGAGAATCTAAATTCTCGCGCATGTAATTGTGTGCGTGCGTTCCCTAAATGTATACTTATTTTATATCCGCCTATTCTTTATAAAAGTTATGTGTCGAAAAGATTACATTAACGACAAGCATTGTCGCTGCTTCATCAACATAACTCTCTCTCTCTCTCTCTTAAGTGGAACGTTCTTCTCTTCTGTTTTACATGCACTGTTTATATGCAGAGAATTCAAGTTTGCGTTCATAAAAGAAGTTCTTCAGACTCGACAACCTAGATAAATTTAGGATATAGGCTTTCATAACAAGTAAATAGAAAATACATCGAACATAGTCCTGAAACTTCAGTTTCAGATCGTTTTTTTAATGGAAATAGCAGCTTTGTGTGTAAGCAAAGGGGAGGGGGAGCTCTATATGTGTATAAACTATGACAAGGAAAGAAACTTGCCAGGACACAGTCCCATACTAAAACGCCAACAATGAATTATTTATTACTACTTTTTTCTTTCTTTTTTATCGTAGATATAATGCACATGTTTGTTTTAATTATGTGTTTAAGACATGCCGAAAAGGCATATTGCCTCCCAGTGACTACTGTAGTATCATGATTAATCGCGCATTTTACGGTTTCAGTTATCCTTAAGAAAGCGATAACCCATATCTCGATATTATTGGTTTCGAAAGTCCATTTTCCTTCGCTTTAAGGAAGAAGGTTAGTTTAGTAGTACATTCTGTACAGGAAACTGGGGTTATTAAATGTTGGTATATGTTGACACAAGCATATAATTTACAATGTGAAAAGGCATATGTAGTGAAAAGCAAAGAAAGTGTCATTAACGCGGAAATGTAAGCGCGTCTTAGATCAATGACCATCTGAGAGTCGAAAAGAGGCTAGATATATATCAACACTTGCTGATTATATTTTAACCCTATCTTCAACGACAATGTTGAAGCCCTAAAGGGGATGTTATCAAGTGTGTAATGTTATCATGCGATTAAATGCCTTATATTTATATGCAAATTTTCATAGTGCTTTGTTCAGAGTCGGCGGATAGGACGGATTTTAAATGACATAGGGATGCAAGAAGACCGTCAAACTGAGGAAGTCTTTCTACACAATATCAAATGCGTTCATTGTACCAGTCAGAATAAATCAAAAATGTGTTTTTATGTATTATATACCTACATATGATAAGCTTTCCTCATACAGAAATATAATTCAAAGCTCATTTTTAGATTGAGTGCATCTAAGAATATCGACATCCATTAAAAAATATATTAATACTTCCAAACTTGGTGTCTAATACGGAAATATGCGTTTGACATCTGTATCTAACGCCATAGAAAAGCTGTAAGATTTACATGTAATTATGACCAAAAAGTTTGAAAGCACGGCACCTTTTAACAGTGGAACTTTGTAATTCGAAACAACTATAAGCAATTTTAATTGTTTCAGTTTCGGAAGTAATAATTTATAATAATATATGCCGTGCAAAAGTATGGATTTATGATTTTAAAAACATATATGTGACAGTAGGACATGAGGTACATACTGTGAAAACATTTATTTTCCATGTTATCATGTTTAGAAATCTTGCCAAAAGCTTTATTTTCCTTGGTAATTAAATTTGTTCATATTTTGCTTTGGGTATTTACAGTCAATACAAGTAGCATCCCATCAAACTAGTAAAATTAAACTTGAATTCAAAGGATATTTAACGCCAGCTGGATACATTATATACAAATCATGCATATTTTTATTTTAAACATCGTGTGCTTAAAGCTGTGCATATATATGCCGAAGTAACAGCTATTTATAAAATTGATTACATTATAAAATAAATCATATTTAAGAACACGAACATTCTACTAAACCTTAAATCTTTGTACAAATGTATACAAAGTTCATATGAGCGCCAGAAAATTATATCTCGTAATCACATATGACAATGAGGGTAAGCGTCATTTGATTCGGTCTGAAGAAGTGTATACATCGAGTTCCTTAAAGCTGAAACTAGATAAGTAAAATAAACCTCAGACTGATTTGTCTTCAGTACTAAATAAGGCAAATAAACCTCAGACTAACTTGTATTCAGCACTAGATAAGGCAAATAAACCTCAGACACACTTGTCTTCAGTACTAGATAAGGCAAATAAACCTCACTCACTTGTCTTCAGTACTAGATAAGGCAAATCAATCTCAGACTCACTTGTCTTCAGTATTAGATAAGGCAAATAAACCTCAGAGTCACTTGTCTTCAGTATTAGATAAGGCAAATAAACCTCAGAGTCACTTGTCTTCAGTATTAGATAAGGCAAATAAACCTCAGAATCACTTGTCTTCAGTACTAAATAAGGCAAATAAACATCAGACTCACTTGTCTTCAGTATTAGATAAGGCAAATAAACCTCAGAGTCACTTGTCTTCAGTACTAGATAAGGCAAATAAACCTCAGACTCACTTGTCTTCAGTACTAGATAAGGCAAATAAACCTCAGAGTCACTTGTCTTCAGTACTAGATAAGGCAAATAAACTTCAGACTCACTTGTCTTTAGTACTAGATAAGACAAATAAACCTCAGAGTCACTTGTCTTCAGTACTAGATAAGGCAAATAAACCTCAGAGTCACTTGTCTTCAGTACTAGATAAGGCAAATAAACTTCAGACTCACTTGTCTTCAGTACTATGCTTCGCAAAACCTTCTAATAGTTGACTGTGAAATATAACGCTGAAATGACGTTAGAGGGACATTAGTAGTAGATGTCCATATTTTTTCAGGAAAAAAAGCAATACTATCTTCATTTAATGACTACTGATAAGTCCAATCGAACATATCAAAATCATGTAAAGACTAATTATGAGTGTCATCGAACATATAAAAATCATTTAAAGACTAATTCTGAGTCTCATCGAACATATCAAAATCACTTAAAGACCAATGCTGAGTCTCACCGAACATATCAAAATCAAGTCATCAGTTATTAGTTACTAGCGAGGTAAGGTTGAACAGATCACTTCACCTTAGCATTGGTTTATTTCACTTACTTGATTGGGCTCAGTATCCCATGATTAACGGGTAAAATGTGACGATTAGGTTGTGGACAGACTATCAGACCAAATTAGATATTTAATTTATTTTGTATAACTGTTTTAAGTTGCAATCTAAGGCATCAATTTTCAGCATACAGATAAAGGGATGACATTTGGGGAATTGGCGGTCCCCGTATCATTAGTCTCTTTTTAGTCCTGCATAAAGACGATCAAGTAACTGTAACAGCAGTTGTACGAGCAATAATTTCTTGACTCTATTGCAACAGAGTGACACATTGTTGTGTTTTTTAAAACTGTATTGTGTACAAAAATGTTCATGGTCAGAGACAGAAACAGATGATGACTCCCTGCTTTAAAATCGCGTAACTGTGTCGAGTTAAAGAATAGGTTCAAATCACAGGAGCTCAATGAAACCATCGTTAAGATTAAATAGTCTTCCTGGTTTTTACAAAGGTTTCATTTGCACTTTATATAGTCAGCTCACCTCCATTGGCTCAAATGTTTGAAAATCGGTGGCGTAGTAACCGCCCAAGCAAACCCCACAACTGCGACGGGGGAGGGGACCCAAAATGACCATCGAACATGCGAAATAGAATTGCGAAGGGGACCCAGACGTTTTGCGTCGGAGGAGGGGGTGGGGGTGAATCAGAATTTCTTGCTACTCCACTAATGAAAATCTAAACAAAGTAGTGCCTAATAAAAACAACAAAATCATCGTACATTCGAAAATAACGTAACACTTTAATTTTTCTATCAAATTTAGATTTCTCGGCAATAAATGTTTATGCTCAAATAAATAGCAATGAACTCTATAGCGATTGTGATTGCATAGAAACAAATTTACTGTACATATAAAGACCGTATAATGTTCTTTCATATTAATAATCTTTGCATAACTTTCATCAGGTGCATTTTTTAAGTATTCATGCCGAGATGTGCTACTATTAAGCACAATCCAAGCTGCCGTTCGACAGCCTACGTTCCATGGGTCTCAATATTATCCTCGACATCCCCTTATGAGTTCAGACACGTAGAGTAGGCCCAATGTCCCCTCCTGCGTGTCATCCACTTGTGGGTTCAGACACGCAGAGTAGGCCCAATGTGCCCTCCTGCGCGCCATCAACTTGTGGGTTCGGACACGTAGAGTAGGCCCAAAGTGCTCTCTTGCGTGTCATCCACTTGTGGGTTCGGACACGTAGAGTAGGCCCAAAATGCCCTCTTGCGTGTCATCCACTTGTGGGTTCGGACACGTAGAGTAGGCCCAATGTGCCCTCTTGCGTGTCATCCACTTGTGGGTTCGGACACGTAGAGTAGGCCCAATGTGCCCTCTTGCGTGTCATCAACTTGTGGGTTCGGACACGTAGAGTGGGCCCAATGTGCCCTCCTGCGTGCCATCAACTTGTGGGTTCGGACACGTAGAGTAGGCCCAAAGTGCTGTCTTGCGTGTCATCCACTTGTGGGTTCGGACACGTAGAGTAGGCCCAAAATGCCCTCTTGCGTGTCATCCACTTGTGGGTTCGGACACGTAGAGTAGGCCCAATGTGCCCTCTTGCGTGTCATCCACTTGTGGGTTCGGACACGTAGAGTAGGCCCAATGTGCCCTCTTGCGTGTCATCAACTTGTGGGTTTGGACACGTAGAGTAGGCCCAATGTGCCCTCTTGCGTGTTATCCACTTGTGGGTTCGGACACGTAGAGTAGGCCCAATGTGCCCTCTTGCGTGTCATCAACTTGTGGGTTCGGACACGTAGAGTAGGCCCAATGTGCCCTCTTGCGTGTCATCCACTTGTGGGTTTGGACACGTAGAGTAGGCCCAATGTGATCTCTTGCGTGTCATCAACTTGTGGGTTTGGACACGTAGAGTAGGCCCAATGTGCCCTCTTGCGTGTCATCAACTTGTGGGTTCGGACACGTAGAGTGGGCCCAATGTGCCCTCCTGCGTGCCATCAACTTGTGGATTCGGACACGTAGAGTAGGCCCAATGTGCCCTCTTGCGTGTCATCCACTTGTGGGTTTGGACACGTAGAGTAGGCCCAATGTGCCCTCCTGCGTGTCATCAACTTGCGAGTTCAGAGACGTAGAGTAGGCTCAATGTGCCTTCCTGCATGAGGTAGGAGTCTACTAATCAAGGTAACATATTTAATGTGGGATGTATGGTGTGATTGTGTGATTGTGTACCTGCTGATACTGTCTTGGACAATTTAAACAATTGCGGTTATACAGGCAAATATTTACCATGTTTCTTTAAGGATTTTACCCTTTCCGCTTTTATCTTTGATTTGTGTGCAACATCTTTATGTTTTGTCTTTTATTTAATAATGGATATTTACTTTTGGTTCGAGGGGTTTGTCTTCCTTGGGATTTTGGCAAGATGTTTTTCTATTTTCGCTAATTAGCTTTTGCTCGGTTACTGTATAACCTGGATTGTGCCAATATGCCATTTAGTCCTATGCACACACACACACACACACACACACACACACACACACACACACACACACACACACACACACACACACATTGTTATGTAGCAGGTGCGAATAATATAAATTCAAGCTCAGGAAATGATCTATGAGTGTTACAATTTCAAGCCGAAAGTCCTATTCAAACATTAAATCTTTTGATTTTCTTGTTTCGAAGTGTTCACTTATATGACACGGACAACTTATTATTATTATTACTGATGTATTATGCCGCTTTTGAACCTGATACATTATTGTAAATGATCATGTGGTAACCCATGACTACGTAATAGCTTTATAATAATAAGTTATATGATAATGTACAATTATAGGGGATCACGCGGCACACAAGGCCTGTGGGTCCCATGTAATGAAGGCAACCAGTGAAATTGATCCGTAGGATAGTTAGCCTAACGATCCAGAGAGTTTCTATATAACTCTGATTTCTTCTGGTATTTACCCATATACACAATATTCGTGACCAGAACTGAGTGTTACAGTTATAGTATGCTCTCACTAGGAGTACAGACAGGCTAGACGGGGAGAAAAGGAGTGTTTCAACTGAGGTCTGAAAACTGAAAGATAATCCACAACTGTCTGGCTCGATCCATCAAGTGTTATGCGACTTCCTGCAGCTTTTAATCAAAGCTCTGACTGAAACTTAAGATTGGAAACAACACTAAAAGCATTTGTTACAAGCCTGCCTGTGCTATACTTTTTAATTCCATCAAAAATCTTTAAGAAAGAGGTATAACATTTGCAAAGAGAGAAACAAATTTGTGATGTTGTAAGGAAAACGATTCAATCCTCTTTAACATTATTATCTCCCCTTATCCTATATATTTTCTCATCCGTTCCTAAATTGCTTTATAAACTGGAAAATTCCTTTGAAGTTGAAAAACAGATAACTAAATTTATGATAGTTCAAACTACGAAATAAACAAAAATAAAACAAACAACAACCTATGTTGACTAAGACAGTGTACATACGGGTTTTCTAATTTCATCCACATGAAATATTCTGATAACAGTATGTCTTAAAAACAAACCTTGTATTTCTCTAATCTTTGTTGTGCATTTCAATTATAGAAAATGATAATTTCTTCGGAGTAGTAATGTTAAACCCCTTGAACAGAGTTATAAAACTATTAAACTATTATTATTATTATTATTATTATTATTATTATTATTAAATTTGTCGCTTGGTATTGGATTTACCATTTGCCTAAAACTATATATATCATAAGTTTATACTAGGAATTTAAAGCCTAATAGTTTCATGCGTGTCTGATGCACATATGAGTGCTGTGGAAACATTATGTCATACAACATGCACAACGTTTGAATCCGTAACACTGCCCGATGTTACCTGCTTTTCATCTGATACCCATGTTGCCTGTATTTCATCTGATACCCATGTTCCCTGTATTTCATCTGATACCCATGTTACCTGTATTTCATCTGATACCCATGCTGCCTTTATTTCATCTGATACCCATGTTGCCTGTATTTCTTCTGATACCCATGTTGCCTGTATTTCATCTGATATCCATGTTGCCTTTATTTCACCTGATACCCATGTTGCCTGTATTTCATCTGATACCCATGTTGCCTGTATTTATCTGATACCCATGTTTTGTCATATGAGATATAATACTTATGCTCAAAAATTATAGTTTCAAACTTTTGTCCAAATGAAAAGTAAAAGTAGAAGTGTGCCTACAGTAATGATTTCACTCAGAAGAGAAGAGCGGCGTCTGTGTTTAATATTCAATGTTCACGTCAGTCAATTCGATCATAATAACCGAAGGTTATATTCGGGGTTGTGATGCATTTGTTTCTATTTAAAAACTTATTGATGGTAATTCTGAGTCCTGTTGTATTCTTATAACCTTGGCACCCATACAGATATTTACATGTTTATAGACGTATAGCTGCAACTCTGAGTTCTACTGATCTCTGATACACTTTGCATTTGAGCTGGGTTCTACGTGTTTATAAAGACTTGGTAGCTGTAACTTTGAGTTCTATTGATCTAGTGTAATCTTTGCATCTGAGCTGGGTTCAACATATTTATAAAGACTTCTTGATGTCAACTCTACGTTCTATTTAACTTTTACACTCCTGACACGCGAACAGTACCAAAATCGGATAAATATTATTTTTCTGGTGCTAAATTATAGCCCACTTACCACAATTTTAATTGGTTACATTGCACATAGAGGATTTGTATCCTTGCAGACGTGATGGGGGAAGTACATTTATGCATTATTCAATAACCATTTAGAAAGCCAACAATACAAATTGTATCATATGTACCAAAGAAAGACCCCTGAGTCTTTTCCGGGAAACAAAATCATAAGAAGATAGGTGTCAGTTCATTCTCAGCCACGAAATTAATCTTAAAGGTCAAATACACGATCAACCCAAAATCTTGGAAATTAAAACGTACACATTTTTAAGTACAGCTTGAGAAAGGTCCGTGTGTGTTGCTTTCACTTTTTATTATATGTTTCATAATGAGATATTGAAATATATCAGTGGGAGAAAAATTATATCGCTACAGTGGCAATACCACTTTTTTCGCCACAGTGGCGATATCACTTTTGGAACTAATTTCTTTTCCCATTTAGGAAATATATCTACCCTTAAGTATGTTATTCAAATCTGTATTTCCATATTTCGGCCTATTTCATTTCTTTCTTTCTCTCTCTCTCTCTCTCTCTCTCTCTCTCTCTCTCTCTCTCTCTCTCTCTCTCTCTCTCTCTCTCTCTCACCATCAGGATGAACATATATTAAAATGTGTCAAGACTGTCATGTATTTAATCAACAATGAGGTACCATACAAGAAATGCCTAAAAATGAACTCCAAAGAACAAAAAGTAATATTCAGGTATTAACGTTTTTTAAATAGTTTTCCACGTGTATCCTGCAAATTATCAATGACTGAACTTACTTGAACTGTTGCTATCAGATATTCTGTCACCCATACTGTGTGCCTTTTACACTTTTTGACAAAGGGACACATTTTCTGGAGAAACTCTTCTTTAAATATAGTAATAAAATTGTTTAAGTAGCGTTTCTAACCCTAAACACAATCATAGTTATTTTGAAAACGATGGAGAAATCGGGCATTGCTGCGTGTTGATTGCAAACCGAAATTAAGTGACAGTCGGAATGTGTGTGCAGAGTCTATTGCCGAACTCAACTGCAAAGTTTCCAAGGTCAGTAATTCACTTTTGAATGCAGAAATTAACAAAATAAAGAACCAAAATCCATACCAGTAAATTTACAATCATAAATATCTTTTGTTTAAAGATATTACGCTCTGAAATCTTGTGCCCGCTCAGAGATATTTCTATAGCACCTCTACCCCAACAATGTTTACTGTGTTAATCCGCGAAAGAAATGTGTTAAGCAAAATAAAAATAACTTCATTTTTGTTTGAAAGCAGTCATTAATTTGACAAAATACACAATCTGAAGCATTATTTGTGCAAGATAAATTTGTAAAAGTTCGCTGTCCTAAGCTTATTGTAAATTTTGGAACTTGTTTTTAACGATGTAGTAATGCAGCCGTTATTCGCATTGACACAGAACGTAGAAAAGATCCATGCAAATCGACGGCTGTTGCGTTTTTTTGAAAATATATAATAAACATGTTGTTAGTAGATATAAGGAAATATTTCACCCGTGAAGTGGGAAACTCGTGACAATACAATGTTTTCCATTATGCAGAATAACGGCGGGGATCCTGATTTTGTAGAATACCCCTACGTATGAAACAAAACCTGTATCATATTGTAGCTCTATGTCTGCGGACTACAAAAATTAATTTTTCAGTATAACCCTACGTATGACACAAATCCTATATCATTGTAGCTCTGTGTCTGTGGATTACAAAAAAGTGATGGTGGAGTTGCTAGACAACACAATATAAACATTTTAGCCGTTTCCATGATAACCACGAGAATGAATAAGAAACAAGTAGTGTTACATAGCTCAACATATTAGCTTAGACCTTACCATATATAATTTAAGTATTTCATTATACTATGACCTTCTTTTATATATCATCCATGACCTGCTTGTATATCTCTTGTATGACCTTCTTGTATATCTTCTATGACCTGCTTGTATATATCTTCTATGACCTGCATGTATATATCTTCTATGACATTCTTGTATATGTCTTCTATGACATTCTTGCATATCTTCTATGACCTGCTTGTATATGTCTTCTATGACCTTCTTGCATATTTTCTATGACCTGCTTGTATATATCTTCTATGACATTCTTGTATATGTCTTCTATGACCTTCTTGCATATCTTCTATGACCTGCTTGTATATATCTTCTATGACCTTCTTGTGTATATCTTCTATGACTTTCCTGTTTATCTTTTATGATCTTCTTGTGTATATCTTCTACGACCTTCTGATACATCTTCTACGACTTTCTTGTATACCTTCTATTACCGTCTTGTATATCTTTTATGACCTTCTTTTATATCTTCTGTGACATTCTTGTGTATATCTTCTATGGCCTTCTTGTATATCTTCTATGGCCTTCTTATATATATATATATATATATATATATATATATATATATATATATATATATATATATATATATATATTGTTACAGCATTATGTATATGGAATCTATAATATGCCTAAACTTTTGGCCTATGACTGTACTTTAAAATTGTGTCAAATAGTGAGTCACATTTAAGATTGGTTAAGTTGTACTTTAGTCAAATAAACAACATGTTTACTGACCTTTTGTTCAAGGTCAGAGCTGTTTACCGTACATCGAGTATTTTTCCACTAGATAGACGTATTTAGAATTGCATTCTGGGTCGAAATATGACACGTTTCCTGTTGTGAAATGTGCCATTTGCAAAATGTATAAAAGACCTGAATATACGAATTATATTCATTCCATTTTAAATCTTGAGTTGAAAAGATCTGTTTTTACGATCAGCTGGAATCATCAGATGTTTGAAATAATAGCCGTGCTGGAATCTTGTAACCCGGTAATGCTGTAAGGCTGTATTACTGTATAAATAATTCGAAAGGAATTATTTATTAGACTATTCATCAGAGCTACCTGGAGTTCTCACTAACATTTGGAGTTATATTTATAACTTTCGGATGCCTGTGAACATTCTTAAAGATGATCTGGATTACATTATCGTTGGTACATCGGAACATTACAGACTCATTCATTCGGAACAATCTTTCATTCAGAACATTCGTTCATTATGAAGATTCATTTGGAACATTCATTAACTTGAACATTCATTCATTTGGAACATTTTATAGTTTCTTTATATACAGGACTTGTGATTAGGACACTAATAATTATTGGATTATTTCGATTTTAATACACGATACTGTAAGTGTATAAGTGTATTTTGATTTTCACGTTAATTATTTAGAAATAAATTGTTTGTTGATTTTTACAAAGATTGTTGGTTTGACTTTCTTTTTGTTACGTTTTTTCATACCATAGGGTCGTAACAATATATATATATATATATATATATATATATAAATATATATATATATATATATATATATATATATATATATATATATATATATATATCTTTTATGACCTTCTGGTATATCTACTATGACCTTCTTATATATATATATATCTTCTATGACCTTCTTGTATATCTTCTATTATCTTCTTGTATATCTTCTATGACCTTCGTCTTATAGTATCATATAATATATTATATGACCTTCTTGTATATCTTCTATGACCTTCTTGTATATGTGCAGGGAAATTTAGCCAATGAGATTTAAATCCAAAAGTGTATTTAAAAAACAAGCCAGACTAGGAGATACCCTTTATTGCCGGTCGCTTGCAATTTCATTACACATTTCACGATTTGATGATGAGGTATTGATAAAATATTATCAACGAAAACCTTGAATTTGATGGAGAAAAACCTTGAAACTTTTATTAAACCTTACTGCTTCACTATGAAGTTACATTTTTGTCTCGATTGCCGTAGTACAAAAAATAAATAATTAAATAAATAAAATGTGCCAGATCGACATGCTGTAGAAGGAGTAAATGCTTATATGCGACCATATTTATGCCTGAGAATGAGAGGCCGGTGTAGCTTTTAAAAGAATCAATAGTTTAGAAAATTTAAAACGGTTCAACTGCACGAAAATACACGAATCTATGATGTTTTGTCTGTCAGTGATATAGAGAAAAAATCATTTTGTGGTAAGGTTTTTGGTAACAAAACTTCATGTTCATGGTCCAAGTACCAATTATATATTGACTTCAAATTTGGATTGCAATGTCTTAATCTTGCTTTAACTTTTTGTTTCTGGGAAAGACCGTAAGCAATACCTTTTCTTGGATATGAATGTTTGGTAATTGTTATATTTATTACTGAAGGTTGTTGTCGATCAAAAGAAGGTCAACAAGTTTTACCCAACGAATAGCTGGGATACTGGTCAAGCAAAAAGCTTGTGAATATGACTTAATAGAACCGTACAAAATATCTTAAGCAAATATTTGTAGTATTGGTTCTGTTGTTACGTCGAGTTGATAAGATTTTTTTAAGACTAATACATCTGTTGCAAAGAAAGAAACAAAAATTAAAAAAAAAACAGCTGTGAAAATGTGTTCGAGCCATTAATCTTTTAACGGAAGCTATTTCAAAGCTTTTTTCTTTTCAAATACTTTACAGAATCGGGTAGGGGATATATTATTAAAGTAGCACGCAACAAAAAAAAATAATCTTTTGAACGATGCGCGACATTAAGTGCAATTTCAGCTTGCATATAAACCTAGACGTACTGCGGAAGGAATTCAAGAGAATTGCATAGAAATCAAGCATGTAATTAAGTAATATCGATAAATTGTCAGAACTTTTAAAACAAGAGTAAATATCGGGGCTCTTAAAGTTTCGTTTTTAGTTAACTTTGGATCGATAGAGATTGTTATTCTGATATCATTTACAGCAATTTATGAGATAATATTTTAAACTTAGACCAGTTTGGAGAACCAGTTACAAAAGAATTGTTCCATATTTATGTAACGGAAATGAAAATGGCAGGAAACGAAAATTCGGAAGAATAGACCAATTGCAAGAGAACGACGAAATGGTTCAAACCGCAAAACTAGCAGAATGAATCCTACAATTTGAGCAAAACAAACTTTCAACCTCAATGTAAATCCGGAGAAGAATCATTGATTTTATTTTTGGAAAAGGTGCTCTGGTTTTACAGCATAATATAAGAAATTTTGTATGGAAACTATTCGGCAGACTTAAGCGCCATCTTTGAGATGAATTCAAAGTGTGGACAACATGAAAAGAATACAGACTGGAAAGAGACGACACAGATGTCACCGATAATGAATTAATCTCTCATCAGTTTGGAAGTCCATTCTAAGTGGACATAGTTCCGAATATTCTCATCAATGAACAACCTGACCTTGAATACGTTTCTTGTTGATAATTAATTGGTCTACAGTTTTTTCGAAGTAGTCTGCTTCAGAGATAAAATGTGCTATTTATTACGGATTTTGAGGTGCTGAATTCAAATATGACAAATAAAACAACTGATTGGCTACTGTTTTCAAGATATTTAAGTTTTTACATTTTACCTCTATGTATATTGTGTACATAGTAGAGTTTTAATTATAAATTTGTAAACCTAGGTCTTTTCATGTGTTTATGGTTGCTTTACATGATAATATTTCACCTGTCCTGTTTATGTAACACTTTATAAAAACAGCAAAAGGGTTATATAAATAAAAATTATATTGAAACAAAGTCAAAAAACTATTATGTATATATAAGTACATAGTTTAGTCATTATTCAGTGTCTACTCGGCGCTTCTTGACTTGTCTCTTGTATTCATTAAATGGAGCATCTCTTGTCAATGTCCAGCAATAGTCTGCAAGCATTGATGGGCTCCATTAGCCCTTATAGCGTTTCTCCATTGTTGCAATGTCCTGGTGAAATCGCTCGCCGTGCTCGTCGCTCATTGCTTCGCAGTTCGGTGGACAAAAATCTAGATGAGAGTGCAAAATATGTATCTTTAGTGACATGTTGCAACCAAGGTTTTTGTATGCCTTAGGAGGTTTTCCACCAACTCCCTGTAGTTGTCTGCCTTTTTGTTTCCGAGAAAATTTGTTGACACTAACTGGAAGGCTTTCCATGTCGTCTTTTCCTTGCCACGCAGTGCACGGTGAAATGCATCATCTCGAAAAAGTTTACGAATCTGAGGACCAACAAAGACACCTTCCTTTATCTTAGCTTCACTTAACCTTGGAAATTTTCCACGGAGGTCCTTGAAAGCTGCTTGTGCTTTGTCCATGGCCTTGACAAAGTTCTTCATCAGACCCAGCGATGTGCAAGACTGGTAACAAAATCTTCATTGATTCAACAAGTGGTGGATGCTGACAACTTTTCATCCCAGGCTCCAATGACTATCGTAGTGTCCAATCTCTCTTGATGTAGTGGGAATCTCTCGCACGACTATCCCATTCGCAGAGAAAACAGCAGTACTTTGTGTATGCAGTCTGCAGACCAAGCAAGAGAGCAAGAACCTTGAAATCGCCATAAAGCTGTTACTGATGTTGGTCATAGTTTATGCACCTCAAAAATTGTTTCATGTTTTCATAGGTTTCCTTCATATGGACTGCATGACCAACTGGAATTGATGGCAAAACACTGCCATTATGCAGCAAAACAGCTTTAAGACTCGTCTTCGATGAATCAATGAACAGTCTCCACTCATCAGGATCATGAATTATGTTGATGGCTGCCATCACACCATCGATATTGTTGCAGGCTACAAGATCACCTTCCATGAAGAAGAATGGGACAAGATCACGGAACATGGAAACCCTAACATCACCTGCCAGGAGATTCCACTGCTGTAGTCTGGAGCCTAACAGCCCTGCCTTACTCTTGGGTAGTTCCAAATCCCTGACAAGGTCATTCATTACCTTGTGTTATGAGGTGTGGCTCAGAAGAGGAGGATGGGAGAAAATATGGGTCATGTGACATTGATGGCTCAGGACTAGAAGTTTCATCCTCTTCCTCTTCCTCGTCTGACTCAAGTGAGAACGAGTATGGTGCATCAGAAACCGGCAGTCCTTCTCCCTAGGGTACTGGGCGTATAGCTGACGGAATGTGTTGATAATGCACAGTCCACTTTTTCTTCTTTGACACACCTTTCCCAACTGGAGGCACCATGCAGAAGTAACAATTGCTGATATGATCTGTTGGCTCTCTCCAAATCATTGGTACTGCAAAAGGCATAGATTTCCTTTTCCTGTTCAACCACTGGCAAAGATTTGTTGCAGCATATGTGTGTGGCCCACCTCTTGTCCTGATCTCCAATTTTGCAGCCAAAATAAAGGTGATAGGCTTTTTTAACCATAGTGGTTATACTGCGCTTTTGTGATGCAAAAGTCACTTCACCACAAATATAGCAGAAGTTATATGCATTATTCACACAAGTACGAAGCATCTCTGCTCACTTTGGCTAAACAGAAACGTGTCCCTTTTCAAAATCAAACACTGACAAATAAGAGAGCACGACACTGTATGATTTATAGACCTAATATAGGGCAATTTCTTTAGCAGAGTGATGTAAGCTTAGTTATGATTGCATCATCCATGACTTCTAGGAATAACATGATGTAATTCATATCATGTATGACGCAATACCAGCTTCAGATTGCATCATTCATTGTTTTGCCTAAAAAGCAAGTACTGTCCAACCCCAGTTATAGATTATTCATAGATCCAGTCAAAGATGTATTTTAGTCATTTCTGGTTTAAATTGAGATCCCTTCCCTTTATAACTCACTTATCCTCCGCCATTCCCAAGTCAAGGGTCGTGTATAGTGACCCAGTATAATATCTTTAAAACTAGAGCAAATCAACAATTTTAAGCATCATTTTCGTTCTGAGTGACCCAGAATTAGTAAAGTTTGACAACATTTACTGCGGAAGCATTTTGACTGTAGACCCGTGTAATGTGCCAAAGCAGAGACAAAAGCTGACAAATTCTTCCAAAAAGGTACCTTGTAATGGAGAGCAATAAAGGAGTCGACCTCTGGAAGTATAACGCAAGTTTCAATACTTATCTTTTCATAGATTTTATTCGTTGCAAAACTGTAGAGCCTAATGTATATCAGATGATATTATTTGCTATTTACTGGAGGTGAACCTAACTGATGTCCTCAAGCTTACGTATGCATACCATTTGTTGTTTTGTGATTATAGTATAATGTCTAAAACATTAAGTCAGATTTTCGCAAGAAATTTTAATAATTTTTAGCCAATTTACAAAATGTTTTTGAAAGTAAAGTTATATTAGAGAGAATTCATTATTGAAAAGTTACCAGGTCCATGCTGAAACCTCTAAATGACCGATTAAAACCTTTGAAAATTGTGTATGAAATGTGTTATCGGTTTGTTCTTTCGCTACCATCCAGTGAATTCTAAGACTATTGTTTGTGATATATATGGCATCCCCGTCTCTATTATATTAGCATACCGTACCTGGCTATATAGATAATGCACCAAAGTATGTAACCATCAGATTTTTTCGGTTTTGCAGCATAGAAGGCTATTTTAGAATTAAGATATCAAAAAGATCTTTTGCTAACTATCCCGGGGAATTTTTGGCAAGCTGGGCACAAAGCACCTATTATTCTCCACTCAGGTATGGGCGAAATCACATATTCTTCAAAACATACGAAGGAAAAATCTCATTCAAAGAATTACCATGTGATGTGCTGGACGTCCTTACATTAGGGTCCATATGAACCGTTCTTAATGTACATGCGTTCAAGACATCCATCAAATCATTTTTTTTTATTCATCAGCAACCTGTTCCAGTTCCTGAAATATCCGTAAAGCTTTCTCTCTGCCATTTTTGTTATTGTCGATCATGCATACTTTAACGTGTTATATGTCCGATACCGCGCTCTACTTGCTTTTTTAAATATTTTTTGTCAAGAAACATGATTTTTAACAGTTTATTTGCTGCAGTATAAGTACAAAGGCTTTCTGCCTGTAAACAGTGTTATTATGACACAACGTTCTGCTTACCATGGCATGGCATGAACATCTTGAATCATTAGAGTACAAACTTTAGACTGGTTAAGCTGGAAAGGCATGAAAATCTAGAATATTGGAGTACCAACTATAGATATATATTAATATTGTCCCCAACTTTAAGTGGAATACATCATTCGGTGTCGAAGATACGTAACCGTGATCTATATCATTCGGTGTAGAAGATACGTGACTGTGGAATATATCATTCGGTGTAGAAGATACGTGACTTTGGAATACATTCGATGTAGAAGATACGTGACTGTGGAATACATCATTTGGTGTAATAGATACGCGACTGTGGAATACATCATTCGATGTAGAAGATACGTGACTGTGGAATACATCATTCAATGTAGAAGATAAGTGACTGTGGAATACATCATTTGATGTAGAACATAAGTGACTGTGGAATACGTCATTTGATGTAGAACATACGTGACTGTGGAATATGTCATTTGATGTGGTAGATACGTGACTGTGGAATATATCATTTGATGTAGTAGATACGTGACTGTGGAATACGTCATTCGATATAGAACTTACTTGACATTCATAAACTTTCACACAGTACACTTAACATTGTTGCTACCAGCTTTCTGTTCATGCAGGCAAAACATGAACTCATAGCATATCAGGGTAAATAATGTATATATGCAATAATTATATTCCAAAATTCCAGTTGAATACAGTAACTGATGTAAAAGATATGTGCTTTTCAAAAACGTTATAACAGGACCTTATTATAATTACTGTTTTTGACTACACCGCCACCGCCAGAACAGTGATACCTATGTCTCACCATAACCAGGCAAGACAAATCCTATGTACGTGTTTATTATCTGATTGCAAATTATATTCTGTTTTAGTCTGACGAATATATTACTAGTTAAAGTTACTGTAAGGCCCTTAGCAATATAACACCTTTCTCTTTTAGGATCTATTTATGGTTGTCCTTGAAACCTGCACTCCAGTCGAAAAAAACATTTCCGTGGGGAGTTGGCAAGTCTATTATCACTTTTCAAGGTCAGCATACACCCAGAAATAACTCCGTACCATGTTCATTTTTCTTATATTATAAGGGGTAGGGGTGCTTCCAAATATAGAGCCCTTTTAGCAGGTTGACCGCTACTCTAATGATTACAGGATGCCTGTGATAGATAATTTTCTTCATGCTTCCATGTACGGCTAAGTTCAAAACGCGTCGATGATTTTATTATCGGCGAATATTCAATTATAGAACTTAATTCGAACAATTTCCCTAATTTCCAAGTATTCATTATCGTTCAAATCTAATAATGGTCGGGGTCATGACGGCGCAATAATATTCTCTATCTGGGTTCTTCTTTACTGTCTTTAATTTGCCTCTTCTAATACGATTCTCTCAGAGATAGCGGCCCTCGTACTTTGGTTTGTTAGTAACGTCAATTACACATTTGCTGGTGGACAGCTGGAGTTGATTGTGTTATTACACCATATCTGGATTCCTCCTATGTTGGCTCCTTTAAACTTCTGTATATTTTTGTTGATATAACAACAAGTTATCTCTTTGAGAACAAGAACTCGGGAGTACTCACCGCAATTATTATATACCGAATATTTCATACCGTATATGCAACATCATATAAATTTGGGGATATAAACACAATACATCTTGCCGAATTGCAAGATCAATACAATTCAACAGCATATACAGAATATATAAATATTCATACTTCTCAACCTGATTTTGTATTCTGAATAATAAACTAGAAATGGGAACCATCACAAATATTTGCACTTCGTATTTTGTTCAACACCACCCACCCACCCCCACCCTCCGAGCTGCATTCAAGATTGGAAACTGTTTGTTTTACTCTACTCATTCTCCTGAATTACCATACCAAATATGATGTTCCTATCTCAGTCTGTGTATACACAGTTCAAGTTATAAGAAAGAGTCTACTTATCGTATGCAAATGTGACATTTGACCCCCACTCCTCCTGGGGGGAGGAGGGATGGGAATAAGGGGGGAGGGGCATTGAGGATCCGAAATCTTGGTTATCATCTTCTGGTTCTCCTAAACCAATAAATGTAGATGATGATCAGATTACAATGATAACCATGACGGACAGACAGATGCAAGAATTTTTACCAATGCGTCCATGACAGTTACATTTATCTTTATTTTGAGCTTCATTAGTAAGATATTGTGGCTAGTTTCAAGAATTCGTGAACTAATCCATACTATTTAAGTAATACATTGCATCAGCATAACTAGTGCAATTTGCTTGACGTATAATAAAAACTATAAATTAGAGGATTTCAATTAGAAATGTGATTAGACGAAATGTTGCCATTTAGTATGTTAAAAAAGTATTATAAAATCAGTTGAACACCATTTCAGGTAAACTAATTTGCCGAAAAATATGATTATTTTTATAAATTAACTTGTACTTATAAATAATGTCTTTCAGTGAAATTAAACACTCTAATGTGTAATAATCAAGACCATCACTGACTGTTTGGTTTGGTTAATCACGTCTCGTATTATCACCCTGTATAATCCCTTTCTCATTCTCACTTTCTTTGTGAGGACTTTTCATTGTCATCGCCACCTCATATGCAGAAACACAGTCCTCTCAGATTGTATATATATATATATATATATATATATATATATATATATATATATATATATATATATATATACATTGCGGTATCACGTCTATTTGCTTCAAATAAGAAAGGACAAATATGCAAAATTATAAAATGAACAAGTGACTAAACAACAAAGTAAATGTCAGTTTATATTTTGACGATAAAATCATTCTGCAGTTATATAAGTTTATATAGACACTACATCGGTAATCGGTTGCTGTGGTAACGTAAATATATCAGGTGATTAACATAAAGACTTGTCATGCAGTAGGAATTTATATTCTCAATGAATTAAGCGGTCGAAACATTTCAAAACTCTAAGAAGGCCACAAAAGAGGTAAAAAGAAAAGCATTTAAGAAATAAAACACGAAATCTATAGCTATACAAATACTTGTACACGGTCTATATATTATATATATATATATATATATATATATATATATATATATATATATATATAAAGAGAGAGAGAGAGAGAGAGAGAGAGCGAGAGCGAGAGAGAGAGGACAACGATTCCATCGAATTTGGGCACTAATTTTGTTTTCTTGTTTTAAGTTCGAAGTATGTAGCTCCCTTAAGATCAGTATTCAAGAGAGGTGCAACACCTTGTTAAAGAAATAAAATCCAATTTGGCTATTTGAATCTCTTGGATATAAAGTATAATACGAATTAAACATATTTATTTCACGTGGTAACGCAGATACAAATATACATTTTTGGATACTAATGGCGACCCATCTATCATCTCTTGACGGACTGTTGAAATGAGGAATATACAAACTTTAGAGTGAGATGTACGCTATAATCTCAAGGAGTTTTCATAAAAGCTTAAATCCTTAGGAGCTTATGAATAAAATATAATCGGTTTTCTTGACATACACCTAATTGCATTCACTGTAAAAACGCCATCTAATAGAAATGGATGGTGGTAGTAGTGGTGGTGAACTTATCAATGCCAAATTTCTAGAGCTTTGATGGGCTTCTTCCTGATGACGTCACAATAATAGACATTTCACTTCAGCCAAAGTGGAAACGAACAGCACTTAAAGCGAGAAGTCCACCTCTAGGATTTATTGCAATTAATATTTCATAAGTTTCAATAGTCAATAAAACAAGCATAAATAAAAGGTAATGCTCTGATAGAGTTTGTTTTTTTTTCTTGATGTACCTAGGTAATGCTGTGATAGAGTTTTCTTTTTTCTTGATGTACCTCGGTAATGCTCTAAAAGAGTTTTCTTTTTTCTTGATGTACCTAGGTAATGCTCTAAAAGAGTTTTCTTTTTTCTTGATGTACCTAGGTAATGCTCTAAAAGAGTTTTCTTTTTTCTTGATGTACCTAGGTAATGCTCTGATAGAGTTTTCTTTTTTCTTGATGTACCTCGGTAATGCTCTAAAAGAGTTTTCTTTTTTCTTGATGTACCTAGGTAATGCTCTAAAAGAGTTTTCTTTTATCTTGATGTACCTAGGTAATGCTCTGATAGAGTTTTCTTTTTTCTTGATGTACCTAGGTAATGCTCTAAAAGAGTTTTCTTTTTTCTTGATGTACCTAGGTAATGCTCTGATAGAGTTTTCTTTTTTCTTGATGTACCTAGGTAATGCTCTAAAAGAGATTTATTTTATCTTGATGTACCTAGGTAATGCTCTGATAGAGTTTTCTTTTTTCTTGATGTACCTAGGTAATGCTCTAAAAGAGATTTATTTTATCTTGATGTACCTAGGTAATGCTCTGATAGAGTTTTTTTTTTATCTTGATGTACCTAGGTAATGTTTTGATAACAATTTCCTGTATCTTTGTGTACCTAGAGAACCTCTATTAATTGTACGTTACTTCAGAACAAATTCTTGGATCAATCTCGAATTTAATATGAACTGTCCAAAATATGGTTTTGTGGTTTGTAGACATACTCATAACAAGATCATGGTCAACGAGTATTTGAATGGAAAATGCGCAAAAATCAGTTATTATCAATCAATGTTGAATTTAATTTAAACGGTTTAGCAAGTATTACTGAAAATACAGCATCGCTCTGCAACATTGTTATAAAAAAAGATCCAGGAGTATTTATAGTGTGGAGGAATAAAGTCTTTCCTCGGATAAAACTTAAAACAGCTAAACGTATTATATTTTCAGTTTAATTCTCAAACGTGAAATGAAGACATGAACTAATTTGTGCCAGGCATGCAAAGAATTAATCTTAGATTGATATATAGCACTTTTCTCGCATTAGCTATCATTCGTTCCTGCAAAACCTGTCGGCGGCCACAATGGCACGCCATATACCTCAAGAAGCTACGATAAGTCATCACACGATGGATTAAATCAGATGAATGGCTGTCAAGGGAAATATTAATAGATAACTGTCCATTGGCGCAGAGCTCAAGTAGAGGAAATCCATCAATTTCACACAGGGGACTCAAATCATAATATCAAATTAGGTTTTATTGAAATGGCTTGGCAGCGCTCTAGCAGCGGTAACTTCTTGTATCCATCAAGGTCCGCCAGCGAGGCGTAAATTAAACATTTTTCTCTCTTGATTTCAGCAAGACGGGGACAATTGTGTGGAAACATTTAAAGTGTTCTAATAGGAGAAAATTATCATCAGTCATTCGGGATAAGACAAAGCACAGATATAATTATGAGACAACTGTTCATAAATAACTGAAAACTGACAATAATTGGTCCTTATTCAAATAAAAAAGAAAACTATATAAACAAAAAGATCACTATTCTAAATAAGTAATAGTTTTAATTTTAAAATGGATGCATTCCATTTAACTGCATTTTGTCCTGTGGGGAAAAGCGAATAAGTTTGCAATCTACAAAACTATATTATCTTTGAGTTTATGATAGAACTGTACATTAAAAATGCGCATGCTTGTATATGAATATGTAAAAACTGTTTCTATAGTGTATATACTATAGCCGTTAAGATTCAAAAGGAATATATAACAACTGTTTCTATAGTGTATATACTATAGCCGTTATGATTCAAAAGGAATATATAACAACTGTTTCTATAGTGTATATACTATAGCTGTTATGATTCAAAAGGAATATATAACTGTTTCTATAGTGTATATACGATAGCCGTTAAGATTCAAATCAATACGAAAATAATAAGACTTAAAATAATTAACGATTGTAGAGATCTTGTGTCGAAGCTTACGAGAACATAACATATTTTTGCTCGATATATATTTTTTTTGTTTTACTGACTAGTGATGACAATTTTTTATTGTTCCCTAATAGCAAAACCTTTTAGTGAACAAACGATAGAGTTGAAGAGTTGATGATTGTAAGGCCCTTGATGATAAACAGATGTGTAGTTGGTCCTTTTCTTTAATTTGCACTTTGTTACAGCAATATAGAAACTAAAGAGATAAAATTAACGCAAGTTTACGTCTCACTAAAACGACTTGCTTGCACACATGATAACCAAACCTGCCAACAGAGGAGTGGTACCTTTTGAGATCCTTGATTAACTTGCATATGTCTTACAGTTGGGGAACTATAAGAATGTCGAATCGCATGCAATTGTTGCCCAAATTAAAGTCGGGACAGAACTTCCGACATCCTTTTTTAATATCTGATGAGCTTCTGGACATGCCAAAAGCAAAATACAAACAGACAAAATGGGGCATAGCATTACATACAGTATGCATTGTCACGATCGAGTTCGCATGGGGCATAGCATTACATACAGTATTGGCTGTCATGAGTGAGGACGCATGGGGCATAGCATTAAATATAGTATGGGCTGTCACGATCGAGACGCATAGGGTATAGCATTACATACAGTATGCACTGTCACGATCGAGACACATGGGGCATAGCATTACATACAGTATGGGCTGTCATGAGTGAGGACGCATTGGGCATAGCATTACATACAGTATGGGCTGTCACGATCGAGACACATGGGGCATAGCATTACATACAGTATGGGCTGTCTCGATCGAGGACGCATGGGGCATAACATTACATACAGCATGGGCTGTCTCGATCGAGGACGAAGGGACTAATTTGCATAACTGAGATTATGCACATAATTTGTGTGCAAAATTACTTACATGATTTGCTAGATGATATGTGATGAAAAAAGCAAATTTATCAAATGTTGTACTACAATGAATCAGATGGTTCAATTAGAATAAGGTCCACAATGAAGCTTGATTTTCTCAATTCCATTTCCATGAGTTTATATGCGACTTCTTAAGTATTATAAATAAAACAAAATATGTTTATATTTGTTGAATTACTAAATTTATATAAGGATCATTTGATCCAAAAATTGCTACCATATGATAATAATACAAAGAAATAATTTTTTCACACATTACTTACTAGTCCTTAATTAGTTTTAGTACCACATACATGGTCAGGTTATACTGGAACCAATATCAGTGCGGTCTTTTTGTTGTATTTCATGTTTAAATCATTAGGCGTTATCATTTTACAGACTTATTATGATGTTTTCTTGGCTCTGTACACGGAACCACGTTGGTGCAGTAATTAGCGTACCGCAGACGTCTACCATCGGATCAAGCGGGTTCGGCTACTGGGTGAGTCCTTTGGTTATACACTTTGCTCAAATTGCTACAGCACTTTTAAAAAAAGAGATGCTTGTTTTGCTGTGCCGCAAAACAATAAACCAAACAAAACTTGACTATTTTCACTTTTTCATTTATTTATTGTATTAATTTAGTATCGCATTCTCTTTCAAATATATAAACAGTTGATAACAATTGTTGGATATGCATTTATTGTTTTTCACATAATTCTTATCGATAGCTGTTTTTTTATTTTGTTTGTATTTATTTATAGATATGCACGAAATGGCCAGTTGGCTTTACATGAATAAATAAATGCATTATGACCTTAAAAGAACATTTTTACCTAAGGGAAGAGTAATTACATTAGAAAATATATGACTTTAAACTATAGCAAAAGTTGCACTGACGCACATCTAGAAGATCCCACAGTCATTATAAGTTACATCGATCTTTAAACGACAGGCTTTCACACGAAGATATAAGGATTATGGTCTAAAATAACAATCAAATTCTTAAGCAATCTTATTGACCGAATGCTGTCTTTTTTAATCTTCCTTTTAAAAATTAAAGGTATGGATTAATGCCGATTTATCTAGAACAAAACATTAAAATTACATGAATGATAACTCTATTAAAATGATAAAATGAGAATGCGTTCCTGTGGGTAAGGATTCAACAACAGTTTCATCTTTATTCGTTCAATACCACTCAGATTCACCTACTGGTTACTCATGAAGACAAAGAAGTCTACCATTCACCTTTAAACACTAGAGTAGCGGGGGAATACGTTGATGATGTAAATTACACAATTAAATTACCTGTACCAACGGTTTTATTTCTCTTTTCCAATTTGTTCACAATATTACGTATTTCTAGTCTCGTAATAATGGTATGACAATATACCACACCATAACCTAGCGCAATCTTGAAAAAAAACCTACTGCGAACCATGCGAATTTCAATTTTGGAATAGGATTGTTGTATATATTGCTTGTAAGAAAGGCACGTATTAATGCCAGTTTTAATTCATTAAGACTATTGTTGACTAGAGACATGTATTTGATTACTAGTTCACCAGAAGGATTACTATTTCTGTACAATTAGGTCGTAAAATCAATATCTATCCAGAAGCTTTTATAGCATAATGAAGTAAGTCATGCACTTAAAAACGTGCACTAAGAGCTTGTTTCTTGCACAATTTCCATATGCATGGATATACATGCTTTTACGAAGAATACTGGTCTAAACTCATGATAGTCTACAAAAATCTGAACTAAAGGAAATGAGTTCGACGATTTTGCAACAGTATGATTGTTGCATGATTCTTATAAGATGAGTTTTATTGGATGACACAACGTCACGTGATTATGATATTTCTTCATCTCAAATGGTTGTGAAGTCATTGACTTTTACGTGACGTCATAGCGTTAAGTCCTTTACTTAAATTAAATAGAAACCTTTTTTTAGAAATATTGTTGGTTTACTGGCATATACAAGTTTATAATCACCCCAAGAAAGGTATATAACTGTAAAATATCCTCTTGTATTCTCCATGTTATGAAAAGTCATCATAAAATGTAAGGGTTCATCTAAATTTCATAAAATATTACATTTATATATACATAGCGCGAAGGCCGTGTATCATTATACGTTTTCCTAGATAAAGTTTCGTTCGATATCCTCCTTTTGCAAATCGTAACAGAGTCCATCTTTATAGGATTGTGTTCTGATTGAACGAAATTCCACCTATGCAATGAGAGTAACTATGACTCTATGGGCTGCACACACTACTAGCTTAATTTTGCACATTTTCAAGTGAAAGTTAATATATTTTACATAAACTGACCAATTCTCTTTCTCAATATAGATCATACATTTAAAACTTTACTTATTTAGAAGACGCTACATTCCCGAGTCATACACATATTTGTACTTGCCAAGAAAATGATTTATAAAAAATATGTATTTTTTCTGAGGAAATATTTTATTGCAATTGATTATATAGGGATTGACAAAACGGCGATTTTGTCTCCCATATCTTACAATGGTATGGTGAATGCATCTCCCATATCTTACAATAGTATGGTGAATGCATCTCCCATATCTTACAATAGTATGGTGAATGCATCTCCCATATCTTACAATAGTATGGTGAATGCATTTCCCATATCTTACAATAGTATGGTGAATGCATCTCCCATATCTTACAATAGTATGGTGAATGCATCTCCCATATCTTACAATAGTATGGTGAATGCATCTCCCATATCTTACAATAGTATGGCAAATGCATCTCCCATATCTTACAATAGTATGGTGAATGCATCTCTCATATCTTACAATAGTACGGTGAATGCATCTCCCATATCTTACAATAGTATGGCAAATGCATCTCCCATATCTTACAATAGTATGGTGAATGCATCTCCCATATCTTACAATAGTATGGTGAATGCATGTCCCATTTCTTACAATAGTATGGCGAATGCATCTTTATTATCTTGCAATAGTATGGTGAATGCATCTCCCATATCTTACAATAGTATGGTGAATAAGACTATTTTAGACGAAGGTAATAAAGAACTCTCATTTGACTATATAAAATAATTACAAGACTTTTTTTTCCTCATTATCAGTGAATATGGAACTACTTATTTCCTTAACAAGTGTTTACATTTAAACACTGGTGTTCACATGAGATGCCATTTATGAAAAGTTTGGAGTCAATTGTTCCATCGAATAACTTATTGAATTATCTTCCAAAAATATATATGAAACTAAACTTACCTTGACAACCACTGCTTTCAATTGATAATAATTTCCATGACAATGTCGAAAAAGTGAGATAAAATGCTGGCTTTTCATTTTAAAAATATGCGACAAAAGATGGCAAGAAAGAAGATATATTCCCGGAACAGTCTAAATCCCAGTGTTTGTTCTCACTCTAATACTGAGTTACAAATAACTGAACAAAGCGAAGGGAAAACCTGAATTTATTCAGAAGAGATTCAGCTCCGATTACTAATACTGTGTTAAAATGCAGCAGGCAAAGGATTAGCAAGCTTTTCATCGCTTCATCCGAATGCTAATGTTTCGTCTGGACAATACGAATTACTGTTCTCATGAATAATATAAATATATTAATGCGGGTCCAACTCGCTGCAAATATGAGAAATGGATTGAAAGCGAATGATTGTGGACTGGCCCGAGTGCTAACCATCTTCTAGTCGCATTGGGACAATAGAATTGATAATATCCGTGAAAATAATGGCGCGATACTAATTCCAGAAGCTCTATGGACGATTGATTTAACATGCGCCAGTGCTTCGACAATGACAACTGAGCCTCATTTATGCACCACTCTAGCAAGTAATGTAGTGGAATTAATTTCAAATCATCTGAACTCAACTCAGATACTTTCGTCAGCGATAACAATTGAATTGTAATCTGAGAGAAAAGTAAAGTGCAAAGATTGTACAGGACAATTGCCACCAACTTAACAAAAAGGTACCATCTTTCCATCTTTACCATCTTAATAAATAAATATATATATATATATATATATATATATATATATATATATATATATATATATATATATATATATATATATATTCGCACAAACAGAGCCGTACCAAAAAGACAATTTAGCCCGACAGGAAGGACAGTCGTTGAAAAACCCAAGTTAGAGGGAAGATATTGTCATCAAGCCAACAGACAAGGGTCTTTGCGTTGTTGTTGTCATAAATGCGTCTGACTACATCGCTGAGCGCTGAGGTTATCAGGCAACTGTCTGACTAGAGATTTGATATGAAACTTAGTCACAACCCACACCTAAACACCCCGAAATTGTGTGTCATACATTAAAAGACAAGCAAAACGCAGGTACATGGATGACAAAGCACTGACTTATTTCCTAACGGTTACTTACCTCGTAAAATGTAGAAATAAGGTAACCCGGGGAGTCGAATCATTTCCGGAAACGACCACCACCACCCCTGAGAGAAAATGTCAATTTGTCTACTATCACCATTGTCCTTTCGTGGAAAAACTGCATTCATACATCCAAGATACTGTCGACTACCTTGAAGTTAATAAAACACCGAAAGTATTCTTTCAGACAACATTGTTCTCGTGACTATAAATGTATGACCTTATTCACCAACATCCCACATGAATACTGTACTGTAAGGAAGCAAGGGATAGTCGGCCTTATTATTTCCCTCCTACTAACTATTTGGTCAAACTTTAAACCCAAGTTCTTAATTTGAAAAATTGTGTTCAAGAACCAAGACTTCTTACAAATCAGTGAAACGGCAATGGGTACCTAAATGGTACCTTTGTATGCAATATTTTTAAAGGAAGGCTCGAACTAAAGCTTCCCATTGAGGCACATCATAGGCCTCTAAGCCGGTGCAGATTCATTGATGGCACAGAATCAAAATGGATCATTTTAAAAATATGCTTTGAATTCGAAAAATCACTTCAACCCTATGATTAAATTTACGCCAGAGTCATCAAAAAGGTAAAATGTCTTCGTGGATACCCAATCTACCTTCCTTGAGGGGAATATATAAACTAACTTGCGCTGCAAACTAACTGACTCTCACCAGTAGGTGCTCATAACCAGCTTTAACCCTTAGCATGTCATAAAAATCTTTACCGCCTGTGCTTTCAGACCAAACGCGTCTATTCCAATCAGGTTACCCTTGAAATAAGAATCGAATATCTCAAGGGGCACCTTAGAAGGAGAGGATACAGAAGAAAATATATTAACGAGGCTATTAACACAAAGATTCCACTATTACAAAAATAAAACAAAATTTAAAAAAAAAAAAAAACTTTTGAAATATACAACCAAGAAAACCAGCAAACTCATCCAGTTTGCGGCTACTTACTACCACGATGCCCCAAACTTACAACAGATCATACAGAAACATTGGCACCAGATCGAAGAAGTTCCTATGGTTGCTAGTCGTAGACCTAAAAATCTCAAAGGCGATCTGGAACGGACAAGACTACAAATGCAGGCACATTCAACATGTTGATGAAACCACTGATTTCAGAAAACAAATGAATAATCACAAGAGCCACATTCGCACCAAAATCAACCCGGAACGCTCCAATCCTTAGAACCCAACTGGACATTCCGTAGAGTCCCTCCAGATGATAACGACTCTTTACATGAATAATAATAATAATAATAATAATTATTATTATTATTTCTTTGTAAGTGTCCAGCTACAACATTCTCATAACACTACCTTCTCCATTGTCGCTACACGTAGTTTCCTTCCTTTGTCCTTCGCCTGGAATTAGGTCAAAACAGTTTTCGTTCTGCATACGATAAACACGCAGTTAAACAGATTTCCCCATCTTTAATTTGGTAAAATTTGGCTATTGTGACAATAACACTACTAAACATGTGGTCTGCTTATCTTAAGACCGTTTTTAATCGGTTTCTTTTTTCTGTTTCCGTTAGGTAACTTTTTGTAGATTCCCTTTTACATTCAAACATGTATTAGCTGTGGTTTTTCATTCGACTTTTGTGTTCAGTGTTTGTTTTTCTAATGCAAGTTGTTTCGTCTCCTGATGAAGAGATTTATTAGCTCGAAACGTTTAGAAACTATTTTGTAAGTGCGCCTTCTGTCTTTCTGTCTGTCTGTCTGTCTCTCTCTCTATATATATATAGATATATGTATATATACATACATACATTATATATATATTATATATATATATATATATATATATATATATATATATATATATATATATATATATATATATATATATATATATATACGACAAAGAACAGTGCAAAACTAGTTTTAACTAGCCTAAGTGCTGTCGACACTCATTCTTCGAAAATTTTGATGTAGCGCCTAAATGGTTTTAAAGTCGGATATTTCCACTCGGAGTTCAAACTAATTGGGCGCCAAGGATATAAGATTCCTTGGGCACCCGTTAAGACTACACGGAATCCACCATATTTTTTTTCACTTCTAATGTATTTTCTATGGGAACTTTCTGTATAAAATCTCTTGGGCGCCAATTGACTTTGTATTACGAGTGCCGCAATGCATTCTGGGACTTCTTATTATTCATTAGAGACCGTCATCCTGGATATGCCATCGTAAGGCTTTATTTTCGATATCCTCGGATTTTGTCGTTAAGTATAATTTTATTTATATATCCTCAGATTTTATTGTTAATTAATATACATTTCGGACATCCTCGGATTTTATCCTTAAGTTATATTATAAGTTTCAGATAACCTCGGATTTTATCGCTAGTCATATAATAAATTTCGGATATTCTCGGACTTTATCGTTAAGTCATGAATTTCGGATATCATTGGATTGTATCTTTATTATATATGTAAAATTCTTAAATTATTATAGAACGTTAGAAATTCGAGTAACATTGAGCCCAAAATATAAAGTCCACAGTATGACGAATCCAAGATGGCGGACTCTTTTAGAGAAGTCGAACTCCCAGAACGCATTGCAGCACTCATATTGCAATTTCAGTTGGCGCCCAAGAGTTTTTTTTTACCAGAAGTCCCCATAGGACATACATTAAAAAACAAACCGGAAGTGGAAAAAAGAATATGGCAGATTCCATGTAGTTTTAACGGGCGCCCAAGAAACCTTATATCATCAGTAAACGGCAGCTAAATTTTCAAATAATACCTCTATTAGACATAGTCATGTAAAGTTTTGTAAATTCAGCTCTTTATATTGGGTATATTGTTTGCTTTGTCTGTCTCTTTTTGTAATTCCCTTCGACTAAGACTCAATCAGAGTCAAAAGCGCTATGACTATTTAAAAAAAAGTAGAAATAAAAACATTATGTATGCAGCCTGGAATATCGCCAATATTACACAGATGATATTTTTACCGTTCTATATTACCAGTCTTAGTCAACTCCTTACCTCCTTGACTTCAAAATAGGTTCATTAATTGGATACAATCATGGTGTACAAATCAATCAGGGTTTCTTCAGGAAATGACTTAATTCGATAAAAAATATTTTACAACTTAGAAATGATAAAATTTGTCCTTGTATAAAATTGATTTTACAAGCCTATGATGATATAAGAATAAATTATTGTTGTACATCGTATTTTTTAAAAAAAATCTTTCTTGATGTTAAGAAAACAGCGGCAGTATGCCAAGTTGCCCATAACTTGGAAGAAAATAAAAAAGAGAGAGAATGGTGCTTGTCCTTTCTGTCGATTATTAGTATTGTATCAGAGTATCACGCTGTCTGAGAAATGTACAAAGTTAAATCAGTATGGAAAGGATCATATTTAATCCATCTGATCATTCCTAACAGCTAATTGTTAGATGCTATCATGTACTAGGCGGCACGCACACATCACGCACTATTTGTTAGTTAACCAACCAAAAGAAGTTATAATCACGTTTACACGCGCAGGCGTGATAAGCAGAAAGTTAAACAACTTAAATATGCCTCAATGAGACTTTGGTACGACGAGATTCTTATTTGACGACGAAACGTGCACAGCATTTTCTTTGTCTCCAATTCAACCTAAATGAAAGTACTGTGCAGTTCTTTACTAGTTTCATTTTAAATATTAAAAAGTATTTATCATGATTCGTGTTAATTTTCGTGTAATTTACGTGTGGAAATAAATTTGGTTTTAATCAGTTGCAGAAGATTCAATATAAGGTACCAGTAAATTTTCTCCAAATGGAACGGTGGTTGCAGAGTTGGTAAATTGGAGATTGATGATGAGCGAAAGCTATAGGATCGTCGTGTGTTGAGATTGAAACCGGATCTAATGAATATCAAAGCTGATAATGAAATGAGCAAAAGCCCAGGAGTAACTATAATTGCTGAATGATGCGTTGGTAATTTCATCTCTCATTCAATCTGTCCGAACTTGAAGATCCATATCATTTAATTTTTATTGTTAGTCTTAAACAATGAAGGATTCTGCTTTAGCAGCACGTGACCTGCTGTTGACAAATACCGTTTAACTTTTTATCATATTAACTGTAGAGTACACCTGCAAAAGAAATCTAAGAAATTCAATATAATCAAACATTTGTCTTTGATTGTAAAGTTTTGCATAAAATGTCCTCTTTGTCTTTGATTATAAAGTTTAGCATAAAATGTCACCTTTTTCTTTGATTATAAAATTTTGCATAAAATGTCCCCTTTTTTCTTTGATTATAACGTTTAACATACAATGTCCCCTTTTTCTTTGATTATAAAGTTTAGCATAAAATGTCCCCTTTGTCTTTGATTATAAAGTTTAGCATAAAATGTCACCTTTTTCTTTAATTATAAAATTTTGCATAAAATGTCCCCTTTTTTCTTTGATTATAACATTTAACATACAATGTCCCCTTTTTCGTTGATTATAAAGTTTAGCATAAAATGTCCCCTTTTTCTTTGATTATAAAGTTTAGCATAAAATGTCACCTTTTTCTTTGATTATAAAGTTTAACATACAATGTCCCCTTTTTCTTTGATTATAAAGTTTAGCATAAAATGTCACCTTTTTCTTTGATTATAAAATTTTGCATAAAATGTTACCTTTTTCTTTGATTGTAAAGTTTAGCATGAAATGTCACCTTTTTCTTTGATTATAAAGTTTAGCATAAAATGTCACCTTTTTCTTTGATTATAAAGTTTAGCATAAAATGTCACCTTTTTCTTTGATTATAAAGTTTAGCATAAAATGTCACCTTTTTCTTTGATTATAAAATTTTGCATAAAATGTCACCTTTTTCTTTGATTATAACGTTTAACATACAATGTCCCCTTTTTCTTTGATTATAAAGTTTAGCATAAAATGTAACCTTTTTCTTTGATTGTAAAGTTTAGCATGAAATGTAACCTTTGTCTTTGATTATAAAGTTTCGCATAACACGTCCAATTTTAAAGGCAGAATAAGTATTAAAGCTTCATTCAATGGTTACGTTTAAAAGTATTGCACAACCTTCAATTTAAGAAAAAACATATAATTTATTATAATCATTAAAGTAGTATGGTTTAGGGAACGAGTTACTTTTTGCATGAACGTTGAATTATTCGAGTACACGAAGTGATCCTCATAAATGCGATTTCTTTTATCGATTGAATCTTAATCAGTATTCTAGTGATGTACATATTTTCTGGAGACGGTAGAACCACTTGCAATTTTCAAAACTATTTTTTTTTCTTTCCTCACTGCTCCTTTTGATTATCTACTTATGACACAATTAGCAGTGTTTTAACAGGTTGCTAATTAGGACCCCTGTCAAGGAAACATATTTACAAAGGTAGTTCTTAATTGTTATGTCTATGTAAAGCTCATCACAAAAATCTATGTTAAAACTAAGGGGCTTTAGAACTTTAGATGAAATAAAAGCAGCATAACATAATTTATTTTTAAATTGTGAAATTTTACAGTTTTCAAATACATGTCATTGCTGTAATTGACAACTCTGTGCACTAAAAGGTTTTGCTTCTCAATTTACAGCTAAATGCTCCTTGAAAATAATAATTCATAACGAAGCCACGCATGCAAATCAATATGTGATTCCTAAGACTGCAAAATTAAATCTTATTTCCTCCATGTTGTTTGAACACTAGAACATTGCGTTTAGATCTGTCTATTGCGATTCTGCCGCGTTTTAGTAATAAAACAAATGCCCCCTGACGAGGCAAGGGAGTAATTTAAAAACCAGTGGAAGGTTCACCATGTCTCCTCTGGGGAGCACTTCATTTCCGTTTCCTATTGTTTTCCCAAGTTAAGCAGTCTCACAAGTCCTGCTCAAGGAAATTCAAGAAACAATGGCGCGGTTAATTGCGTGTGTCATTACAATCTTTAATTCTGTGCACGATCACAGCGAAAATTTGACTCCTTTCTCACACGCCCCAGTAAGGTACACGTCTCTATTCAGGAGAAAATTTGGCGGTTTTACAAGTCATAAACGCTATACTCTTCTTTTATTTCTGCATTTCTGAAATGAATTGTTACAAAAGTATTGGAATTATGACTACAGTAATGCGTGCAGCAGATAATTTAATGCTAAGGTGTACAGTTTATCATAGCCTCCTGCATCATGCGCAAACGCTATTTAATGGCAAAGCCACTGTTCTTAAATAAAAGATATACCATTTAATTGACCTCCAGTTCATGATAATTCAGATTTTTTAATTGTATTACAAAACCAAAAATCGCTTTATTTTAATTTTCATCCGAACCGTATAAAGGAAAAGCATACCCTTGGCTCAAAGACTGAATAAAAAAATCAACCTCTCAGATATTATTTAATTACAATTATCTATGTCTAAACCCATTTGTGTGCTTAATTAATATATATATATATATATATATGATTTGCAAAGACAATTGCTGAAACATGAATACAAACATTTGTATATGCTATTTTTGCTCCAATTTGAACAAAGGCGTATCTTTTAAAATCGCTGGTCAAATACGATGTACTTGTGATATCTTATATTTTGCGTATATGACGTACTAATAAGTAGATTATATATCTAGAGGTATAGACTTGTTCTGCACTTTTTATTTTGGCATGAAATAATAGACCAAATAAAGCGAATGTGGACTGATGTACACACCGATGGACACAGCGGGTAGTAAATATAACATGAAAGAATATTTAAGTATGACTCAGGAAGCATCACATTTGCATCTTTGTGTACAACATATACAGAAGTATTCCAAGTAAATGATATTACAAATGGTATTATTACTTTAACCGGAATATTGGTCACAGACAGCTCATTATTTTATGAGCTACGGAACCAGCCTATGTGCGGTAGTGTATGCCATATTTAAAAGAACGAAGGTCGCTAACTGGCTGAAAATAATTACCGAAAAAAATTACAGTAATTTTTCAGAAGAGGCCAGCGTTTTGGTAAATTGTACATAATAGTACGCTTGAACCATAAGCCAGTTTCATTCATCGTTGTCGCCACCCGGATACTATTGGATGTAAACATGAAAAAAACGGAATTTTATAGTGGGCATCTAAACCGGAATTTTTCTCAAAAACGAGCCGCACATCATACCATTTTCATCGCTTTTAACATAATCGTCTTGGATATATCGTTGATAAGATGCAAGCGTGCTTTGCAGGTCTTACCAAGAAAGTATAGTAATTTGGCCCAACATTAACATTACAGTCAATGGGAATCGAATCAGTTGTCTTTGTTCTAAAGCAAAAGACAGTGGCAAATGATCCAGATAAAATACACCGAATCCCTTGTCATCCGTTGTTTCACCAACTTAGGTTGCATTTGTTTGTAATTTTAGGAACAGATTGTCTGTTTTAGACGTTTTTACTTACAGTACTCATTCTTGGTCACGCTGGATATTAGCAATATGTAACCTGGGATAGCTTAATACAATTTTGAACAAGGTATTTTCTTAGCCACGCTACGAATAACACGTGTCCCCAAAACTCTGTATGGCATGAATTCGAGCACATAAATGAATTCTTAACAATTATGGACTTGTAAAAATGGAGCTTGATTATTGCTGTTGATAAAGGTTAGGGAAGACAAATGTACAGTTTTTATACTAAAGTTTATCTCAACATTTTACATATTCCCTATTTTGTCACACCAGGTACATCTACCCTAAATAAGGTTACATAATAACTATCTAGTGAGTATTGCTTATGAAGCAATTTTCCTTAATTTTTATCCATTTTCTCAAATGTTTGACTGATTTTATTACCGGTCGATCTCTCTCTGCCTCGAGTACAATGACGCAAATGGTCTATAAGACATGTTCCTTTGGTAAATGATACAATACTTAACTTCGGAGTTCCTTAACGCCGAAAGGAAGGAACCGCTTGGTCTTTCATAAGTGGTGAATATTGAAATCTGTGAAGAAGGAGAAGAGGGTTACAAAAAAAATGTACTTATATTTTCTATGGCAATCACTGTACATGCACAAATTTCATATTAACATTGCCAGAAATACCCCTGTAAAGGAAGAAAGGCAAATGCTACTGATTTTATGTAAGAATTTTCACTTACGCCGAGTATTTATTTGGAAAATGCTAACATTTTGAATATTTTAACGACTAGGAGCCTATTTAATGATCTCAGATTACGTCCCATACTCAGCCAGACTGCAATATGATTCAAAATTCATTTAGTTCGGGATATACACTACATATTGACACAGTAACCAAAAAATACTTTTTGATGCATATATTAAGAAGTCTCAGAGTGAAACTTTTAATTATTTTTTTAATTTGTATTTGTATATTTTTATTTTTATTTTTATTTATATATTATTTTTTTCTTTTTTTGGGGGGGGGGTATCGATTTATCATTACAGGGGGCCCACAAATTGAAATAAATTCCCGATATCTTCACAACGGTAAATGCGAGACAACTATGATTGTGCAAGAGGTTTCTTGGAAAACTGCTGTTGACTATATATAATTACTTTGAAAGAAAAACTTGATTTTAGGTCACAGGCAGCAAATTATTTTATGAGCTACGGAACCGTCCTATGTATGATGGTATATTAAATACAGTATTTACAAGAAAGAAGGTCGCTGATTGACTGGAAATGATTACCGGAAAAAACGTAACTTTTGTGAAGCGGCCGACATATGGGTAAATTGTACACGGTATTAGGCTTGAACCTTAAACCACTTTTTTGTATTATTTTCGACGCACATGTTCTTCTGGGTGTGAACGGGAAGACCTCACCGGACCTGATTTTTATAGCGGACACCTAGAAGAGAATGTTGTATCAAGTGCACTGGATCCAGCAAGGGATCGCGTGTGTCAGGGATTGATTAAGATAAAAGCAATAAACTGACAACGAACAGTGCAAAACTAGTTTTCAACTAGCCTAAGCGTTTTCGACTATCACCGAGTCGTTTTCAAAGGCAAAAACAAGACAAAAAATAAATAAAATGCGTTGACATTACACAATATCGCCGTCTGTTATTTAATGTAAATTGGTGTAGCCGAATATTATATCCCGGATATTTCATTGTTTTCATTGTTTCCGTATGGCGAGTAATGACCAGCAATAATTATACCTGGAATAACTACAAAAAAAAACCACAAAAAAAAACAGTAGTAATTATAGGTGAGTGAGTAGCTAATGAGCAAAATTAATGAATTATTTAATTTAATTAGTGGTGGCTGTAAATAAATGACTTTATTTGCGTGTGGTTGTTTTTCTAGTCTTGATGGTTTAAGCCGCATGGTTTCAGTTTTCTAAGGCGGCGTATCCAGTAAGATTCTATTTTTAATCTTAGTTTCGGAACTCTTGTAGGGGTTGTGAGCAATTGCAGTAAGTGTTATATCATTGAAAGTGTGGCCAGAGGAAGAGAAGTGTTCTGCAACTGGACTTCTGTCCAGCTTCTTTGTCATCCAATCAGATCAGTGACATACTGAAGCCCGGTAGATCTTACATTTGATGAGATACACTACATTCGCTGTTTTGCACGTTCTGTTTCGACCATGTATGTTAAATTTTTCGCTCGTCGCTGTGCTAGAGTATGTGCTGGTCTCTAATATATGTTGACAGGTTTTGCACCATTTATCACCACAGTGACCACATTTGCTAGGGTGTCTTTGGTTTGTGACTAAGATATCTTTGAGGTTTTTTGGTCTGCGGTAGGCTACTACTGGTTTGTTCGGGAGGATTAACTTTAGTTTGTCACAAGATTCCACGATGGGTCAGTGTTTCTGGATGATTTTGCTTACTTTGGGGCTGTCTGGATGGTAGGTCAGGATAAATGGTATCCAATCAACCTTGTCCTTCTCTCTATATTTTAGTAGGTCATTGCGGTTTGTTTGTTTAGCCCTTTGCGTTGCCTCCTCTATCAGGTCTTTGTCGTAGCCTCGGTTCATCAAATGTTCAGATAACTCTTCAGATCATTTTTGGAATGTTTCATCGTCGGAGCAAATTCTGCGTATCCTCAGTGCTTGGCTATACGTGATGTTTCGAATACAGTGTTTTGGATGACAACTGAATGGGAGAAGATAATGGTGTTTATCAATTGGTTTTTGAGTAGATGTCTGTATGGATTTTGTTTTCTACCAGTCTGGTTGTTGTGTCCAGAAAGACATTTTTGAGCTGGAGACTTCTGCCGTGAATTTTATTGAGGGATGGAAGTTGTTTGCTTGATATGAAGTCATCCAGCTTTTCTCTTCCATGTTGCCACTTCATTTCTATATCATCGATGAAGTATACCCACTGGTATGGTGTAAGCTCCACCGATGCTAAAAGGTGACCCTTCAGTCTTCGCATGAAAATATTACCATACGAGGGGGCCATTATTGTACCCATTGCGGTTCCATTGATTTGGAGGTAGTTTTCTTCATTGAATACAAAGTTATTGAGTTTTATGGCTTGCTCCAGAAGTTTAATTTTTCAATGCGTGGGCGGATTGTTTTTTACATGCTTCCCTACATGTTTGTATCCCTTCACTGTGCGATATGTTAGTATACAGGGATGTGACGTCTAAGGAAACAAACATTGTATCTGGCACAAAAGGTTGTATCTGGCATTAATGGTTCGCTTGCTTTGCTTTTTATGAGGTAATCTGTTGTGTCCTGAAGATAGGATGGCAATTTGTGGACATGTGATCTCATGAAATGATACAAATATTCTGATATTCTTTCTGTGGGATGCCCATAACCGGAGATTATAGGTCTACCCGGGTTTCCTTGTTTGTGTATTTTAGGTAGAAGATACAATCTTCCTGCTCTAGGGTTTTCTGGGCTTAAGTAGTCTTTGGTTTGCTGGTCTATGTGTCCCATTTGGCACGCCTCCTCAATAATATGATTGGATGACAAAGTAGCTGAACAGAAGTCCAGTTGCAGAACACTTCTCTTCCCCTGGCAACACTTTCAGTGATGTAACACTGACTGCAATTGCTCACAACCCCAGCTAGAGTTCCGAAAGCAGGAAAAAAAAATCTTACTGGATACGCCGCCTTAGAACACTGAAACCAAGCGGCTTAAACCATCAAGACTAGAAAAACAACCACACGGAAATTAAAATCATCATCTACTTACAGCCACCACATTTTCAATTAAATAATCAATTAATTTTGCTCATTAGTTACTCACTGACCCATAATTACTACGGTTTTTTTTATATTTTTTTATCTTTTTTGTTATAATTTTTATTTGTTTATTTTTAGTTCTTCAATGGAAAGGCATTACTCACCCTATGGAAACAATAAAATATCCGGGATATAATCTGCGGTTACACCAATTTACATTAAAGAACAGACGACGATATGGCTCATCCCTTTGTATGTCAAAACCTATTAAGTTGCAGCATCAGCAGTCGAGTTGTAGCCAAGTAGACCACACATCAGACATTTTCAAGATATAATTCCTGTAGAAATAGTTATGTAAACTTTCATGCTTGGTAAAATATGTGGAACAAAAATTTACAAACAAGCTTCAGAACATCAAACCCACTATTGGAGAGTGGTATCCCTCGTATAGAACAAATCGCAGAGATGAGACGGTATTGTGCCAATCGCGTATCAGCCACACATACCTGACTCATGCATACCTCCTGAATGGTGAATCTTGACCAGAGTGCATACACTGCCAGTGTCTACTGCAGTACTGGTGGAACACATTCTTGTCGAGTGTGTTGACTTCCGTCATGTGAGGCAGATGTATTTTAACGTGACATCAGTGAACAAAAGTTGCGATCATTTACCACCCGAGAACATCTTATGCTTTTTGAGGGAATGCGATTTGTATAAAAAATTTTAAAAAATAATTATAATATGCTTTAAGGATTTTACATGTTTAACCTTTATCTTTCATTTGATATACCATTTTCAGAATTTTAACATTTATATATTTTACAAGTTATCTTGTTGTACTGTATGTTTACATTTTTCTGGAAGGGTTGATATTCTTAAAGTTAGAACTTTACCTTTAATTGGTACCATATAGCTATTATTGTGCTGATGTGCCTGTAAACGCTTATACATACTTACATACACAGTAAATGAGTTACCTTCTTGCCAAGAAACATCCCAATCAATTTGTGTTCAATCTGAACCGAAGATGACGTACAATGTTAGCATCTTCGTTTGCCGCTTAATTAGATGTTTGGAAATACAATTAAAATAACCGTAATTTACTGTTGCTGTCATTAGAAAGAAATTTCAGAGATCACCCAGACAAAATGTCAACATTTATAGAAGACGGTGCTTCCAACTTTGAGTTTGGTATACATTTCTTACTACTACTTAGGTATGAAGAATTCATAAATTTGCCTGTTACCTGTATTAAAATACATTGAACAATGTGTCCAGTAGGATGAAATAAAAGGGACTGCACGCTTGTAAATATCATTAGGTAAATAGAGAATTTAAAATGGGTAATAATACAATATTGAATTTATGAAACTAGTTTAATAATTTCCAGTCTTAAAGGCGAGCAAAGCTGGAAATTATTGTTTCATACATTTAATAATAAATAAATACCCATTTGACATTCCGTTTATCACATATTTATTGTTTAGTGGAAAGAGTTTAGATAGAAAGAATAACAAACTATTTTCGGTATTTCATTTAATTCTGGCTCAGACGCTGCAACTTTGAATTATTGTGCCTGAAAAAGTCCCAGACACGAGTTGAATCAATAATACGCAATTCGATAACCAGTAACATTTAAAAGTAGATTTTTGTTTTACAAATTTTAATTCAAAGAGCAATTGTACCTCCAACTCAATAGAACATTTGACACAAACAACATCAATTTTCAACACTGGATCTCCGATGGAAATTCCTGCGTGATGGCACATAGTTCACTCGTGTTTGATCAGCTGAGTGTTGTTGAGGCGCCATATAGATGGATTTCAATGAAACTGTTTACAAAGTTTCCACCGAAAAGTGTCGATTCCGCTATGGACACCACAGATTCAGTATTGGATGGGGCAAAAAGAAAGGTAACAATCCAGTTGTTGGATATTTGTGTTAAGGCATGATTACTGGAAGCAGAAATTGGACTAAATCTAGACTAGATGTATTACTGAATATAGTGATTCCAGATTTATTGTTTTTGTGACCGGAAGTAGTAGTAAAATAATAGTTTTGTATTTTTTTTAGATTATTGGTGTAGATCTCCGTGTGCATGATAGTGTAAACGATTTTGCGTTCTCCTCTTGCATGGGCGCATATTGGTAGCTTTCGTGGATTCGCATGTGGAGTACACGGTTTTTACCTAGATCATTAACCAACAAAACCCGCTACTTGTGAAGTGACAAGTACAAAGAAAATTACATCAACGTTCGCGTGGTATTATTGCAAATGTATTAGAGACACAACCTATGCACGTGAGTGTATTACAGACCCAACCTATGCATATGAGTATAGTTTCCAGTTATCATCGCAGCGGTAGCCAAGCAGCAGACCAATCAATATTCAGGTTATTTATCAAGGCTCTGTTTTGTTTTAGTCAGTCATGCTAGCCTTGTATGAAATCAAGAAAATAGCTTATTTTGCGTGTGTATCTCAAAGAAGAAATAGTGATTTCTTGACTTAATCAAGCAATGTGTTATTTTTCTGGCGTGCTTAATCTCAAAGAGGGAATTCTACATTTCTTGTCTCATACAAGGGTCAGCCAAATTGATAACTGCCAAATTTCTCAAAAAATTGCTGGTGGATGTGCTCTCAGTATTTGAGAGACCTAGAATTACTATTCTAAGACAATGTTTGCTTACCATTATACAGATGCATATAATAATCCAAGAAACAGTAATTCAAATTTTCACATTGGCTTAACATAGGGGATGGTGCGCGCGAATGTTTTCTCACCAGTTTGTTAACTTTAAATATGACTTCTTTTCATTCACTTTGAAGTGTAATCGGTGGGCGAACTAGATGCAGTGTTATACTTGTAATAAAAACTTTGCAAGTTCGAGTCACACTGGGGGACATTGTTATTTTTCTTAATAATTGAGGAAACGTCGATGCTTGGGTTGGTTGTACATGAAAACGTGAAAGTCAATTTAATGATGTAAGGTCGATGTTTATTAGAAGTACGAAGTACGCATACATTCTTTTGGACTTACTTTGGTTTGAAACAACCTCTGAGCCTTCTAGTATGTCGTTAATCTGACAAGCTAGGTGCTCATCTGGGGTTGCAGATTAAAATCGCCGTAATTAATATGGCCTACGTACATCTGTTGACTGTACGAATTTCGTGTATGTCAGCTTAAGATAGCCAGCGTGCTTATAATCTCATGCACAACCCGAGCGGATATATATCCTTTTATATTAAACAATTACCGCGGTATATATAATGGGAAAAAGTACACAGATGGACACGTATAGTATTTTGAAAGAATTTATGAGTATATCTGCGTCTGGGATTAATCTACCAGATCAGTGGAGTGTGCGTAACGTTACAGAAAAGATTAAATCGCTGTTTCGCTTAAATGCATCATACAGACTTGTCAAAGAGAATCAAAAGATGTATTATTTTTCAAACACGTATCCGGAGTATCTTGATAAATTAATCTACTTAGGAATTATATTGGAAAAACAGCGATGCCTACTTGGCCAAACTTATGCAAAAAAAAAAAAAAAATTAAAAACCATTATATGAAATTATGCAAGAAAGAATGAAGTCGCTGACGCTGACTAGACCACCTAGTACAGATAGTGAAACGAGCTAACGCTATAATGATGATGATATTGAACCATCAAGCGAATATAGTAGCAGTTCTGAAGATCATCAAGACTAATTAGAGAGATGCCTTTAGCATTAATATATTGAATCACCAGCGACAAGCTTCAGTAATTCTGTGAGAATTTTAGAAAGAGAATAGCGTAAGCAGAATATTCATTGTTATGAGTTTCGCAAAATAAGATTCTCATGCAAAGACACATAAACTATGGAGTCAATATACAACAAACGGTACACGCCATTTTACGTTATCAGATGCCATTGTACAAGAGGTGGTCATTTGCTAATTGGTATAGTAACTGCGTTTACTGATGAGTATGCCGTGATTTGGCCAAATACCAAATTTAAAAAAAATTATATTTAAACACAATAATCTATTTTACGGTAATCTTCAGTCGATGGCGCCTGGTGCACGAGTTTGTTTACACCTCACTGCCAAGAATTTGGAAATTACAATCACAGATGAAAAGTGTGTTTATCAACTGCCAGTATCTGCACAATCTATTGTATTCGGTCCAGAGCACATACGCCTGAAGCTACGTAATACATCAATCGTAAACATGATATTTATTTTTATGAAAACACAGATGAATGTTTCTATTAAAGAATGCAATTTGTAAATATACAAGAAGTTCATTGGGCTTTGCCCGAAATCAATGCAAAGATGTATGCCTTGGAAAAAGTAAACTACTCGGCAGAACATGCCATTACGAATACTGTAAATCACATTTGCTAGCATTACGTGTTGGTCTTGGTGCTCGACCATGTCTTCAATGTGGTATCGGAGTAAAGTAGCGTAATCAGCTTTGCCGACCATGTGGATATATTCGCGAGTATTATCGCGCGCGCAGGCAAATTCTCGCTAGCACTACTGTTATGGAACCGATGATTGTATAAACACCCGGCAACGTCGACGCTGTTGAAAACGATATGGAAGTAAATGAAATAATAGCCAAAATTGAAGCGATTGCAGTTTCTGATCCTGGTAAAGTAAAAACTATAATACAATCATTTCTCAATTAGACAACGATTTTCCATGTATAAGCATGTCAACTGTGAATCAAATGAGGCAACTCGCGCAAGAGCCTGGAATACGAATACCAATCGGTATGAAAAAAGATGACATACTTGTAATGTTATGACTTTCTCCAGAGGAGCCACAATTGACAGTGAAACAACTTCGTGAAATAGCAGCGCACTATTATATTAGGATTCCTACACGGGACAAGTGGGCCGAAATAGCACAGATAGTTGGTGATGAACAAGAGCGTCGTCGCCGTATGACAGATACCATCGCTATTGAATCTGCCACAAAAGCACGGCAATTACAGTTACCCGATTTTGAGTTGTATAAACCTCGAGTAGATTTACAAGATTATCGGGCAATTATTCCGACCAAATACACGCCCATAAAAAAGTGGTGCAATTTCTTTCAAAGATGCGTCCAGGAATCATATCAAGGTTACAGCGCACAGGTACCTCTTCGGTCAAGATAGATGTTGTTCTCCATTTGTATTTTAGTATGCCACTTAACCATGACAAGGATGGATAAACTACCACAACCTCATGGTTACATGGTGGTCGACTTATAATATTAAACAGCAAAGACACCGAGGCTATTAATGATGAAACTGCCACAAGTTTTGAAAAGATTTTGAAAATGGACTCTTAATAGATGCGCGGAAGTTCAACTGCATATTTCCCCGTTTAATCCTATCCGCGGATCGAGTTATATTCCAACACTAGCATGTTTTCCACAGCGAGCATTAACATATGCAAAAATTAAAAAAAGACAGTCGATGTTTTGAATGTGCGCTTTTGTCTGAGTTGGATCCCGCGATTGATAATCAAGATCAGCCGTCGAAATATCGACAACACCTTGGTGAACTTAAGTTTGATAACATATAATTTCCTATGCAAATTACTGACATAAGTAAGTTTGAACGACTCAACGCTGATATCGTTAATGTATCTGTTTGGAATAAAGGCCTGCAACAGTTGAATACTATTCCCACAAAACAGATGGTTTTATATTGATTTGTCATTATTGCATGATTCAGAGTCGCGGTACCATTATGTATGGATCACAAATTTCCCACGAATGATATACCACTATAGTAAGCACTAGGATAGAAAATTTCCATGCAGATGTTGCATGCATGTATTTAGCACCTAACAGCTGCTTGCTGACCATGACATTTTACTGCGAAGGAATCAGTGAAATGCCGCAGCGTACGATTAGGTCAGAATCTGGTAAGAACATTTTGAAATTTACAGCGGTGAAACGAAAAATGAAAGTACCGTATATCATCTATGCGGCCTTTCAATGTTTCAATGTTCCCGTGGAAACCATAGAGGTTCAGTCAAATACAACACAAGTAGCTGAACATATCCCATGCGACTTTTGTTTCATTGCTGTTATATGTGACAGGCAAACTGAGCCACCAATGTTGTATGTTGGTCAGGACTCGGTTGATGTGTTTCTATAATAATAATAATAATAATAATAATAATAATAATAATAATAATAATCATAATCATAATAATCATAATGAGGATTATGAATCTTAGTTAACACACAAGGTCATATATATGGACACGATTACAAAAACAAACACCATGACATTACAACAGCAACAACAAAATGTCTCGAGGTTACAGCGAAATGGATTCGAAAACAACTCTACTCGCCCTCAGACATGATTATGATTAATGAAAACCTTCGTGAGTTTTCTGCGGCTGCTCATTGCTGGATCTGTGAAAGTCCCTTTAGTACTGATGTCAAAGTACGCAGTCACTGTCATATTACTGGCGCGTACAGAGGAGCCGCACACAGCTCATGCAATTTACAGTTGCGAATTAAACCAAGTAACACAAAAATCCCAGTGGTACTTTATAATGTGCGTGGGTATGATGGCCATTTAATAATGCAAGCGGTAGCCACGGCATCAAAAGCGCCAGTAAGCGTCATTCCAAACAATATGGACAAATATGTGACGTTTAGACTAGGACAACTGCAGTTCATTGATTCGCTGCAATTTCTCAATTTGAGCCTGGATAAACTTAGCAAGCAACCTTGTAGCGAATGGCAATGCTCGTTTTACAATTACTTGTATATACGGTGGTGCCAACGATGAAACGTTTGCTTTATTTAATTGTAAAGGAATCTATCCCTACGATTACATGAGTGACTGGGACAAGTTTGCCGAAACTCAGTTACCACCGATCAAGGCATTTTATTCATCGTTGTCACGTGAAGGTATTTCCGCCAACTACTATACACACGACAACAATGTTTGGTCCGCATTCGAATGCAAAAACATAGGTGACTATCACGATTTATATTTGCACACCGATGTGTTGTTGCTCGCGGATGTCTTCGAGGCGTTTCGTGATACAGCCAAGCGTGTGTACAAGCTCGACCCCGCGCACTATTTTACGTCGCCGGAATGGCCTGGGATGCTTTACTATTAATGACAAAATTAGAGTTGGAACTGCTCACCGATATGCATAAGTTTAGTGAGCGCGCACTTCGTGGTGAAATTTCTATGGCAAGCCATCAATACGCTCGCACTAGCAAGCCAAACGTGGATGGATATGATAAAACCAAAACAAACAGTTCTATAATGTATTTCTACGCCAAAGTTTTTTATGGACGATGATGCAGCCCTTACATGTTGGTGGGTTTGAATCTTTTGATCCCACGCACATAGATATGAAAAAACACGTACACGATTACGACAGCAACAGTGACCAGTTATTTCTTTGAAGCTGACTTGTAATATCCAGATGAGCTTCACCACACTCATAACGATGATCCTCTTGCACAAGAAGCGTTAGTGGTGATACGTGAGTGATTGTCCCCGTGTCAGTGTACAATCGAGGGCGAATCTGGATGCAAGTTCAATGAATGCACCAAGCATGTTCCGAATCTTTGGACTAAAACCAACTATATAGTCCTCGTATGAAGCCTGCAGTTATATCTGCGATCGGGAATCCATACGGTGCATGGATTTCGACAACACGCTTGGATGGCTCCTTATATCCAGATGAATACAAATCTGCGAATGGATGCTAAAAATGAGTTTGAAAAAGATTTCTTCAAACTTATAAACAATTCCGTGTTTGCCAAAACTATGGAGAATCTTTGGAAATGGATTTGCATTGACCTTGTCCGTGATAGTGAACAAGACGAGCTTCGAAGGCTTATTGCTGACTCGGCATTCGAATCCCGAAAGATCTTCGATGGTGGACTCTTTGCCGTACACAGCAAAAAATCGAAACTGAAGCTGTCAAAGACTATCTACGTTGGCGCGCCAGTGCTAGACTTATCGAAACTGCTCATGCACGAGTTTTATTACGACCAAATAAAACCATTTTACCAGGATCGTGTCAAGATTCTTTATACAGATACCGATTGTTTGCTGATGCATATAACCACCAACGATGTTTATGCGGATTTTGCATCAGACACACTCGCAAACAATTTGATAACAGCGAGTATCCGAAAGAACACCCGCTGTTTAGTAACACCCACAAAAAGTCGTACACAAGTTCAAAGATGAGTCTTCGGGAAAGGCTATTGTGAAATACGTGGGACTGCGACTCAAAATGTACTTGATTGTGGTCGGATCTGAAAACAAAAAGAAGGCAAAAGGAGTTTTCAAGGTTATTGTTGAAAAAGATCTCGAACACGAAATGTATATGGAATGTCTTCGCGAACCATGTGAATTAACCACACGCACAAAATATGACTCGATCGCGGAAACATCGCATGGGTGTATACCGATGCACCAAGGTGAGATTTTCACTGCTTGATGCCAAACGATGGATACTCCCCGATAGAATTACTACTTACGCGTTCGGACATCATGCGATTGCAAATCAACTTACAACTGATGCATTAAAATAGATCTTGGCGGTAGATCAGTATTCGGGGAACGATTTGTAATTCCTCTCTCACAAAATGCTCTGCTTGGACCGCAGATTGGTCTGCACGCGCCAAATGATAACGTGTTGCTTGCCTTGGATAGTCAATCGGATCAGAGATAGTAAATACATCAAGGGACCATACCAGGTCAGTAGCACGACGTTATCCACATTCTAACTCCCAAGGTGCATACAGATACCGAACATAATTGTTTCCGAGTGATTCTAATAGCGGCGGTGATGAAATCATTTTAAAAGTAACTGTGACAGTTTTCCGCCGAATTGCATCAGCAGGTTTTAATCCAATTGCGCTTGTGATTTCATTATTTAATGTTTGTATGTATGATGGAAATCGCGTTACCCGCTCGTGAGATTGTGCACTCTGAGACCGAGATCTCATCACCGATTTCTCCGTGTACTGATGCCCGAATAATCATTCCGCAAGTGTACGGTTAAATCGTTCCACAATAGTTTGGTCACGATGAATATTAGCATGTCCAACACAAACCTGCACATGATGCTTTGTCAACAACGCAGTGTCGGCTCCAAGAAATTCTTTACCTGGAAGGACTTGCAATAACCGTGGCCATGTTAGTGGTCCGCGTGCGTGATACATTTAAGTGCATCTGTGACATTTGCTGAATCTTTGGATGTCAGCGGCTCCGGTTCCTTGTATCTGCTAGCGATATCTACAATGGTTATCCCGTATTTGTATAGTTGTCCACGCACCCAATCATGCGGAAGAAACAAAAGATCATCTTTGTTAACTTCATTAGGTGTTTGGACATCAAACCAATCTCGGGAATACCGAGCTTGCTAACTTTTCAGCGGCAGATTCACCTTTCCAATTACCGTGCGGACTGTAGCATATTTTGGCTAAAGTCCGATCAGAAACCATGTTTGTTTATTATATCAATATATTTTACTCCCAATGAGTGAACTTTTTTCCACCTGGTGAACACAAATGAAGATCTTAGCCTTCATACACCCTTTGATGATCCATCTAGCGATTCATTCTCCAAGTGTAGGATTAATAGCTTTCAAATGAGGATGAGCTGTATATCAGCCCGTTGGCGTTCACGGATATCGGTTAATCCTTTATAAGCAAGATAATGGCGGTAACATGCAGCATCGACGCGGTTTATGGGTGCTTTCCAGGTTTTTGGTCAATTGTTAGAACAAAGTCGTATATCCAGCCATGTTCAAGGCCCACATTAATTGTATCCGGGAATTTGCTTTTCAGCAGGGTATTTATTCCATGTTGTTCCGGATAGTTTCGCTAACGCGGCAGCGACATCACCACCGACTTTTTTTAGACCCTGCGTAAGAGACGCGTTTGCTCGATCATAACGTGTTTTGAACTCGCGTTGGATTTGCAGCAAGAGTTTTCATGCGGCATCGCACACAATATGAAGACATGATTGTATTATACAACAACTGTGTTAACATTTAACATGGCATCATGAAAAAGAAAACGCTCCGAAGAATTTACCGTCATTGACTTTTCCGCGCAAGAAAAGCCCAAACCACTCAAGCACGGCGATATGTTTCCAAACTCGGTTTGCGTATTGTTCATTCTGCCGGCCGGTTCAGGAAAACCCCAACTGTTATTGAATATGATCTTACGATGGTTGATCTGGAATCACCTGTACGTGATTGCGCCGTCGGCTGCCGATCAAACGTGTTATGATGTACTCAAACAGTTTACGGTAGCGCTTCAGTCGTCGTTGAGAAGCAAATAGTCTACCGTTGATATCTTTTCCACAATTGATGAAGCTCCTACAATTGATGATCTTGACTGAAGCGCTAATAATTTTGTTGTGTACGACGATGTAATGCTTGAACACTAAATCAATCCCGCGTGAATATTTTCCCGAGGTCGGCACAAAAACACATATGCGATCTATTTGACACAACGATACGCACAAATGCTTAAAGTGATTCGGGACAACTGCAACATGTTGATGATATTTCATGGCGTTGACGCGCATAGTCTCCAAAACATTCATTGGACCTGATGCGCTGGCGATCACACGTGGGATGAATTTCGAAATAAAGCTGCACACGAGCACCAGGACGTAATCTGCAATAATATAGTCGGCCGCGAACGTGTGAAAGATATGTTACAGTCGCGACAATACGCACTGGAAGATCTCACAGAGGGCTTTGAACAAACGTTTGCGCCACTGCTTAAGCCCACACGTAAAACCGCGGAACGTGTTGAGGATATTAAGAAAGCAAAGAGAAAAACCGTGGAACAGGTGGCAGCGCTGACGGCAACAAAAGAAGAACCGGGTCCAGTTCGTAAGATAGCTAAACGCACCAAGGCTAAAAAACAAACAAACCACGACAGCAACAGCGGAGACTATTGGACGATTACCAGAGGCGATTAAGGAAATCAAATAAGACATCTGAGAAATTGGAATGGAAATTGGTGTTATCACAAAAGGCACACACGCACTTGATCAAGACGTTAGAGATACAATCATGAAGATGCCACGAGTACCACCAGGGTATAAGTCACACATGCAAACACCGGTTCAATACTTTAACGAAGAAGCTCGCCAGCACATCTTTATAAATCCTGTGTATTTCGCTCTTAACAGACCTGATAACTGGAAAGATTACATGTTGAAAATACCATCAAAGACATATGATGAGCACATGAACACTAAATGGCCTAAAATGTTATTCAAAGAGTTTACTGGAAAGAAAAATGCATGGTGGAATCTTTTTGTTAAAATGTGTAATGCATTTCACAATGAATAAATTGAAGAAGGCAATGAATTATGGAGAGAATATCTAATCATGTAAACACCCTCGTACCAAGTCCAACCCACACAACAAATATTTGCACCCACATAACAAGAAGAAAGATGCAAAGACCTTCTGCACCCAGACCGGAATAACAAGATGAAAAACGTACAACTATACAAAGACATCATGCACCAGACCAAAACAACACGAAGAATTTGTCGATGCTATGGAAGAAGAACCATAGAAAGGAAGCGGCCTTGGTGAAGTGTGTGGCCCTCATGACCGTGCGGATCGGTTGGAAACACTTGTCGGGTCGGTTCGCGCGGGTGATAACGCACCAGAAGTCATTAATGAGACTGTATCGATTTGTTAACGGTTGCTCAACAATGAAATCTTTGACTCGGGGACGTTTCACGCGTTGATGTATGAACTTACTGAAGACATCGATGATACGACTAACACGATATTGAGTTCTGAAACACTAAGCGTCTTACGTGAAATCAATGCTGCGTTGCTGTATGTTGTTGCAATACAACCCCGAGCGTTACCTTGATGATCACGATCTCGTCAACGAAACCAGAATTTGATGTGACTTTTTCTATACCAATTGCCGCAGGTATATCACGAACACTGGAGATTGCATTGGCGTCGTTGCGCGTTTATCTCAGTTGACCTAATATTCGATTGCAGCCGTTTGGAGGCTTTCCCGAGAATAACTCGTTTGTGTTTTCGTCGGATGGTGGCGCCACCTGGAACATTGTTGGACGTCTCACTGGCGCGTACGAGCTTGAATCAATAAATAATGAAATCCGACGAAGAATCACATTGGTGGTGACTGGTAAAGACCTTAACATATTCATACGCGAACACGAGGCCACGCTCAGCTCTGCCATATCGATTAAATCTCAAGAGTATGCGGTTGATATTGCAGTCATTGTTGAGAACAGTTCTTGGTTGGCCTAAAGATATTAATAAAATTTCTCCAAACAAACGCATTTTGTGTTCAGGACCCGGCGGTACCAGCTACAATTTCGCAGCAGACATTTTCAGGATCACCATCACGGATCAGATTAATCTGACCTGTGACGCCATCAGTGGCAGTTATGAAGCATGAGCCTCAACAACACAAGCGTCGCAGGGTTGTATATTTTTTTTAGTTTTCTCCAACTGAGGCCCCCAGTGATCTCATATCGATTACTCCCGCGACGATTGTGTATCTTCCATGTCATAATGGCCTGTTGGCAGATATTCGTTTTACCCTAGGGACCACGACGGGCACACGTTAGACCTGCGCTGGGAGACCTTGACAATACAACTATACATTATAGATCGACCTGATATTTTTAAATATAATGACAGCCGTACGCCAATTGCTAAACAAGTTGAAATGCGAGTCGTTGATGGCATCATAAGCGTTGATGGGAATCGGTTGAAAAATCTAGGACTGCAAGCGGTTCAATCGATTCGAGATCGTCTACGACGACTAGTGAATCGAGCACCACCAAAAAACGGTTACACTTCCATCGACAGCTACAATGCCAGCACCGGTTAGTAAAATCATCAATGAAGCCGCTCAGCAATGTATAGCTGATTCAGCGATTGCAAATATGACAATATGAAGCGGATTACGGTTGTCTCGCATAAGATATGAGACGAAACCAATAATGTATAAATGAAAACAATGGCATAATTCAAAGATGCACCCGATCATGAACTCGCATGTGATGGTAGATCACAACACCGAAGATTCTCAGTATTATTCGTACCCGACTACGGACCTCAGGCCATTAAAAATAGAATTACAAGTGCAGGACACGTCTTGGTATTTTCTTTTTGGAAGTTGAGGGAAACTTGTACGTGACAATAACGCTAATTACTATGCCGATGCTAAGGTTTTATTTGTTAACAATGGCATCATGGCGTTGTTTGACAGCGCACATTATTCCATCGATGAAAAAGAAATCAAATCAATTCTCGGGAACGTTGACATTGCCACAACGAGTATCGGATTAGCCAGTTACAGCGATGATTATGCAAGATCTGCTGGCCCGTCTATGATGTTTGACAAGGACGCAAAGGACCAGGCAGATCATGTACAATATATAACACGACAACCTGTAAGCTACGCAGATTCCCTCGTCGCTGTAGCTGCCGTAGAAGACTTATCGTTTCCTTCATGAAGCCTCATTAATGTTTTCGTGTGCGATTCCCCTCAGTCCTGTATTTGGGTTTTGCGTAAATATTCGCAAGGGTAATTTCGGAGCTAAACACACCGTCATCTTAACCCGTTAGGGTACCACCGACGATGCAATATGGCGTGATGGAGGTGCAACAGCAGGTCAACTTTTTTGTCAACATTAAAATTGCGGAGGCCTGCGCTAATCCCCTCACTGACCACGAAATCACGTTTGTTGTCGTTTATGCAGCCTGGAACCGCATCAACGCTGTCATTTCTCGCGGTCACCACAAACACTAAGCGAAGCACTGTTCAGTGACAGCTTACATGGCAAATAAGTACACAACATGGCTTCAGCGCACCAAAACTCGTGTTCATGTAACTCGGGCTGACGACCAAAACCTGATATTTGACAAGCTAGGAGTGTCTCAAGTTTCTATACGGTTAAAAAGGCCACCAGAAACCCACCGAATATATTTTGCTTAACTTCACAGACAATCAAGTCGCACGTGAATATCACAATCTATGGTAGTTCATGGACCGGCATCAAAACATTAACACAGGTCTGCAGATTTCCCACCATGCTTTTCGTACATTGTACCCGATGTATTACTTTTCATTGGAACAGATGGAATTGTTTAGGCAGTCTTTGGTCGACATGTACTGCCATGCTCGTGTTACTGATCTGGTTGGTCCCCACGCTATCCCCAGTTACAGATTGACTGATGTAATCATCTCCAATAAATTTCTGCTGTTGGAGGGTACATGTTGCTGAATGAGGGTCCTTGACGCACCTATAGAACATTCGTAGAAATAGTAATTGAACCTGTTACATTTGTAAATAATAATGTACTATCACGAAGCAAAGGTTGGTATAACCCAAAGCAGCTTGCAAAAATAAAGAGCGCAATAAGAAACGATTCCATTGTCACATTGAGGGTTTCTCCGGAAAAGTTAACTGGAATTAACCCCTTGTGGTTGACTCAAACACAAATTATTCAGCGTCATGCAGCCATGCGAAAACTAACCTCGGTGACATTATGTCAGAGGTGCACAAATGCAAAAAACCGACTTAGCGACTGCAGCTCCTGTGGTTGCAAAAGCGGCTGCGTTAGGGGCTGTTGGAACTGCAATCGGAATGGCTCTGAAAAAGGCGGTTGAAGGCGGAGCCTCTAGAGGCCGTATAAAAAAGGAAAAGGTCTTCAATTATCCGGGCGTGGAAACCAAAGGTTTTCGAGCTGAAGTGGTCTTCAGTTATGGCCTCGCCGTTTACCAGTTTTGATTTACTCACGATGACAAAGACAGTCAAGCATTTCCGATATGTCTTTATGCGGGATGAACTTGCATCGATGATTTCGCGCACAAGGGAAACCGGGATTGCTAACCTAGATTCATCAACAGGACATGGGACTCATTGGGTTGCATACGTGGTAACGCCTCGACATCTTTTATATTTTGACTTATACGGGCTTACACCGCCACGTGAAGTTGTTGATTTTTTAACCCGGGGCGCTGGACTACCGCTGTTTTATTCAACGCTGCCATTGCAAACTCGGCTAGACGGGTCAATATGTGGAAATCTTGTTGTTGAAGCTTTGCGCGCACTCGAGCGTTCGCCAAGTCTTCAAATGCTAATTGATTTTACATTAAACTACAATTGATAGTATACAAAATGCTTATTAACATTTACGGAAGCTCAACCGCCAGACTACGCGGTGCTGATGTGGATCTGACTACGTTTGCCACCAAAGCGGATTTGACGGAGTTTACCAGCCGGATTGTTGTTGGCGTTGACCCGGACGAGCTTGTCATTTTCCAAGATCAAACTGGAAAACTTAAAACATCTAACGTGGACATGTAAGATGTTATTTTTAGGCTGCTGGGCGCTGTTGCAAAAAACCTACCCGCAATCATTAAAAATGGGGAAATCAGATACTCTGGCGTGTCGGTTGCTTTTATCAAAGACTATGTTGATGATACTGCTGCTACAACGAAACAATACGTGGATGAACAGATCGCAGACTTGCCGTCACCACCACGTGGAGCAGCTTCATTCACAACATATATAGAACTGTTTACCAGCGAAGAAGAGACAAAAACTGATGAAAAAATAATTACTGGTCGACTTGTTTTACTGACGTGAATGGTTTTGATAAACCTGAACCTCACATCTTAACGGCGCGCCAGCCCAGAACGTATTTATTTTTTATATCCGGTTATCATAGTGGGTGGAGTCAATTAACACTGTTGATAAACAATCAGCCTGGTCCACGAATACTAATACGTAACAATCCCGATGAACATACATAATCTTTCGCATATAAAACATCAGTATCATTAGGCGTTAGAGATGAAATTCAGTTTGAAGCATTCCATATCTATCCATTCAGGTACTTAACCGTTTTTGGTGTTTGTGTTTAAGATTAGATTTATTATTACATATAAGTGATGGATTCAGATTACGGTGATGAGGTTGAGGAAGTTGCCAAAGAGGAGTTAAATGAGCAGACACCAGATTCTAACATTGATAGCACTTTCGTTCCACTTGTTGACCAATATCTTCGTGAAAACTATAATATTGCCAGAACCTCGTGTACACTGAAATATAATCTTGCTTAGGGTCGAATAAAAATCAATAGTTAGGACTACCCTGATGCACCAATACCAACTAGAAGCCAGCTTGGAATCATTGCATTGGCACATGAAAATGCCGAACGTTGACTGCACCACCAGGTATAAAAACATACAGGGATTGTTTCAATAACAATGAAGTAATATTCACGGACAAATCCACCCATGTTACATTTTCTAACGAATATGTGAAACAAACATTGACTCAACTAAGTGAAAAAAGATTTCGACTATTATTCAAAAAGAAAGTACTTGTCTGCGTATGGGTTCTTGGGCAAAAAACGATCATTAAAGGCACAAACACAGGCATAATCGGTGTGTTTCTAACTGAACGTGTTGTCCAACCCCAGGAACGTGATGCCCAACCTCAGGAACGGGAAGTCCAACCTCAGGAACGGGAAGTCCAACCTCAGGAACGTCATGCCCAACATCAGGAACGTCATGCCCAATATCAGGAAATTACCATCGCTGGAGACTTAAATATTTAGCCGAAATATATTTTTATGATTGCATGGCAGTTGTGCCAGTGAAAAAAGGTGCTTGGTTGGAAGTGCATGTTGCAAACGACCCCGATGTGTCCGGACCGGAAACGCCTGTCGAGCAATTAGTCTGCACATGATAATATTAATAGGAGAACAATAATGGACCCTCAATGTTACCGGCAAACAAACAATTGAAGCGGAACAGTAACTGCGACATGAAGTCGTCAAGAGAACGGCGTTGCTCATGAATACAAACGCGTGTGTATGGTTGTAGATTCTATTTGAAGGTTTGCCACAGCAGCAACTGTTGGCCTTGGCGTTGTTGTGGGAATCACGGCCACGACAACTATTATAGGTGCGCCAATCGGAATTATTGTCGGGGCTATATCCGTTATCTCTGGTGGTGCTAGTAAAATAATTTTGATACGGCTGCATTCGCGAATACGTGTCTATTCAGAACTTCTCGCGGCGGTTCAAAACAGTCTCAATACAATTAGTAAACTGTGCTAGGTGGCTACTGAGGATAATATAATTAGCATGGCTGAATTCGAGACTGTGTTGACGGAAATGGAAAACCATCCGCAACTCCGAACACAGATACGCAACCGGGGAGTAATGGATATACAGGCAATAAATGCTGGGTAAATGTTTGCCAATGCGTTTTTGCACTTGTCACGTCACAATCTCGAAGACGGGTATGCACAAATAGCGTTGTTTTGTTTTTTTTTGTTTACTGATTTAGGTGAAAACCTTCTACCCCACATGAGAATCCGCGAAAAGTTACCAACATGAGCCCATGCAAGAGGAGAGCGCAAAATAGTGTACACAATCATATACACACGAGTATGCAAAATCCTCAATGGGGAAGAATCATAGGGAGTATAGAGGGCATTGACCTAGATCGGTAACAATAATATAACAAAAATACAAAATTGCTATTTTACTACTACTCCGGATATTTTTATTATTGGATTTGGAAGAATGATGTGGTTCGATAGCTTTCTCTCAGCAGGGATACCAGCATTTATCGACATTCTTTTCATAAGAGAGATGATTTTATTTACTCCTATAGGTTGACATTTAAAGTACGCTTCTCCTAGGAGTGGCGTGTAAGTCCAGCGGGTTTACTAATATTCTAGTTTTAGTTGGCATTCGGAGAATTCTACGTACGGTAAATTGGACATATTCCGATACATATAACCGCTACTGTGCGTTTTTGTGATAGTAGCCCAGTTTTTCCCCAATGTCCATTGGGCTACCGATTGAAAAGACGGCCGCCATACTGTGGATAGTAATAGTTAAAAAAAATAAAAGGTTTCAGAAGGCGGGGCAAGAAAAATTACCACGGTCGCAGCCAGTCAGTAATGAGAATACTTCGCAAGGATTTCATGGGCTTATTTGGACCAATCAGATTCACAGAAAGTGATATGATAGCGTGTTGAAATATCAACAATAATAAACCGCAAAGTCTGTATGTAAAGTGTACCAACTATGCGATACATCTAGTTTCACGTGGCAACTATCACAAAGCAGCAAAGATCTAAAAGCTCTGATCGACTTTTCAATTTCGTTTAAGACTTGCCAATGCACAAATGTATAGATTTTTAGGTTTTATTTTCATACAGTTCGGAATTCAATATCACAGATAACAAGATAATGCTGCATCGATTCATTACAACAAACATAAATCTAGTATTGTCAAGGATAGAAAGCTATATAAAGAAAATGGCGAAACAGAATCGGTGATTGAAGCAAAAAATACTTTCAATTCATCTGAACGTTATCAGCATGTGATATAAATATGATGATTCCAGGTAGCGCGAATATAATCATAAAATCTATCAAAAGCATAGCAATTATTCGGACCGCTTGCAGTGTGTAAATATTATTTAGACCGCTTGCAGTGTGTACATATTATTCAGACCGCTTGCAGTGTGTACATATTATTTAGACCGCTTGCTGTGTGTACATATTATTCAGACCGCTTGCAGTGTGTACATATTATTCGCTCTTTTCAAAAGAATTTAAGACAGTTGTCAGTTATAATCCTGGAAATTAGTACATAACGTTCCACCTTTCATTTCAGATAGCTACCTCAGTACTAGAGAGCGTTAGTAGGTTCGTGTAATACCAATGTCATGCTTAACATTGGATAATTATTGGAATAGATTATTCTGCGATACTAAATTGTCATGATTATTTTAAAACGTCTAAAGCAATCCTGCAAGGGATGACACCTGAAACAAAACAATAAAGTGGTTCATTTTAAGACATGTTCTGGCATTTTTGTTTCCTTTTAAAGCCAATGAATGATACTGAAATATTTTGAAATTGTATAGCCATAAAAAAAGAAACAATAAATAAACAAATGTTTTATGTTTCAATACTCTTTGAGTTATTGCATCAGTTCTAAGTGTCTTCTTTCTAAGGAAAATCCCAAAAGCAAATCATCTAACCTCTGCAAAATTTTGGGATGTAGACATGCTCATTCAGCCATTATTTTTATGCAGTTAGTGATAGGGTCCTTTATCCCTATCCTTCTTTATGAAATGACCGTACCACCGACTCTTCTTATCAAATACACAAAGACAAGGGTATATTTGTGACTGATTTGTTTTATCAGTGTGACACAATTATTGACATCACTGAGGTTTTCCGCAACAGAATGCATGCGCGACCAAATTTTTTAAACATTTCTCTAAGTCGCGTAAAGTTTTCGAGGACTTGATCATTGTCTTTATAAGGTTTGTTATTGCGAGTAATAAAATTGCATAAGCATTTTCTATTTCATTATTAAGTAAGAGACAGAAGTCGCAACCACGTAATACTTTACGTCCAATCTCCTTACATTTGATAGCGCAAAGTTTCACCTATTTAAAATGTTACGTCATAGAGATTGCCTCACAATGTAATTTCGAGCTGCTCAGCAAGCGTTCATTTTACCTAAGCAGACTGCCTTCATAGTGGAATATAGTGTTATTTAGTGCCAAGGCAGTTGGAATAAAGCGCCTTACCCACGGACACATCACCGATGTCGACCTCGGCTGATCTGATGGTCGGATTCGAACCCGCACCTTTTCGGTAGCGAGTCCGGCATGCTAATTACTGAGCCTCCATAGGTCCTATCTTAACATAAATAAGTACAGGTCACATTTTGGAGACGTCAAAATGTATCTTGCAGTTATTTACTTTACAGATCCTAACACACTGCAGAGAGAGAGAAGAACAGGTGACCTATTCGCAGCTGCCTTTTTTAAATACTGTTTTTCTTCTTCTTCATAATATCACATTATCGAATGTTTGATTTATTATTGAGGTTTGTCAAGTAAGAGGAATATCGTTCTGAGTTCTTTATTTTTAAGAACTCACGCCATTTTGTTTTTAATTTATTTAAGCAAAATAGCATTGAATAGAGTTATGTTTAATTTTATGGCCCATTCCAGCTTCTTAGCTTTTCTCGGACTAATATATCTATGGCTCGACCTTTCAACCATGACTTTTATCAGAAATATTATGATCGACAACATGATATGCATGACGCCACGCTTCAGATGCTGTCTTGCAAATTAGACTTTTATGAACTTTTTATTGTTATTTTTCTCAGGAAGACAAATCTTCCTGAAATATGTTTTTCTTGTCAAGTATAATCGACCTCGCACTATATACCAACCGACTCTTCGTTTTTAAAACGGTCAATTACTCTGTAAGAGTTTTAATTTATTATTCCAAGAGCAGCACTCAACGAGAATACTTGCTTTCTGATGTACATAAAACACCTTTCAATGTAGATGTATTTTCAGCATACAAACGTTTATCTACCTATTTATTTATTTATTTAAGCATTTATTTATTTATTTGTGCATTTATCTATCTATATCTAATATTTTTCTACCTACTTATATATCTATCTCTTTCTCCCTCCCTTCCTCCTCCTCCTCTCTCTCTCTCTCTCTCTCTCTTTATATATATATATATATATATATATATATATGTGTGTGTGTGTGTGTGTGTGTGTGTGTTTGTGTGTTCAGTCACTATTTGGCGTCTTAATTTAACTACCGTTTTCTCTTTCTCCGCGTTCTTCAATCTATTTACAAACTTTCCTTGAATGGTAGCCCGCTATTTATTTTTCAATGCAGTTTCAAAATGTTTTCTTTTACGTTTTTAAGTCAATTTGTTTGACTAGTACATTGTCTATGACCTTCTTGTTTTATCCCAAATATTACTATGCTGTTTTAAATTCACAAACCAGACTAACTTAGAGTAGTACTCAACATCTTCATCCAATGTTTTCAGAAAACAATAAATATTTGGTATCTAAACAACACACATATAGAATCCTTTACTCCACGTCCAATTACATTTAGCTCTCATTTCTTCGGCATGATGAAGCCAATAATGTATTAAAAGTGCCATTAAAACCAACCAACACAAAACAAATTCCGTTTCTTATTCTATCCGTCTTCAAGACTATTCATAGACACTTTATGAGGTTCGTGACGAGCTCTGAAAATTGGACGAGAACAGATCTGAAACTTCATTTGTGTTCCAGTCTCGCTTACCGTACCTGACAAATTAGACTGCTCAAGTAAAAATCAATTCAGTTGCTGTAATTATTATTGCTATTATTATTTTGAACGGGGAACCATTGAATGAACTATTAAAGCGGTTTTTGTCATCATACAAGCGCTATTCAACTAGCATGACAAGCAGATATAATACAATGGACAATCGTGGATTGTTTATCTCAAAAAAAAAAAAAAAATTCACGACGAAGATCGGTATAACATTTCTCAATCTCATAATTTAAAGGGATTTTTTTTTCTGTTCCGCTCTATAAACTTTTGTGTAGCGATTAAGCAGGTGTAACGAACTGAGACTGGACCGTATCAAGCGGGTGCAACGAACTGAGACCGGACCGTATCAAGCGGGTGTAACGAACTGAGACCGGACTGTTCTAAAATGCCAAAAAATGGTGCTGTCTGATACATACTTTGTTTTATTCATACTTGATTGTTCAGTGAATCTGGACAGCAACATTGATATTTTTGTGATTTAAAATTATTATATGCAATCGGCGATCATTATTTCTGCTCACATTTAAGCAAGCTAGACTAGCGATAATTTGAAAAATTTCTCTCTGTACATTAAAAACAAAAACCCAACGTCTTTTATATATTTCGACAGTAAATAACGAGTTTTCAATTTCATAACATATATTTCAACATGTAGAATGCTGGGTATTATGTCTAACTACAATCTCAAAATTCCTTGCCTGAATTAATTCTTGAGAGCTAATAGGATACTCCCAAAATTTAAATTAAAGCAAATGAGCACAATTTTTTGCTTGAATTAGGTTAATTCCATCTTACCTACATTATATAAGCTTGTACCCTTTTATAGTGGGTGGAAATATTCTGTAAACAATGGAAATTAACACTTTAGACAAGCAGTCAACGATTATTTTTCTTTTCATCCATCACCACTTAATGAACCAACATTAGAACAAAAGCATGTATCAGTATTCTCATATAAAAGATATAATTTATAAAAGGTATATGGATGATATATAAAAACAAACCCTCCTTTGACTTTGATACAGGTGCCGCTTGATTGGCTCAATAATGGCAATACCGACATATCCGGAACTATGTCTACCCTTAAAAGGAAAAGAGAATTTTAAGTAACTCCTGGAGCATACGTATACAGCCCGAGTCTGAATTAGTTACTTTAAATAGCATGTTCAAAATATTGATAAATAATTAAATAATTTTTAAATTACTCACGTCGATAATATATATGCGTTAAAAGTTTCAAATAAACATCTCAAAGACGCGTCTCAGTGACATTGTATGAATATGATGCTTGTTTTTCGTATTATTTTTTAACTTTGTGTTTCAGTGAAAATAAGAGACAGAACAATTTGGAATTAACTAACGTCGTTCGAGGAAAGCACTGAATTAGGACTTAAGAATGCAACTTCACGGGGTATTCTTTTCGTCTTTTTTTTATTTATTTGTTTTAAATATTGTCCGAATTCTAGGTTTTGTAAACTTGAAGTATAAGCTCATATCGTCTAGACCTTGGATGAGTTTGATAATTAGTGAGATCCACTCATGTTAATGACGTAATCGTGTATCTTATTGACTGAACTTGTTACCAGTCTTGGCGCGATATTCGTGATCTGATTTTGATCAAACTTGGAATATATGCTTTTATCATCAGATACTTGGAGTGTTTTAATGATGAGCGAGATCGACGTATATTAATGAGGTGATCATGCATCTGATCGACTAGGCTTCTTACTACTCTTGAAGCCATATTTATTTTCAATCTGTTGGGTTTATTATCATCAACATCTAGGATGACTTCGATTATAAGCCGAAAACTGTACATAATAATTATGCATTCAACTTTAAAAAGAATTTTTATCATGATATAGTAAAAATGGTAAAATCAACATTATATCAATTTTGGGACAACGCTTATATATCATGTGTTCTTGCACTACTACATAAACCTGCTAAATGGAACGGACAACTGTTAAGTTATGTAAGGCAGGTGGGGTTTATGTGGTTTTTTCCTAATCTGTTCCAAATCCCCTACAATATCGTGTTGCCCGCTTCTTAGTTCTACCAAATAATAAATTCAATACATTTAGTGCCAAACGGTAAGCTTTCTCTTACGATTTTAAGGCAATCCTTTGAAAAATGGGCTTTAATGCATCGACATCTCAAGAGTGCGAAAGCCAGTGTAAAATAATAGCTTCTAGAATGATAGCATTTCCAAACCCTTATTTAAATGGAGAAAGGGCGGTATTTTGTCGGCTCCATTAGACTGAATGGCTGCAGAAAACTTAGTTGCCATAGGAGAAACAGCAGGCGATATTTAAATAATGACTGACTTTGTAAAAGCAATATCAGTGTTAGTTTTAACTTATATCTGAATTAAATACAACTAACCTTGTGCTTAAGACCAACCACCCATCCACCCCTTTGTAAAAGATCACCTGTTTGTATAGAACACAAAAGTTTGATTATATATTTGATACTTTAATATGTTGAAGAAAAAAAGAAAGAAAACACAACCATTCTATATTGAAGGACCTTCTGTCCTTAGAGATCATACTCGGGGCTTTTCGTAGATTGTCCAGTAAAACATGTTCCACTGTGGGTGGTTCACTTTATTGACTTAGCGCTTATGACTTCAGTTGAAATTTTAAAATAAACTCTTACAACCTAAGTTTAGAGAACGGCCATAACTGAGTTTACCATAATAATCTCTGGTACGACTCTGCGTTTCAAGATACAAAAAAGAATTGAGAAGAGTCGCGAAGAGGAAATAGGTACTTCAAATACTTGTCCGACATCTGATTGTCGAACTCTCATGGCATCCTCGTATTGTAAGACTATAGCATTGACATTGGAGTGTTCCCGTCTATCTTAAAATGCATACGTATTAAAGGCTGTTTGTAGACTGTTTAAAAACAATGAAAAATTATCCATGTACAAACAAGAATTTTAATCCTGCTTCCAAGTTCGATTTTACTTAATGCAGAATTGTCTTTAAGGACCTTTTAATCCTACCACAATAATTAAAATGTCCCTCTTCTAGATAGGTTCTATTCAAGACAGAATGTCCGCGATTCCTGTATCTCATATGAATTAGAATGTCCGCGATTCCTGTATCTCATATGAATTAGAATGTCCGCGATTCCTGTATCTCATATGAATTAGAATGTCCGCGATTCCTGTGTCTCATATGAATTAGAATGTCCGCGATTCCTGTATCTCACATGAATTAGAATGTCCGCCATTCCTGTATCTCATATGAATTAGAATGTCCGCCATTCCTGTATCTCATATGAATTAGATGTCCGCGATTCCTCCATCTCATATGAATTAGATTCTCTTCGTACACATATCAAATACGCAAATTCTGTGTTGACAGTTTATTTATAATCCGATGTAAAACGAGCAAGCAAATTGGAGTTACATTCAACTTTATGATACAAGTTGATAAAAATGGTATACAAACTTGATTTATATATTTGAATAGCTTGTTGTTTACAAAAATTCAATATTTCTAACTTGCATTGTGAGAATTTTTAATGGATTATTGTTAACTCCATAATTAATAGCTATTATTTCAGTCGTATTTTTACCCTTAAAACATCTTTGAAAAAGCAATTTTCGTAATTTTTTAAGCACTAAATACTGCAAGTCTACAATATTTTTTTCGGATGTGCATTTTCCATTCTTATTTAGCATATAATGCAATGCTATTTTTGTTTAGGATATAATGTAATGCCATTGTTGTTTAGCATATAATATAATGCTATTGCGGTTTAGCATATAATGTAATGCCATTGTCGTTTGGCATATAATATAATGCAATTGTTGTTTACCATATAATATAATGTCATTGTTGTTTAGCATATAATATAATGCCCATGTTGTTTAGAATATAATGTAATGCCATCTGGATACTCCTGACATGGTACAATATTGGATTCATAAAACACTGTACATCAGGTATTCCTTCGGTATTTGTCAATTTCCAAAATCAATTCGTCAATTCTAGCACTAAATGCGTAACTCTTTATACCCATTGCTGTGTTTAATTCGGTTTTGAATGTCTCAGTGTTTTCATCTATTTTTGGTGTGAATTGTATCAGTTCTACCATTTATTGTAAGAGTCTGTTAAATTCAATTTTGAATTCCATTTGTGTCCGTTGTAAAATTGTGTTCCAAATCACTTCAATCCTGCCTCGAATGTTTAATCCGTTGGTCTTTTAAAATCTCAATATTAAGAATTAGTTCTCTATAACATACCCTTTATTTTACGAGGCTGACATAATTAGTACAGAATTTAATCTCCCTTGCGACCCCTAATTATTGACATATGTACAAACAAATATATCAAATGCAGCTGGGAACAAGTATTATGCAAAATAGTATATTGGAATAATATATCATACAGATTAGAGATTATTACTCTACGGAGATTCTAACTCGGATCCACGGGTTAAGGCACCCATCGCCTTGCCTGTAAGCACCAACCTCTAAACCATCTCGACCATGCACATATCACCAAAATATGATGCTACCAAGTTGGTGGTATAGTCATTCATGCGTAGCAAACATGCCTGCATATCGACCCAGCAATTAATTCTCATTTACATACACAGTCCATTTGGATTCCTACCATAGAAATGAAGGTATACAGAGTTATTAAAGATAATGATAATATCACTTATTCGTATTTGGATATTATGTTAATGTTATCAAGCATTCTCCTGTAGAATCCAGTGATAGCACTTTCCGCGCTGTTTGGTGTATATTTGTAATTTTCTATACACACACACAGTGAGATAGACATCCAGGTACACCTTTATATATAATATATATATATATATATATATATATATATATATATATATATATATATATATATATATATATATATGCAATAAAGTTTGCCTTAACCTTTTATAGATATCATCTGGATTGTATGCATTACAAACATCTGCGATTTTAAAGAGGGCACTGATGATACCACTAGAATATCTTCAGTTACACAGTTCCAAATGATTGGAATAGAACAAGAAAACTTATTTGTATACAATGCTCTTTTGGTCTTAGGAAGAAAATTATTGGACGGCATAGAGCGTCGTATTAGTAAACTAGTATCATTATAAGTATTATTTGTCCTTTTACTAAACATATCGTTTATATAGTTGAGCATAAATCCGTTAGAAACTTTAAGCCTAATTTTTTTATATTATTGTTCTTTTCATGCAATAAGTTAATCTATGAGAGCTTTGAGAAGAGGTAAAGTCTGATCACTCCTCATTGTGACTTTGTATTTTAAAATGAGTGATTGACAAGTTATAAGTAGTTCTCATTCTATTTATCATATTTTAATTCAAATTAATTTTGTTCTTGTTGTCGGGATTTTGTTTCTTTTTTATTTCTGTGATAATTATTTTTATTTAATCACTCTTCTTTTGCAACGCTAACGAAGTAATAATGTTAGCAGATATCGTTTTGTTCAAGCTAACAATACTGGTGTGAAACTCATTCATCAAATGTTTAATCTTTCGGTCATTTTGCTGGATTTTATTATTTAAGTCTTTCACTAATTGTTTCAGGTTGGATTATAAAGTGCCATGGTTTTCCAATGACTTCTTTATCTTCTCCGTGTCACTCTCAAATGCGTCTGTCTATACGTTTATCATTGGTTCAATTGGTTGTAAATATTGTCTGTCTGTCTGTACGTTTACCATTGGTCCAATTGGTTGTAAATATTGTTTGTCTGTATATACGTTTATCATTGGTCCAATTGGTTGTAAATATTGTTTGGTATTTAACGTGCTCTTTCTTTTAAATTATGCAATATCTGTACAGCACGAGACTGGGTGTTACATCTCTGTTTCAACATGTCTTATGCACCTAGCACATACGTTCTGTTGTTTTCAGTCTGTTTTTGCAAATCTGAATTTTTTTAGGTCTTTTCACTACCACTTCTTTCAATAGCTGCTATTCTATTGTATACGTGTTCTCTCAATGGTTTAATGTCTTTCAATTTATTATCCACCAAAGTATTACGTATCTGATTATCGACATGTCTTAACCAACTGCATCAGTTTATTTTACTGAATATTTGAAAATTTTCTGCTCAATTTTAATTTTTGATAATTTGCTAATTAATAGTTTTGCTAATTTTGAGGATTAATGATAATTTGCTACTCAAGTTTAAGTAATTGTTTAATAATTACTCAGATTTGGGTCTTTTTTCCTCTGTTTTCTATACAGATTAAAACCTAGGTTAACTAGGATCTCTTAAAGATATCAATCGCATTTAATTCACGTGGAAAACATACGTTACAGGTATACCGTCAAAAAGCTATATTCCGTCTTCATCTGTTATGCTAATATTCAATCAATCTACTTATCGAACTACTTTGTACAAGTTAGTAATGACTATTGCCGTTGCATGAACAAAGTTACCATGAAAAGTATCTCTAACATGCAGAATCTCGGTCAAACACGAGTGATACCCATTAGAGTAATGTTTGGTGTTGGTGATTTGATCTAGGAACTGTATACATTGTAAAGTCTCAACAAATTCATAAACTGCATCCGATTCAGCAGATGTTTGTCTAGATCTCTGTCTATTGACTCATAATAATTTAGACTGGTAGTTGGTTATATACACTATGTAATTATTTGTGACGAGGACTTTTGCATTGTGTTTCAAGTACTCGTTGTAAATGCTTTATTGATTGTCTTATTTGTTAGTATACTTTCTTTGACTTTGCCGGGTTTGTTTTATTTACTATAGTCTGTGTTAATTGCATTTGTTTCTGCTATAAACTTGTGTTCTAAATTAATTAAATATGTTTGAATAAGTCTCATCTATTTGTCGAATTCATCATTACTTTCATTCCACACAACTTGTTTTGATTATTTCATGATCTTTTTTTTTCTCTCGTTTGTATCTTATTTTCAATGCTTACCCTCAACATGTAACTTGGTGGAAAATTCAGTAAATGTATACATATCTTATTGCATTAATCTTTTCACTCATATTCGTCACAGTTAAATCGAAAGTTGTTCTTAAATATGTTATCATGCTGCCATTCATATTCAGTTTGTTTCTGATATTATTTTTATTTGCGTATAACTTGTGTTATATCATTTTTCTTTTGCAACCCAGCCAAGGCATTAGTGTTTCCTGTCATCTTGTTGCTCAAGTCTGTAATTTTTGTGCTAATATCATTTATTAGCTTTTACTTGCTTGATCGTTATGTTTAATTTGATCATTGAGTATTTTCTTTTTATTGTTTCATTTGAGATTGTATAGTAACATATTCTTTTAGTGATTTGTATTTATCCATGTCTCTTTCACTGTTTATTCTCTGTTCTATTTGTTGTAAATATTGTTCTATGTTAAGTAGCTTGACTGATTTTTCCCATACGGTTTGGAATGTTTGAATATTATTAGACGACGTGTCGCTCTGTCTAAATAATTCATGTGCACATAAAATCTGTATTCTGATCTCATCAATCTGATTTTGCAGTTCTGAGTTTTGTGATGCCATTCTCTTCAACAGCAGTAAATTTGTTGTCCACCTTTTCTGTTCAAGTGCAGATATATTTCAAATTATTGTCCTCCAAAGTCTACCGAACTTGAATAGCAATATTTATATTATCTGCATCCATTTCTTAGAATGGGTCTGATGGAATAGTAATATTTTTTAAATTTATTTATTAATTTATTTATTTATTTATTTATTTTGAGGTTAAAATTACTGTTAATTGATCGATCAAGTGTTGGACTTTTACCAGGCCCTGCTTTTCAGCTTTCTTTTTTTTTTGTAAATACTGAAACCGAACTCACTAGGACTTCTTGAAGATACCTTAATTTATGTAATAATTCTAAGGATGAAAGTTGTGCTTTTACATACTTTATTTTTGACATGAAAAACATGCTAATTTTCAACTTCGGCATTTATGTTGATATTTAATCTTTATATGGTACCTCTTTGTAACTGCATGTAAGGACGTTTGGCAGAGTAAGAAACAACGTCATCATGAAAAACATTTTTCAGAGGTGTTACTCCGAGTGATCTGAACGTCTGAGTTTGGTTTCAGGCACTCAACATCGATGCTTTCCATCTTGTCACCATTAGTAATGATTGCCTCTTTCACTTCTTTCATGTACATCTCACGGATGTAAAATCATTGGGAATTAAAACTGTATGTGTTTCATCCTTGTCACTTATGTAAGTGAAAAAACACTTTGTTAGTACTCTGGAAATAATATAATACCCGAAAACAAAATTGTTTATGTGCAATGAAATCGATAGAATGCCATTTGTATTGCCATCTGAATTGCTGAGATTTAACGCTTCCTCAGAGAGCACATCAATCGTAATATAACTTTCCATTTATAAAGGAAAAATACCAACAGTCGAGATTTACAGGTTGTTGTTGTTTTTTATATTTTTTTTTCTTTTTGTTTGTTTGTTTTTTTTTTTGTTTTTTTTTCTTTTGTTGTTTTTTTTTTTGTTTCTTCAAAATGTATCATTTGTGGCACAAATAGAGTTTTCTGTTTGTTGTAAGCTTATCCAATCTTTTTTTTTTCTATTTCAGTTTCATTGCTTGCTACAAAAAGTCTTTTTTTCAATTGTTATATCATGGATTTCTCTATTGTGTATTTCTATCCTGGTTGCATATATTACATCTTTGTACCTTTTATACTCATTAAATTATCGCTTAATGGCTGATTTCATTGTCACTGATCGATTTTCTTTTTTGTTGGCAATGCTGTTTAACTTACAAATGTCAGAAGCGTCCATATCATTGTGTATTAAATCCTTGCTTCTTCTTGAAAGCATTTGCAATAAATGTTGTTAATGTTGCACCAAACCCGCTCAAAGCCAAAGGAACAACACAAAATCTAGATATCCATGCTACATATAATCCAGCTGCTGTTATACGCATACCATCTGAAAATGTTGTCATGCTAGCATCGACATTTTTCAAACTTTTACATGCTTCTTTCTATTTCTTTCCAAAACCTCTGGAGTTTTCAATCTCTCTGATCAAATCATTTACAGTCTCGTTAATTGTTTGCAACCTAAAATTAATTCCAGTAGTATATATGCCTATCGGCAGTGTAGGGTATGAAGGAAGTGCACTTTGTATCGAATACTTGTGATATTTTAATGCATAAAAAGCAGCTTAGATTTTCAAGTGGTAACTGATGTTAGTGACGCTGTACATTTTTGTATCCTTTGGAACAAATTTGCCCAGTGGTAAGGGTTTGCTTTTGCTAAACATTCACTGTGTAACAATTTTGTCAGGTGAAGGTCCATGTGCTACCATGTAATCAATTGCGAACTGGCTAAGGAAACTGGAACAGTTTGGTCTAAAACTGTTTGAATATCCATACCTGAAGGTAGCCCTATTGAATATCCATACTTGAAGGTAGACCTATTGAATATCCATACTTGAAGGTAGACCTATTGAATATCCATACTTGAAGGTAGACCTATTGAATATCCATACTTGAAGGTAGACCTATTGCTAAAACTAAATTTCTTTTTCAAAAATACGCTGTATGTAGCCATAGGAGCAGACTTAATGTTACATGGAATATTGTGTTGTGTCTTTGTTGTTGTTTGGGGGTTTATTGTTTTTTTTTTTTGGGGGGGGGTTCTTTTGGTGTCAGTCGACATTTGTTGCAGGTAAAAGCTATGATATTTATTATCCAAGAAAGTTAAAACATTTTGGAATGCAAGTTTGATTTTATCTGGGTTGTGTAGTGTTAACAATTTTGTCTGGTACAAGTCCATGGTGTAGCAGTTAGTCTGGTGTGAACTTAGTGAAAATGGAATAATTTATTTAACATTTTCTACAGTATTCATATTCGATGGCAGACCTATTATAAACTTCAAATTCATGATGTAGACAACAGTAAAAGCAAAGTTTGTGTTGCATATTAAACAGAGTTAATTATATTTTTTATCACTTGATACCACAACGAAAAAAATGTAAGATTCATTCGAACAATAAAAAAAAGAATTTTACAAGCGGTGAGGCACAATTTAAAACATGATACGACTTTCAAAGTGTTAGGTGTTCTAGATATTGAGTTATAGCTAGCTAAACCTCATTAAACCTGAAGGTGTTGGTGAAGATGACTTTTGTATTTACCAACATGAAATATGAAATTTATTTGTTCTTCATACTGCACTGTTTTAACCATCTTGCTATTAGGGTTGACGTTGCTTACTTCAATGTCATCATGATTGCGAATAATATGTAAATGTGCATCTTTTTTCTCAAATATTGGAGTATAACTATTTAATGTTTGAAATCAGCAAATTAACACTTTTATTCTCTTAAATGCTATTCTTTGACAAATCTAGCTTTGACCACACTTTTTCGTGTTCAAACTTGTACAAAAAATAAGCATTATCTATTGATACCAACAGTGTTGCTTTCATGTTAAACCCGTGAAACATATTATCTCTCTAAAACATCTGTTGAATTCAGTGCATTTTGCTTTCTGCTATTATTTATGACGCTTAAAGGTTAACATTAATTTATGTTGGCTCCACCGATTTAAGTTTCTTTTCGCCAGTTCTCTTATTCTTACTGATCTAGTAACTCGTGATCTAAAACCTCAGTTTAACTGGTCTAGTCATTTTTGTTTTTGTGAGATAATAGCCTCAAGTCTGACACCTGTAGTAATTTTTAGAGTGAGGTACATTTTGGAAGTTCTGATATTAGTATCTCTCGATGCATTTATTTTTCTTTTATTTAGTGCCCAAACACGAAACAAGATGTGAAGTCGTATCAAATTTAACTATTATCCAAATCTTTCAAAATATGCACTACTTCTTCAATCACAATACTGGATAAAAATACAATATATATTTTAAAACATTCTCGTACCAGGGATCTTCTCCAGTAATAACCTTCAATCATCCTTCTGAGTCATTAATTTTCCTATTGCGTCTATGAAGTATTAAATACATTATCATTATCAATGGTCGCCAACCACTAACTGAGCGATCATGGATCCTTTTATACGAATTTCTCAATACCCCATTTCTGTCAAGCATAATCTGCCCTTTTTTGTTGTACTTTTCTATATTTTTCTTACTTACATCATTGTTGTTTCAATGATCATGATGATCATAATGATAATAATAATAATAATAATAATAATAATAATAATAATAACAACAACAACAGCATTATTATTATTATTATTATTATTAGATTGGGAATGGGAGCGGAATATAATTTATTACGTAAATATATCAAGACAACAATATCACCTATCACCATGATATCGTTTAGAATGCATGTTTTATATTTTATGTTGACACGCGGCGCTATTATTAAAGCCCCTTGTGTTGGTTTTAAGGTTCAAAATTCTGCAGTGTCTTGTGTATATAATATGTGCTTTGTTTCTCAAGTTAAAGGCTCTGAATACCAATTGATATAAACGGTTCAGTAAATTGTAATAGTGTTTATATAGAAGTTTTATAATGTTAAGTTGTTACTATTAATGTTGTGTGAATTTTTATATGAATGTATTTATGAGTACAACACACAAACAACAAATTTAAAGATCCAAACAACAACTATCCGCCCCTAAAGACGTTAGGATCCCAATCTTCGAATTGAAATATGGACAAAAACTTCAGATTTTTGCAAATTTTCTAATACTAATACCCTCACTAAAAAATGAAACAAAAATAAATGAAATCACGCATATTATGCTCATGGCTGCAGGCGTAAATCTTTAGTCAATAATGACAATTAAATGTACCTTATTTATTAATTTAAATAATATAAATGTGAAAATGTCTTAACTCCGTTTTGCCCTAACCTTCATATGTATTTATGAATTATTTCAATAATAACCAAATACACCTACGCATTTGTTTTCTCTGTTTATTGTCATTGGCTCTCTTTCATCTTTATTTTACTTTTTGTTTGTCGAGTTGTTTGTTTATTTGTTGTTGTTGTTGTTGTTGTTGTTGTTCTTTTATCTGAATCTGTATATCTACTAATAAATAAATATATCTTGCCTATCTGATAAACATAAACTATCTCTCTCTCTAAGTATTTACTTTTGTTGTACTCTACATATTCGTATACCTACTATTTTAAAGTCTACGTCATTTTTTTAAAAATTATTTCTACGCAGAAATTGTTTTTTTTTAAACTTACTCAATTCTTAGCGTACTGCAGATTGCGTATCGCGTTAAATAATGTCATAACTTCTCCATTAGTTAATTAAATGATTTTAAAGAAACACTGTTCGTGTTATTTGCACAGACTTGGGTTATCAAAAGAAGAAGCATGAAAAACTAATGTTGCACAGCAAAGGATCCGCATGTTGGTTACATTTTAACCTTATGGTTTAGGTTTAGGTAACGTAAGTAAATCGATGACAGGTCATCATTTTAAGCATCATTAATCACTTTAAGATACCGTATATATATATATATATATATATATATATATATATATATATATATATATATATATATATATATATATATATATTTATTTATTTATACTCGCTTATAAGTCGAATCCAACTCCAAACATCACAGACCCTGATCTGCCGTCGCATAATGCACCGGCAGATCAGGGTCTATGATGTTTGTTTTACTGATTACTCTGGGTCTGTGCAGTTTGCATTTTGATTAGACTTATAAGCGATTATAGACAGTTGTTTCAGGATGACATAATTCCATTCGATTAAGTATCTATACTGAAGATTTACAATAGTCTGTACTGTGTAATAATTAATTCAGGAGGTGCATCTTTCGTTTCTCGCAATTTTTATTGTTTCTATCAATCGATTTTCCATTTGACTTTCTTCGTCATCTGTTCAAATGCGATAACGATCTGCCTCCTTGCAAGTTTGATGTACGTCACTTGAAGCTGAAGTTTCTTTCACTACTCGTTGTGACCAAGGGGCAAACAGCCCATATATTTGGAGTGATGGATTGCATCATAATTTGCAGTCATTGAAAGGACCGACAGCTTCCCAAACATCAATCTTTCGCATATTATCTGGATTTTAGCGATCGCCCGCGCTTGGGAATGGATTTGACACGAACAGAGAGTGGTCTGACGGGATCCATATCCTAGGGGTAGGCGGTGACATTTTCTATCAGAAAATCAACATGAAGTTCAAACATTAATTTCCCTTCCGACTATGTACCCACCAGGCTTCTTTATCTGGTTTTGAAATAGATAAAATAGATTCATAGAAATAAAATGTCTATGATTTCAAAGTAATTGTATCGTAAAATTAATTTATATCATCCACGTGTGAAGAATAGCCAGTGTTTAACTGACACTTAAATTATATACATTGGCACTAACTTTTAATTTGTATGAGAATAAAAAGAGTCAAATTATACCTATCATAGATAAGACCCCATGAACGTATGTATCACAGAATAAACCTGTTAAAATTCATGTCATGTTACCTTTGTATCGTGCTTTCCGCAATATAAAATGCCCAACCACATCATTCAAGTCATATCAGAATATGTATTCTTAAATTATTTGCAATTTCACGATAAATTGAAAACTGACTATATTATCATTACAATATAGTACTTCATACACACCTTTTCTGAGATACCGCACTATAATTTATGGACAGCCACTTGATATAATTGATGTAATCATAAACACTATTTTCCAGCGCTATCTCCAGTATCTTCCCACAGCTGCATCCTCGCTGATGTTACACAATTATCCACCGCAATACAGGGGCGGATCCAGAAATATTAAACCAGTCGAGGGGACTGCGGGATGGAACCCTTAATGGAGGCCCAGGGGGACAAGCCTCCGGAAGCTCCTGCATGTTAAGCGTTTTGAAGGGCATATTTTTAACCGTCTAACTGTAAAGAAAACCCTTGGAAACGTTCCAGTTGTTTCTTGGAAACCTTCCAGTTGTTTCGCGCTCATTTTTATGTATAAAAAAATTGGGGGGTGGGGTGGGCGACGGGTCGCTATCCAGTACATTCAGACAACAGCATTCCGCTATTTCCAGTACCTTCACAGAGTTGCATCCCGCAATCTCCAGTGCCTTCAAGCAGCTGCATCACGTTACCTCCAGTACAGCTGCATCCCGCTATCTCCGGCACCTTCACACAGCTGCATCACGCAATCTCCAGCACCTTAAAACAGCTGCATGCCTCTGCCTCCAGTACCTTCACATAGCTACGTCACACTATCTCCAGTACCTTGATACAGCTGCATCCTCACTGATGTAGGTACTTTTTTTAGCACAATTACCTCACTTAGCATCATATCTAAAATTATCAAGCAAAGTAATGATATTAATGATATCGCTTATTCTTTTGATGATGACGATGATGATGATGATGATGATTATTTATAATTGCATTATTATATTGTCTTTGTTGTTGTCGTCGTCTATATTAATATTTTATCTATTGCCTTGTTCTGGTCATCTTCCATGTTGCTACTGTTGTGTGTTTGTTGACTATTGTCTAATATATACTGAGTAATTAGAAGCCATACTTTTCAACATATATATATATATATATATATATATATATATATATATATATATATATATATATATATATATATATATATGGGCTAAAATTGTTCATCATCTAAGAAATAATACTATTTAATACTATTTAGAGCATGAGTCTAACAAAAACTACAAAACTAATTGATGCTTTATATCACGCATATTATTTTTAATCATAAAGATTCATTTCATTTTACAATCAGCTGCTTATACATATATATTTGATGGGATTGGCCTGTGTCGCATCTCTTGAAAATCCCGGTTTGCACCGATGGACGCTATATTTGTCATGATTCAAGCTGCAGGATAATGTGACGAGACTGAGTGCATACTTGTCTGCAACAAAAACGGAAAACTTACAATACTTTTTCTGTCACTTCCACAATTAATCATTACACAATTTGCCTCAAGAATCAGGTATTAAAACGACTTCAAACACACAAGATGACTCGTTTAAGAAACACATATTCAGACATAGGGCCTCTACACAATCATATCCAGCCATCAAGCAACACTGATGAAATATATAAAACTAAGATAATGCCCTCTGTACACGTATACTTGGCTAAACTACAAACAAAACATCTCTCTGCAACTGTTTGGCTAAGGCAGTATTAACAGCATATATTTAGTATTCTTATTGCGGAAAATACACAACTCATTCAGAATTAAAATTTGCAATGGAAATTAAATAAACACCAATGGGACACGAATTTCTACTAATACATATACTGTAATAAATGTTCATTAGTAAATCTGGCCAAAGAAAGGACAAATAACATGCTACTTTCTCTCAAGACTTGTATACATTTACATGTATCTAATATTGCTAGATGCATAGAAACTGCAATGTTTTCGTTTTCCTACGAAAATCTCAACCGCACCGTTATCTGCCTTCGTTGGGCGTGCAAACAAGATCGACAATGATGATGTGCATATGTTTGATGCTGCTAATGAAATGAGCTTTTTAGGGATAATGATTCACAATGAAATTTATTCGATGGAGAATAAATTTACATATATCAGTAGTTGTGAATTATAACTGAAGATCCAATTAGTATCCCATTACACAATGGGTGTCAAAAGTAAACAGAAAACAAACCGCTCAGTATTTACTTTCGCAATATAACCCAAAGCCACAGAATAAGCAAAGTCACTGGCTGACTTTAGAACCTATATCTCTTAAAAGTGACTACAAATGAAACTAAATAGGATATGATAACGACAGTAAATACACATTTACAAATAGAAGAAAAATTTTTTTTTTGACTTATCCACAAAAATCATAACTAAAATGAATTTTAAAATAATTATAAGCATGTATGGAGTCTTGCTTGAAAAGGGATATAAGGCATGACTTTAATTATTACCTAAACCTGTGCATATCGCAGGACACAGAATCTACTTTAAGGATGATGAACATATATGCACGAAACAAGAGAAAGTAGATTCATAAAGGACAACTGTATTATCCATAAGATAATATGAATGTCTACACAATATATGACAATACTGATGATAGAGATTTTTTTAAAAACTTTTACAATAGTATGTAATTTTTATACAACTAGTTCAAACATTGATGTGTGACAGAGATAATGTATGGAAAGAAGTAAGAAAAGGTAGAAAATAGTCACATCAAAGACAGATCATATGGAAAAAAATGTCAAGTTACAATTCGTTCTTCAATGCATTTACCCTGACATTGACTCTCAACCTGTACAGCTCTAAATCGCATAAATCCCTTTTGTTTTCTTTGTCAACTTCGCAGAGTTCCTGCTTGAATATTATAAAATGTACAACTTTCGCCTTTGGAAGAATACTTATTCAAAACAGCACAGTGCTTGTGGATAGAAAATAAATCTTTAGAAACTTGACCATATGGAATATTTGGTATTTCATTCACCCGTTTTTCAGATGGTTCTGGGGTCAGGTATTTATAGACTGGTATGTACAGCGGAGAACATATCATTTTGAAACACGTAAACATATACGAGGGTTATTTGAAAAGTTCTGAATATTTTGTTATACATTTTTTGTTTCTTTTGAACCTGACAATAAATTTAACGCCGATTGATATACAAAATAACATTCTATAAAATGAGCTGTAGCTGTATGTGCAACACGCCGGATACCTGCAGATATATGCGTGTGACACAACATAGGTAAATGACAGTGTCCTAACAAATGTCGATGAAGGAGAACAATTCTGCTACTGAGCAAAGAGCATTCTGTAAAATCCGAGTGCTCTTAGGGTACTCTCCCACTGATATCACTCCGACTTAGATAAAGTTTATGAATGTAATATTGTAAAATTTTAAGGAGTTTCATGGTTTTAAGGATCGACGCGAATCTACGGAAGATGACCCACGTTCTGGAAGACCATTGTCTAATGTTAGTGAGCGGAAATGGCTTCTGTGAAGGGGGTAATTAACGAAGATGCTTGATAGACAATGGAAGTTATTTATGTTATAACGGGCATTATTTCGTCAGCTGTTTTAATATATTTAAGAATCGTTTGAAGCTCAGAACGTTTTGTGCAATATGATTCCCGCATTTGCTGAGACTGATTAAAAACAGACTCAGTCTCAAATCGCCAAACAGCTACTGACCAAATATGAAAAGAGTGACTAAAGACGTTTGAATACGATTGTCGCAGGTGATAAAACATGGATTTACTTTTTTGAACCCGACTCAAAGAGAAAATAATAAAGTTTGGATCGGAGACAACGAGCAGAGATTACAAATCGCTCGACGGAGTCGGACTGTCAAGAGAGTTTTATACGCATTATTTTCTGTCCAAAAGGTCACTGGACACGTTTATGCATGCAAAGTGTTGCCAAAAGTTATGGAATAATACTGAACCACCCGTCCACGCACCGGCACCCAAAGGGGTCCATTACTACACGACAATGCACCAGCGCATAAATCCGCCATCGTGACAGACGTCCTGAATGAGGACTGCGCACAAACTTTGCCACATCCTACATACAGCCCTGGTTTAGCTGCGAGTCACTTTTGGCTGAATCGCGTCATCAAAAATTCGCTGAGGGGCAGACAATTTGAAAGCCCCCATGTGGTTGCAAGTGCAGTTTTCCAGTGTATGAACAACATACCAAAAGTGAATACAAAACGGCATTGAATAATTGGATAATCAGACTGAAAATGTGTGTAGATTTGCATGGGGAGTATTTGAGGAGATGCACTGATGTCAGTGATCACTAATAAAGAACTTTGTTGTACAGCCCACTAATATTCAGAACTATTTAAATACCCCTAGTACGATATAGGTCACTTCGATTCTAACGATTTTTAAATGAGCTAAATGTTATCAAATACGCTAAATATTCTAAACAGATGGATTTATTTTCTGCTGTCTTAAATGTTTACTTTAGCGACAGGGGTGCATTTTATTTTTCAAGGTAGGTGAATATTTGTGATTGAAGACTCGTTTGCTCCATGCGTAGACAAAACTCTCAAAATTGTTGTTAGGGGTTATACAAATAGAGAGGGGGGGGGGGGAATTTATATATTTTATAATGATACAGAATTACAGACAATATGTTTTTCTTGTAAAGGCCGTACTATATACTTCCATATAAAGAGAAGTTTCCTGTAAAGTCCCTTTAGTGCATGATATTTGAGTTCACGTAGTTAGTGACATTTATATCAGCAAATACTCGCTGTTCAAGAATTAAATGAAAGAGCAGCGTCTAATCCAAGATATAATCGCTGTGAATATGTTTGACATTTGGAAAGCACGAACTATATAGTTGTATAGAAAAAGGTAGGTTAATAGTACATTTAGGAAGCAAGACTTTGATAAAACCTACGTATGAACTATCTTCATATCATTAGATGGATCTGCTTGTATCTAAACACGATGATTTTAAAAACAGAATATGTGTTATAAGTCAATGTCATTGTAAATAACATTGAAAAAAGGTTAATGACAATCAAGACAGTTATTTGTGCAATTGTTTTTTCCAGCAGACATAATAACTTTATTTCATTTCGCTAATTCTGAATTGCAATTTATACCTTGACTAATCAAAATAATTTTTCCCTGTTAAAGTGTTTAATTGCTTGTTTGTAGTCGACATGAAAAGACAATAGCTACAGCTTGAATAAACACCTCATGGCATAATCATAACTGTTAAATGACGTCACATCATTTCTTTCAAATAATTAATAGCTAGAGCCTGGATAAGGGTGCGCTCTACAGATAATACATGCTTCTGAGTGAGTGACAGGTGTAAGATGAAGTATTTTGCATTTGCAACATGCACAATGGAGAGAATGTTGGCATACCTCTATGTTACTTTCATGTACTGTGGCTGAAAGTTCTTTACATATTGTACTTGTGGACATTGGACATGATCTAAGCACACAGCAGACAAAATGGCCGCTCCAAAGTACTCGAAAAATCAGCCTGAATTAGTCAAAAGTGCACTATTTTCAGCAGTTATTAAAATAGGGAAACGAGTTTTGCCAGAGCAGACAATACCAGCCTCTGAAAGTACTATGAATGAATTACAAATCATCTAAAAAGTAAAAAAAGTTATCGGCTCTTTTTTTTAATTATTGACCTTTAAGTCCAGGAAGTGAAAATGACCAAGTGGAGCTAGCAGTTTTTTGAGAGGTGCACATCTTAAGTAAGACCAAGCTGTATACTCTATAACCCAAATTTCACCCATCAATCATACACCAAAATAAAGGGAATTCAAAGTTCTTTTAACAATACCTAAGATATACAAGGTCTTTTTTAAATGGCCAGGACAGCCAGTGAGGAAAACCTGGGTAATTCTTTTTCTTTAAAAATCTAACCCTATGCAAAGTACGAAACTGGAGAGTGCCACCTAAACCACTTCATGTCATAATCATAACTGTTAAATGACGTCACATCCTTTCTTTCAAATAATTAATAGTCAGAGCCTGAATAAGGTGGCGCTCTACATATAGTACGTACTTCTGAGAGAGTGACAGTTGTAAGATGAAGTTGCATTTGCAACATGCATAATGGAAAGAATATTGGCATACCTCTATGTTATTTTCATGTACTGTAGCTGAAATTTCTTTACATATTGTACTTGTGAAAATTGTACATGATCTAAGCACACACCTGACTAAAATAGCCGCTCCCACGTACTCGAAAAATCAGCCTCAATTAGTCCAAAGTACAATTTTTTCAGCAGTTATTAAAATAGGGAAAACGAATTTTGCCAGAGTAGGCAATACCAGCTTCTGAAAGTGCAATGAATGAATTACAAAATATATAACAAGTAAAAAAAAAGTTATCTGCTCCTTTTTATAATTTATCTTTGAAGTCCAGGAAGTGAAAATGACCAAACGAAGCTAGCAGTTTTTTGATAGGTGCACATCTGAAGTAAGGCCAAGCTGTATACTCTATAACCTAAATTGCACCCATCAATCATACACCAAAATAAAGGGAATTATAAGTTCTTGTAACTATTCCTAACATATGCAAGGTCTTTTTTTTAAGTAGCCAGGATAACCAGTGAGAAAAGTCTGGAAAATTATTTTTCTATAAAAATCTATGCAAAATACGAAACTGTAGAGCGCCACCTTAACCACTTCATGTCATGATCATAACTGTTAAATTAGGTCACTGCCTTTCTTTGAAATAATTATAAAAAGATACAGAAGAAAACAAATTGAATTTAATGAAAGAAATTAAAACTGGATAAAATACAAACATATCAATGGAATAAAAGATATGTTTGTGTTTTGATACATGTATATACATGCTATATATATATATATATATATATATATATATATATATATATATATGTGTGTGTGTGTGTGTGTGTGTCCTATCGTTTATTGAAAGAGCATATATTTCTGATGCACAAGTTTGTATTTCGGGATAACAAATAAACAACCGACAGTTATAAGTGTATTCATGCTTATTTATATAGCAATTTGAAGTAGCATACGTACATTTACGTAGTAGTTGGACTAACATACGTACATTTATAAAGTAGTTTAGAGTAACGTACATACATTTATGTAGTATTCTAGAGTAACATACATACATTTGTGTAGTATTCTGGAGTAACATACATACATTTATGCAGTATTCTGGAGTAAAGTACATACATTTGTGTAGTATTCTGGAGTAACATACATACATTTGTGTAGTATTCTGGAGTAACATACATACATTTGTGTAGTTTTCTGGAGTAACATACATACATTTGTGTAGTATTCTGGAGTAACATACATACATTTGTGTAGTATTCTGGAGTAACATACATACATTTGTGTAGTATTCTGGAGTAACATACATACATTTGTGTAGTATTCTGGAGTAACATACATACATTTTTGTAGTATTCTGGAGTAACATGCATACATTTGTGTAGTATTCTGGAGTAACATACATACATTTGTGTAGTACTTTGGATTAACATACATATATTTATGTAGTTATTTCGAGTAACATATGTACATTTGTCTAGTATTCTGGAGTAACATACATACATTTGTGTATTATTCTGGAGTAACATACATACATTTGTGTAGTATTCTGAAGTAACGTACATACATTTATGTAGTATTCTGGAGTAACATACATACATTTGTGTAGTATTCTGGAGTAACATACATACATTTGTGTAGTATTCTGGAGTAACATACATATATTTATGTAGTTATTTCGAGTAACATATGTACATTTGTGTAGTATTCTGGAGTAACATACATACATTTGTGTAGTATTCTGAAGTAACATACATACATTTGTGTAGTATTCTGGAGTAACGTACATACATTTATGTAGTATTCTAGAGTAACATACATACATTTGTGTAGTATTCTGGAGTAACATACATACATTTGTGTAGTATTCTGAAGTAACATACATACATTTGTGTAGTTTTCTGGAGTAACATACATACATTTGTGTAGTATTCTGGAGTAACATACATACATTTGTGTAGTACTCTGGAGTAACATACATACATTTGTGTAGTATTCTGGAGTAACATGCATACATTTGTGTAGTATTCTGGAGTAACATACATACATTTGTGTAGTATTCTGGAGTAACATACATATACTTATGTAGTTATTTCGAGTAACATATGTACATTTGTGTAGTATTCTGGAGTAACATACATACATTTGTGTAGTATTCTGGAGTAACATACATACATTTGTGTAGTATTCTGGAGTAACGTACATACATTTATGTAGTATTCTAGAGTAACATACATACATTTGTGTAGTATTCTGGAGTAACATACATACATTTATGCAGTATTCTGGAGTAACATACATACATTTGTGTAGTATTCTGGAGTAACATACATACATTTGTGTAGTATTCTGGAGTAACATACATACATTTGTGTAGTATTCTGGAGTGACATACATACATTTGTGTAGTATTCTGGAGTAACATACATACATTTGTGTAGCATTCTGGAGTAACATACATACATTTGTGTAGTATTCTGGAGTAACATACATACATTTGTGCAGTATTCTGGAGTAACATACATATATTTATGCAGTATTCTGGATTAACATACATACATTTGTGTGGTACTTTGGATTAACATACATATATTTATGTAGTTATTTCGAGTAACATATGTACATTTATATAGTAGTTTGGAGTAATATACACCTTTATGTAGAAGTTTTTGAAGTAACATATGTGCACTTATGTAGTACTTTGGCGTAACATACATACACTTATATACTAGTAAGGTGTAATAATCATACATTTATGTAATAAATTGGAGTAACATACTTACATTTATGTAGTAATTTGGAGTAACATACGTACATTTACGTAGTAATTTGGAGTAACATACATACATGTATGAAGTAGTTTGGAGTAACATAAGTACATTTACGTAGTAATTTGGAGTAATATACATACATGTACGAAGTAGTTTGGAGTAACATACATACATGTAGGTGGTAGTTTGAAGTAACATACACACATGTATGAAGTAGTTTGAAGAAACATTAGTACATTTACGTAGCAATTTGGAGTAACATACATACATGTACGAAGTAGTTTGGAGTAACATACATACATGTACGTAGTAGTTTGGAGTAACATACATACATGTACATAGTAGTTTGGAGTAACATACATACATGTACATAGTAGTTTGGAGTAACATACATACATGTACGTAGTAGTTTGGAGCAGCGTACTTACATTCTTTCATTCTTCCTCCTAAAATAATATCGATCAATAGTAATTAAACTGCAGCGTAGTTTATATTACAAGAAAAAAAAGACGAAGATCAGGGTATGTGTATCATAGTTAAGAAAATGTTGATTTGTTATATTTACAAAAAGTCCATTTCGATACTATCTATTAAAAAACAACAACACACACCTAGTCTTATATTCTTGAGGCTTTCAGCTTTAAGTTTATTTCAATGTACAAAAGTTCACAGCAAAAATGTAATTGTGACATTTCATAACTTATGCGAAGATGTTAGACAATATAAACTACAAAAAGGTGGAGGATCCTACCAGTGAGAAAGTAATTAACCGAATAACTTCAAAGGGAAAAACATTGTCTTACACAAAGTTGAAGTTACAAACTTTCCTCTTCTCTTTCATACTTGGGTTTATTTGTTCGGAAACCATGGTCAATGATGAACAGTCAAATACTTATTTTTCAATTTCTTAGTATTCAATTACAAAGATTGTCGATAAATTGTATAATATTCCACAGCCTCTGTCTATATGGTATATGTATGATTGTTGTGTTCCAAATTATGTTCCTTCTATTCGACTGCATTGATCAATTCCAGTAAAATCATCACTGATTTTTTTTTATCACTCTCACCCCACCTTCCTACCCCCAGATCATCCAAGGTTAGGTCGTATCCATCCACAGTGAGATCGAAACGAGTTGGGTGAACGAGGCAACACAACTCTAAAATTAATGATCCATTCCATTTCTATCTAAAACTTTTAGAAGAAACCTAAATCTATTTAAATGAACAGAGACGTACGTACAAACAAACATATATACATACAGACATACATACATACGTAAATACATTTATACCTACGTACGTACATAAATAAATACATACATACACACATTTATACACACGTACATGCATGCAGACATATATACACATAACGTATATACATACATATATATAGATGCATTAGCACAAGCATACATTCACATACAAACATACATATATACATACTCGCAAAATCTGAACGAACATTGTTTCTCATTGAGTACAGACATGCTTAGTCGATTCGCATATATACATCGCAACAATGCTGTGGCTGGCTGGTCGCCTGTAGGCGCAATATTATTTAGCTTAAATTACCAGCGCAGAGTAAAGTCATTAGATACACTGTCTTGTTACATACATTATTATAACGTCTGGCTTAAATTACCAGCGCAGTGTACAATCATTAAATACACTGGCTTATTACATACATGATTATAATGTCTGGCTTAAATTACCAGCGCAGTGTACAATCATTAGATTAAATTACCAGTGCAGTGTACAATCATTAGATTAAATTACCAGCGCAGTGTACAATCTTTAGATACACTGTCTTGTTATGTACATTATTATAATGTCTGGCCATTGTGAAAGTGAGAACTACATGCAGAATGGAACATGTATGATTAACTGCTACGATTAATTCATAAGTAAAACATATTTAAAAGTGTAATTTTCACCATTTGAATTGAATCAAAACACCTACTAAGTTTGTTTGTTTGTTGTTTGTTTGTTTTTTTGTTGTTGTTGGTTTTATTTTTCTTCACAATTTGGAAAGCATTCAATTTAAAACATGTAAACAATTTTCTATCTTTTCATAATCGGTGTTGACGATTGGAAACAGAGAAGGATATTAAGCATTTAATGAAACTCAGACATACCTAAATATGAAATAAAATATGTGTCGCTAATTTATTTGAAAATGCTTTAAGAATGAAATTTACTATAATAAATATTGTTTGGCTGCAATCTCTTAACAGAAGGCATATGTCCCAAAAGCAAACTTCGTAAATGGTTTATCTCTATTTTCCTTTCTTGCACAAATAATATTATCTCTATATTATACCATTTACGTGACACGTAGACGGAACTTTTAGTCCAAAGAGAAATGACTCTCGATAATTCACAATGTGTTCCAAGGATGTAATCGAATATTGCCTTGTTAAAATTGGCTTATGATAAATATGAAGTTTTTGTTAAGTCACAAAACTCTGTTTTTACCACTTGTTGACTTGGAGTGTAGAAAGAATCGTAAACGAAACTTATTTTTACTAACGCCGATTTGTTACGTTTGCGTTACTTTGCTTGTATGTGTGTGTTTTGCTTAGTCTTATTGCTACTGAATGTTTTGTGCCATAGTGAACAATACAATAAAATGTGTATATTTTTTAACTTCAAATGAAGAAGGCCTACGTATGTCGCCATATACATTTTGTAATTTCATGCTTGTCCTTCAGAAGATGTAATAAATGTCATTCTTGTAAACAAAAAAAAAATATATATTTTATAGCTTGTCTTGAAACGCGAGGAAACTTATTTGCTTGTCAGATGGCTTAAGATTAGACTCCTCTTTCAAGCTACTCCAGAGATTACACGCACTTGTCACCTGTGCAGGTACCGTGCAGGACACACCTGACAGGTACCGAGTATAAATCTTTTTCAATGTGACGGTGACTGACATGGTTTTACATCTTACAATGATTAAATGCAAGTGTCTCCACGCCCATCATACCGCGTAGCTTCATCAAATGTTGAATTTAGCCGTAAATTTAATGAAATGTTTTAAAGAAATCAGTAACTCGACTCTAATGTAAAAAAAAAAATATATATAAATCACTTAATCAATGGTTAATGGTTGCAGGTTGCACTCAGAGATTGTCTACCTACCTCCTTCTAAACAAAATGACAAATGAAAGATTTTGTTTCTAACTCCAGGTAATGTTCCGTGGCATTTTTCATTTACAGAAGAGTTATGCATCGTTAACCAGGGTGGAAAATATTTAATGCAAATTGAATTCAGAATTAGTCAAATCAATGACATAGGTTTTTCATTTAGTTATGTTGTACTTTCGCTTGGTGCGAACCTGAATAATTTACCCAACACTCAAACTGAGTATGCAGGTAATACGTAGTAGAGTTTAAAGACACCTCAGTCCAATAGTGGTTATATGGTGCCAACTGGAAGTAAACTTCGAAAATTTTAAAACATAAGAATTGCACTGAACCACTAGACAAACCCTTCCAAATAAATGTAAACATTAAATCAAACTGAGCTACGGCCCGAAGTTACTCTCCAAGAGTAAATGAGATGTGAAATCGTGGGATAATTTGTTACAGTGTTTACATATTGCCGGTTAGTGTCCTTCCTCGCCCTTATGACGGTCGATTCCCAGCATGATAATGTTTCGGAAATGATTGAAATACGTGTACTATCTCTTATACAGATAACAGATAAACAATAGGTATAAACTTGTTTCATGGAAAGAAAGCAATTACTGTTAAATATAGCATGATCAAGGTGTATATTATGTTCATCAAAGTGTATATGATGTTCATCAAAGTGTATACGATGTTCATCAAAGTGTATACGATGTTCATCAAAGTTTATATGATGTTCATCAAAGTGTGTACGATGTTCATCGTATCTAATATTTTAATTTGTTTTGATCTGAGGACTTTGTTTGCCAAAATTTGTTTTAGAAAAAGATAAAATAATATAGAGCAAGAATGTCTTTGTATACAATTATTTGATTGAGATTCTGTATTCAGTTTAATTGTCCTTTTATTCGTTCTGAGTTGAAGTAATTATGGCTATGGAATAATATCGACTCACAGTGTAATACGACCAGATTTATTTTCTTTTTTTGTTTCTAGTTTAGTGGCTAGACAAAGACATTTTGGACCGGCTGTCAGTTTGCCTCTGGGGCGTACAGGTATTTCTGTGAAACATATTTATAAACGCTCTTTATTATTTCGAATCAAACCATGACTGATATTTAGCCGTTGAAATGTATTTCGACTCGATTTATCGATATACACTAAAACCATCTTGAATTGGTAATTGAGATGTCAGGAAATCTGGAAGTCTTCTACTTTTCACCATGTTATTATTTTCACGTCTTTTTCAGTCTTTTCCCAATGGGAGTGTTATTTTCAATAAATTTCATACCGTCACAAATTGATTTTGACGCAGGTTTAAAAAAATTTCGAAAACAAATATAGTGTTTCAATTTTAACTAATTTCAATTTTTTAAAATTACTTTGTAATAACAAACTTTTGTTAAAACTTAATACATTCAATAATCAAGACCTTAGCCCAATATTGGTATGTACAAGGTCTGCTGAATACTGAAGTAAGAACGAATAGTATTCAATATTTCAATTATATCTACCAGGCAAAATACGTCTAATTGATTTTCTTTATGCACCTTTGTTAGCACACAGCCTATATTACGTGCAATGTTATAACACAATCATACTTCTAACTATTCATTTATACCAGAATGTAACCATATGAACGGTTTAAATATATTAGTGCACATTTTGAAAAAGAATTGGTCATAAACCTAACCTAATTTTTGAGCAGCTGCCCGTACGTTTGATGGCGTTTGCACCTGCATATGTCATAACCAACACATACACAGATGTAATCCATAACGTGTCAAACATCTCATCAAAATTACTGAGCAAAATATTATTGCCATTCTGCAAAGCAACTTTGTATAACTAACAATCATTTTTTTTTATTCTCCTTAGTTTAGGATGAATATTTAAATTGAAACCTGGACTTTATTTTATATTTCATTTCACTTCGCCAAGTGGCGATAGTATAATATATGCTGCCCATGTATTTTGACATATAAAATAACACATACTGTTTATTCGTGTTTTAATTATTTATGTTTTTGTAATTTTATCTATATTTTTCTCTAGCTTCGGCTTTTACATATTAACTTTGTTTTTTGTTTTTTGTTTTTGTTTTTGTTTTTTTTTTTTGTTCTGGACGTTACAAAGTCAGACTCACTCTTAGCGGAGCAAAGGAGTTTATATTTGTTTTTCTTACCAATATATGCTGAATATGCACACCACTCGGTTCATTACATATCTCTGCTATGCAAGTAAGCCCTTTGAACATCTCAGGATTTCCCTGTCGTGAATTTCTATTTTATATCATCTTTGATTGTTTAATTGTAGCAAATAATGTTTTGTTTGGATAAAATACATACCAACATAAAGTATACCGAATAAAAAATCGTATATTGCTACTGACCCTTGATAGTTACTTCATACTATCTGTCTCGTACTCACGACATCTTTAGTGATAGATTTCAGGTGTTAATAATAGCAAGTAGGTTGGGAAAGCAACTGCTGTATATATATATATATATATATATATATATATATATATATATATATATATATATATATATATATATATATATATATTGCGTCAACCAGCACGTGTAGAGATACAAAAACTCTAAAATAAAAGTATTAACATTTACTAGCGAAGTAGCACAATACAATGTTTCTGCATCACTATCAAGTGTATTGATACAACAAAACGAAAAAAAAAAAGAATCAAGATCTACCACAGCACTTGCACTGCGAACACAAAATAATAATTATTACCTTTTCTTTTTAAACAATATAAACAATTACCCAAAGATACATCGTATTGAATTCAACAGTTTTCAGGAAGATGATATAAATATTTGACGAGTTTAACATGAAAGCAACCATGTAATGATTTAGATATAATGTCTGTTTGTTTACAAGCTTGAATAGGTTACAAATCTATTCAAAGCTAGTTGTGTTACAAGATAACATAAAAGATAATAAAAGTGTTAATTTGTTGATTTAAAATATCAAAAAAGAAATACTCCATTTTTGAGAAACAATGCAGATTTATAGATTATATTTAAATATAAGAATATTGAAATAAGCAGCATCCGCCTTGATAGCAAGATAGTTAAAAGAGTACAATACGAGGAAGGAATATATGACATAGTTGATATGGATCAAAAGAGTACAATATGAGGAAGGAATAAATGACATAGTTGATGTGGATCAAATGAGTACAATACGAGGAAGGAATAAATAATATAGTTAATGTGGATCAAAAAAAGTACAATACGAGGAAGGAATAAATGACATAGTTAATGTGGATCAAAAGAGTACAATACGAGGAAGGAATAAATGATATTTTTGATGTAGATCAAAACCCAAGTTTTATTCGGCTAACTTTACAGTGCAACTTAACCAGCTAGTAATTTTTACAAGGTCAATATACAACGATTCAATGAAAATGGGGATATATATTTTAGGGAGAACAAAGTTAGATTTAAAACAAAGCATAGAGACTCAGTATAAATTAAATTAAAATAAATAAATTTATTGTACAAAGACCAAACGAACGAAATAAATGATGGTAACGTTTGGTGGCAATGGCAATGACACAAAGTTTAACTATTTAGCTGGAGATTTATTTTTTTTTTCGTTTCAAACGACTTATATACAAATTTAGCTATTATATTTGCAAAACTTGTATTAGGTCTATTCGAAGTACAATACTATTATTTGAATAATGATGCAATTGGATATCACAATATTTTGTCAGATGCATATACAAATTCACTTTTCTTTAAAGTTTTTTTTTTTTACAGAGCATGGCAATAGAAAATGTTTAATGAGGTTGGACAGAAAAGACCAAAACCTTGATTTGGCTAAATTTACTTATAACGATCTATTTCAATCCCTGGAGTATGGCAGCTAAGACAAAGGTGCATAGTGATTTTTAAAAAAAATATTATTTCTGTTTTTCACAGCCTGCAGGAATTTTGCTAAATTGGTTTCTGTAGGTACCATGTGTATTTAGTTCAATAGATTATACACTATTTGAAAGAGTTACATAGGTTAAGAAGACATTATGAAAGTTTTGAAATAAGGATTCTTTGAAAGTATTGATGTATTCTGCATTTTATTTTCAACATCAACGTTTAGGTAGATGCTAGAGAAAATATGTGATATTGCTGAAGTTAATCCAAACCCAGACCTCATATTGTGTGAGATAGCATCTTGCTTATAGGCTTTGTGGAGCACTTGTGTATATAAAGCAGTTGTTTTTGTATGCATGGCCAAATGCGAAATAAATTCGGAAGTAGATGGATGTCATCTTGATAACACCCAAAGACAATTTATGAAGCAGAAAGTATTCTCTGTATCTTTTTTATACAATCTGTAAAAGACCAATATCTTTACTATTATCCTGGCCGTCCAGTTGCTTACACAAATTCAATCAGTTTGGGCAACAAATTAAATGACAAAAAAGAAAACAAAATGCACTGAACTGAAACGTAAACATACATATTATACAAGCATGCGAGAAAAAGATTTCCGCACAAAAGGTTCCATGCAAGTCACGAGGATGACCAGGGGCAGGTATATCTTGTTAACATGCAATAGTATGAAAAAGACAAAATTTGATACACATACATTTAGACAGCGATATATAATTTCTTAAAGTGAGTATGGCGTTAAAAAGCGAAAATAATAATGAGAGATGACAAACATGTTTATATTAAATACATCTTAAAAGAACAAAAACTTGCACAAATACAGTTTGATGAAGGAAAATAATTTTACTAGAGGAAAGTTAATGATCTGTTGAGAAAAGAAAACAACGAATACTTTTCAACTTACTCAGATAAAAAAAGAAACCTCTGTGTTGGAAAGGGTTAACATAACCCTAAAGACTACATTGTGGGAGTATTTCACTCAACATCGTATTGTACTCTTTTGATTCCACATTTCTTCTTGATTTGGTTCTCGTCCATATTTTCTAACTTTTGTTTAGTAACACGATTGATACATAACCTGAAGAGTACAATAATAAATTGAACATAACTATTGCAAATGAAAGATACAAGATATAACTGGGAAATTCTTAACTGAACAAAAGTTAGAAAATATGAAAGAGAACAAAATCAAGAAGAAATGTCGAATCTTTCTCAACGTTAAAGTTGCTTAAAATTTCAAGTTATTGTCAGATGTTGTAATTTACTTGTACTTGTACCATATGCACTAAATGAGAACAACAAATGTATTTACATTTTCAACCAAGAAAAGGCTTGTCGTCAAACATCGATAATGCTATTTTTTTCATTTTGATGTTGTACATCTCACGTTTGCATTTTCTGAATACATTAATTTCTTAGCAGTTATTCTTGTGATTGAATAATCAATATTTGTACATGTTGAAACATAAATTTCTTTGCATCATAAAAAGTTTTGGTTACTTTGCAAGCTTTCTTTCTGTTTTTGTCTGTTTCGAATGAAAGAAGTTTTTACCTTTACCCACACAACTCTCTAACTGGAATGCCATTTAACTCATCCTTATAAAGTCCTTGAACTTTTTTATTCATTTGTGGGATACCAGATATCTTGTCCTTTGGACTAGTGTCATAAAGTACGATGTTATCCTTCGGGTCATTGTAAACGTTTCCTGTCTGAACATAGATGCACAATGAATCTGTATCAGTCATGAATAATTTCCTTCCATCATCGTTATTGTTTTCCAACTCGATGGAATACAATTCGTACATTAGCCATTTAGATAACTCTAACGCTGTAAATCCGTCTGAAATTAGTTTGGATACCTCTAACACTGGAAAAAAATCGGTCTTAAATTAGTTCCGATAATTTGATTTTTTTGTTTTTCAAACAAATCAAATCCAAGTCGTCGTCAATAATTGTTCGCCTTGCAAATGATAGACCTTTCTGGCATCCAAAAAGAAATATTTTCATCTGCATATATTTTATTTTTACTGTTGTTCGTTTCCTTGATTCTTTATTTGTTTACCGAATACAGCGTCGATCATCAATTCGAAGAGGTCTTTCCCGTAATAATTAGTTGCTTTTCGTTTCAGATTTGTATTTAGTTCGATATACGGTTTTCATCATATTTTTTATTCCAAAAAAGTACGGTCCTATTTAGTTGAGAAATAAATTATAAGGAAATAAAATGTTCCTGTATTTACAAATAAAATGTAAAATCCTGCTATAAACCCTTATATCGGTTTGCTATACTATCTTAATACAAACATCACATACATAAAAAGCTGTTGCTTAAATAGAAGGTACGTACAGAACACATAGTTGGTCATCGCTTAAAAACATTGTACGCTTGAATTCTATATAATTTACAACATATACTGTCATTAGTAGTTCACAAACAAATGATAAATAATTTAATTTTCTTTGGACTTTCGAAGTGAATGTGAGATCGTGCTCAAACTCTTTATGTGGGCCTCATTTTAAGCTGAGGTCAAAAGTAAAAAAAAATGCGATATCATGATTTTTAAAATGTTTTTCCATCATTTGTAGTCACAGTCCACCAGTGTAGCTATTGTTGCACAAACTGTGAATTAGTGTTAAACTCAGTAGTGGACTTTGCTAGAGTGTGCGGGGTATAGGACCTGTACTAATGTGTACAGAGTACAAGGACACTGGGGCCATCTGGCACGACAATTTAAGATATATATATATATATATATATATATATATATATATATATATATATATATATATATATATATATATATATATATATATGTGTGTGTGTGTGTGTGTGTGTGTGTGTCTAATTTGTATATATTTAATTTGTGTTCGCTGCAATAGTACGCGGGTAAGTTCGATTATATTATTTTTAACTTTAGTTTTGTATCCTTAGATTGTGATAAAGAAAAATATAATCTTGCACTAGTATGCTTTTTTCTAGGGTATTCGTATCCCAAAACAAGTTGTTTGGGACAAACAAATTATACCGCTTATGCTGCGGTAGTATATCTCTCTGGAGCTATCCACTTTGTAGTGTCCAGCGGGCTCAGGCTCGTCTTGTTTATGCGGTACAGCTCCATTCGTGGTGGTCACTGCGTATGGCGGTCATCTGATGATGAAAGCTCTTCCCGTTAAAAAGAGTGTCTACGTACAGTTCATGCTGCAGGTTGTGCTTCACGACAGCCTTTAAAACACTAGGCCTTTCAGGCATCCTTCGGTATGTCCTTTTTCTCCTCGATGAGCTTTCCGGTGTGGTTTTCGATCCATTGGTACCAGTCTGATACCAGCTCGCAATCTTAATGTACATCATCAGGCGGAGCCCGACATATTTAATGATTGTAGTCCCATTGCATTTGTCTTTAAACTTTCCGACGACCTTGTTGTTGACGATGCTAAACACTAGAAGGCCGGCCGGGTAGTCGCTGTGTCGTACATGACGCCATCCTCGCACATGTCCCTATATAGTTCTTCTGTTGCGATGCTCAGTAGCAGGCTGTCAGTGTCCATGTATAGGTAGCTCGCCCTGTCGCCATACCTGGCTTTGACACGGTTGTAATAAAAGTCATACATTAACAGCTTTCTCAGATTCAGGATCGACATTCCTATGTAGATCGTCCGATTGAGTTTTCTCGGATTTTCCATGGTTTTCTAAAAAAACTGAGTTGTTCATGAGCTTGAAAAATCCTGAGATCTTTTTTTTTTCGCAGGCTGGGGACTAGCTTCGAGCACTCAGTAAACTTACCCCCAATTTATTTACCTAAGCACACTGATAGTTGCTCAGCCAGCTTTCTTGGACTCACAGTGTCTCTTGGGCCAGCGGGTAGTCGCTGTGCGCGTCATATAGCTCCTCAGGATACTCGAAGTCGAGCTCAAGAATGTAGTCCTTTGGTGAATCCTCTGTGATCTGCACAAGATCTTTCGGTTTGACCTATATAAAACCAACAGCTTTCCAAGGTTGCTGTTCATAAACTGGAGGCTGTAAACAAACTGCAACTGTTCCATGAGAATGCCATGTATTTAGCCATGTTATCTGGAATGTAGCTGATTTTTCCGTCGAGGCTGTTCCTGTTTTGTGCATAATGAAGTGACTGTTGTAGTCGCGCAGGTTATTGATCACTGTTGCCTTTTTTGTTCTCGTTTTGTTTTTTTTTTTTTTTCTTTTTCTGGGCAATGCGCAGCTTGAGGTTACATGCTGTATGGGCTGCACCTCGGTACTTGCCGGTAATATGACAGTGGTTTCACACCCTGTACGCTCCCAGCTCTCCGCCACAGATGTGGCAGTTTATCGCTTCCTGAAAATTACCTCTGTCATCCCCGTCCATGATCATATCTGATTGGTTCCAAAATACCTCAGAGTCTTCACCCCGGTATACCACCGACTCTTTAGTGTCTCCGTCGCAGCAGACAATCACATAGCAGAAGCTACATAGAACCTAGTCAGAGATTTTCTGGGTTTTGCTTTTGTCTGAATTGCCGACTGGGCCTTCCATTGGCACGTTCAGTGCGTCGAAATCCGCATTTCGCCTATACCGTGGCAGTTTAACTGTGGCATTCCAATAGGTCAGCCAGGCTGAAGACGTAGAGGCACTGGCGACAGACGTGCTTTCTGCGTTTGTACTTGTTGTGCTTGTACACCAACGGCTTAAGTCTTTTATGCAGAAAAAGAGGCTCTTTTCCGCTGTTGCAGCTACACCTTCGGTGCATGCAAGCAGTAAAAGGTCCTCAGAACGTGACCTTACTTTCTCGCTGATGCGTAGCGGGTAGAGGCCATTTTCCCAACCCAAGACACTAACTGTGATAGTGTGACTCTAAAACTGACCAATGTCACTGAAGTTGACGGGAAAGTCTATGATAGTAAATTCAAGCTCACCCAGGTGCTGGAGGTACCAGCCTGGCCAATTTACATTGTCGCCTGCTGGATATAGAGCCGACAAAACATACCACACAAAGCAACGGTCGTCGTCCTTGTTCCTAACATTGATAACAGACCGTGGTTTTATGCACTTTGGTGTTGGAGTGCAGCTCTGACCAACGGTCGGTACTGCGACACGCCGTCCAGACCCCTCGCGCATGTATTCTTCAATGCGACGTAAAACGGTGGCGATAGCTTGGTCAACTAGCTGCTCGATCTCGTCAATACACAGTACGGTGGCTTGGTCGCTGCGAAAGTATGCCGTCACTTTTATGGTGTCCATCTCAGCTTCTTTGTCGTAGAGGTTCTGCTGGTCTGGCGCGGATTTATCCAACTGCGTTGTTAGGACGAGGCTAAACTTTACACCATTCAGTCCACACATTTCGCTGGAAAGGTCCTCGCGCGCCTTTGACATAGTAGTATCAAGAAATGCCAAGGCGTTGGCTTCATGCTCATTATTTTCCGGCACAATGGCACGATATTTTTTACTACCGCTTCGGCTCTGCTCTGTCGATCTACAAAGTCGGGCAGGGTAGGAGCATAGGGCTGAGCCCTACGACTAGGAGCAGGAAGTGGCATTGGTGCTGGATTAAGAGGATCAACCCTACGCCGTGGGGCTGGAACACGAGATTCAACTATGTATCTAGGAGCTGGAACTGATTATGGGCTGGTTGAAGCGCCCCGGTCGCATATAGCGCAACCAATGCGTCATATTCACTCTGGATTATCTGCCCTCTCTGGAGCAGCTCGAACAAATGTCTGATATCGGACATGGCTTAAGATATATACTTTACCAAGCATAATCTCTAAATAAAAAACTTAGTATTTCACATCATCTCACAAAGCACCTTATCAAACTTCTCTCTTGCCATTGTTTCTTTTCGTTCCAGGGTTTTTTTTTTATTTTGCCATGTTGTTACCTCCACCATCCATACAAATCTGGTGATTGGCTCTGACATCAGCCTCACATTTCCAGCATGGCAAGATCACACACTCTTTTCTGCTCTTCGCGGCATGAGCATGGCAGTATCTGCCCACACAATTTTTCCCACATACCTCTCTTGTTTCAAGCCAGGTACACCTCTTTTTTTAATGAACACCATCCTCAAGCTTTATGTTGTGTTATTATATTACTATTACTTGGTTCCATGTATAAACTGGTACATGGGTGCGTAGGCTAATAAACATCATGTCTAGGTGAGCACATCCGGCTCACTCAGACTATTATATATGTATGCATATATATATATATATATATATATATATATATATATATATATATATATATATATATATATAATCTGTTTATGTGAGGTTGTATACTGTGAGGTATAGTTAGTGTATCAAATACCGTTGACGCTAGTTAATACTGGACTGATTTGGAGCCAGCCCTCACCCTCAGGGGGCCTGACTCATAGTCAGTTTCTGGGGCTGCGGTTGGGCAAAAGTAAGCCATGGTGGGGTGGATTATTTTTAACCATTATTAAACCTCGCCTTAAAGCCGGCGCTAACTGTTTGGCATGACTTTAAAGCCGGCAAAAGACATTTTTTGGTCCCAACCTTAAGGAAGGAAAAAAAAATGTTGGCCCCGGTTTTTTTTCGAATTGCCATTTTACATCTACTCTTGCTTTTATTACAGACACCCTTGTTGGGGATCAGAGGATTTTGGAGCAAGAGGAAAGATACACCCTTATATCACTGTTGCAAATACTACAAGATCCTTGAAGAAATTTTAAATTGAATGAAATGCATATATAATTGATCTTTGTTTGTTTTCGTCTTTTCGTCTGTGACTATGAATCATTTAAAAGTGTATACGTAATCCAGTTGTCCTTAGTTCAAACTATGTATAGAAACAATTCAACTTTCTCATTACTCTTGTTTTAGCAACTATGAACAAAAATAATAACAACTTATAAAAACCAAAATTGTATAAACATTTAATTTATGCCATTAGCGCAGCTTACTCCACAAATTGAGCCTTCTCATGGCAAGATGTTTTCCCGTTTTGTTTGCCTGCATCATTCCAATGGTTTGTTCCAATATTGTATTCATTTCAAATGTATTGATACTATTTGTGTTTCAAGGACTTTTTTAATTTGGTTTAATTTAGTAGGGTTATACAGTAATTTCTCATAAAAACATTTTGTTTTCAAATAAAAAGAAAAGGTATTTTCCACTTTTTTAGGCAGAAAATCTAACGTTTTCTATGTAAACAGGATTGCTTAGAACTCTCTTAAAAATACCACACAGTGGCCTACAGATCAACATCAGTGTATGCCACAAATAACTGCCGAACCCGACTGTCATAATTTTCCTTTACTTGGCTCATTACGATCTCTTGTTTCTTTTGCACTAAGTTCTTGAAAATGCTGTTGGACACTAAAAATTGTATAGAAGGGACGTAGGTTAATATTAAATTTATAAGCATGCTTTAGAGGTAAAATTTGAAATGTTTAGATGATTAAAGAACATAATGTATACTTTGCTGCTCTAGCGGTCTTCTGTTTGTCAAATTTGGCAGATTTTGTTCTGTTTTATTGATTGAAAAATCATATATGTTCATTTTGCTGTATGTAATTAACGCTGTCCTAAAGCGACTGCTGGAGATTTGGACGTGACTTATTTCATTACATGACATTTTCCCCACCCAGAGAGTCGCGCAGATTAGGGCAAATTATATCTGCTGTCAAACTGATTGTGATGTATAGGTCTATGGAATATTTCAAATGGCATGGTCTTCTGTCAAATGGATGACTGTCGAGTGACGAATTGATACATTTTTAATAGCTTGAACTTCTGTAATTTTCCGTTTGAAAGAAAGTATTACAGATGTGATCACAGTAAAGGTATATAATCAGATTTCATATCTAACAATATTGCTTTTCTGTTTATATATACGATATGTAAATGTTAACTATAAGATTTTAAATATACAGTATGCTTAAAACAATTTTCATTAAGGAATAATGATTCATTTTGTGCATTATTATTAATAAAAAATAAAATAATAATAATAATAATATCATTATTATTATTAATATTATTTACATGACTATCATCTATGTCATCATCAGCATAAGAAACAATATGACAAAAAAGTATCCTTACATGCCAAAAAAATAAAATGGCCAACATAAAATAATATGTATAACTCCAGTGGCTGGCTACAGATACAATAAAGATGTCTGGGTTAAAATAGTTTATTAAGAAAACCAGACTATTTTCCTGATTTGTTTTCAAACGTTTGTAAACGATTCTTTACAATACCTTTATAAATATTTTATTATCTGAATAACGCATATTCATGTTTTACGCTCACAGTCCCCATCTCTCTCTCTCTCTCTCTCTCTCTCTCTCACCCAGCCCCACGTAATGTGCTAAAACTTGCTGTCCAACCCAATTGCTTATTGATATGGCGATCAATTATGAAATATATAAACTAAAACAAAACGTTGGAGAACTTATTGCGCAACTCCGATTGCGTCATTAATAAGGCAATAAAACATGTTTAAACTGAAGAAAAAAATGGCTGGGTTGTAAATCTACATCAATATTTGAAGCAAAGATCAGTGTGAAATAATTTGGAAATTGAACACACCTGATCTATTATGTCACCAGGATTGAATCATCAATACAATAACATATGTGTGATTATAAGGATGTCCGCTATTGTAAACTCAACGCTGACTGTGCAGTTCGAAACAGCGTGATCATTACATTATGTCGTCATCGATATGGCGCCACCTTGGACCAAATTGTATCGTAGCGCTATGAACTCTGGGAGAAATTGGATGTACTTTGACGTGTTGTGACTTCTGTAGTTTACTAAATATTGAAAAAGATAAATGTTTACAAATTGCAATAATCATTATGACAGTCCGGTGAAGTAAAATAAAAGTGTGCAAGACCTTAGTAAATCTTCAGCGATTTACGACCTGCCGTAAAGCAGACGCCCAGTCTTTCAGTTGTGGAAAAGAGATGTGATGTCAATACATGTGTTATACTAAAAAATACACTCACCACATACCCTTTTTGTGTAGTTGATTAGAGGAATCTATGAGCTCTTAAATTTGACAAATTGTTATACTCGTTTAGCTGTTGTTTTATGGACAAGTATTTGTCTCTGCAATGACCCTTATATTGGAAGAGATATTCACCTAAGAGTCAGTCGACCCATACGCTTTAAATCTTTTCTGGTTGAAAACGTAATAAGGGGTGTTGTTGCTTTTGATTTGCCAAATAATACCCCCATCTCCCTACCCTCCCACCCATGTCTGTTTTATCTAGTATTTTTTCTGATTAGCGAAATAATTCCATCAAATCTGACTGGTCTAGTAAGTTTTTATTTGTAAAATTGAACCCTCGAGTCGGATTGGTGTTGTATTTTAATTTGTCATATAATAACCCCAAGTCGGACTTGTTTAGTAACTTTGTACTTATTTACAAAACAGACCCAAATCTGGCTGGTCTCTTATCTTTTCATTCGTGAAATAATACCCTCATGTCTGACTTGTCTAGCAATTTCTAATTTGTAAAATTATACCATCATGTGTGGTTTGTCTAGTCATTTTTAATGGTTTAAAAAAACAGTCTACCTGGTCTAGTAATGATTTTCTTTTATTTTGATTTCATACGTTTTCATATTTCCTATACGAGATGGTACTAAACAAAATTACGAATGGTCCAGAATGTTGAACGTATATACTACTCTTACAAATGTACAGAAAAAGATCCCTCTTCTACGTTCGTATTGATTCTTGACATATATTTGGTACTCAGTCCGAAATTGTTTATGTTTTCTAAAATCCGGCATCTTGGAACGTCCTAATTAAAGACAAAACAACAATACTACTACGATTACTACTACTACTACTACTACTACTACTAATAATAATAATAATAATAATAATAGCAATAATAACAACAATAATAACATAACTCTAATCATAAACCAAAAGGGCGGCACATACATTTGAAACGCTGTTGACCTGCATCTTAAACTTGCCCACCTCTATTACGTGGATAGCAAAAATGTATTTTTAGGAAGAACATGAAAATGGCGAACAGCTTAATTTTGTTAATGATTTCCTTTATCTCGTGATTACACTTATTCAAATGGTTCTTTTTAGAAAGCTGAATATAAAATTGTTGAACAGGCAAGAAAATAGTATGCACATATCTCAAAGTTTTTTGTTTAGTCTACTTATTTCATATACATCAATCCTGATATATATATATATATATATATATATATATATATATATATATATATATATATATATATATATTTGGTCCAATATATATATATATATATATATATATATATATATATATATATATATATATATATATATATATATATATATATATATATATCCAGCAAGCAGAATATCCGACATCGGACAATATTCACGACTTTTAAATTTTTCTTCCATCTGGGCCAAGGAAGACTCGTATCAAGGACAAACAATTCACATTTTCACAGACAGGCACAGGGTATTTGCATTATTTGATGGACAGGCACAGGTTACTGGCAATTTGGTGGACAGGCACAGGGTACTGGCATTATTTGGTGGCCAGGCACAGGATATTGGCATTATTTGGTGGACAGGCACAGGGTGCTGGCATTATTTGGTGGACAGGCACAGGGTACTGGCATTATTTGGTTCAGCACATAAGAAATTTATCCAATCTCAGAATAAAAGGATCAGTTTCTCCCTTCATGAATCCATCTTCTTTCGGTGCGATGTGTTACAGTTTTCTCTATTGCACGTTGAGTGGCCATGTGCCCCTGCAGTCAATTGATACACGACTCATATTTACATATAGTTAATCACCCATAGTGAGAATATGTGACTGATAAAAAGTGGGGTCAGTTAGAGGCTGAACAACTTTGATAAGCTCCCCATCAGATTTTACTAATGTTATTGAACCTTCATATTTTTAAGAAAATATTATTATTAAGAATATCAATTATATTTCTTCTTCCTGTTGTATTATTAACAGCAGTAGTCCTCATGGTAGTGATAGTAGTAGTGATATCAGTAGTAATATATTTAAGGTTTTTCTCTTACATATAAGGTTTCAATACTATGAAGAAAAAACAAGAATACCTATGAAGAAAAAAATGTGAAACTAGAAGGTACATTCGTCGCTAGAAAGATAGAACTTCATACTCCGCGTATGCTGCCGGCGGTAGTTCGACAACATTTTATCTCAGATTAGGAGCTTTAAAATTTTAAATACAGTTGACGAATAGTTTCTGTATCAATATATAAGACATGCAGGAAATGTTAACACTTGCTGGATTAACTTTTCTGGAGACACAATTTGTACGACTTTCTCTCTCTCTCTCTCTCTCTCTCTCTCTCTCTCTCTCTCTCTCTCTCTCTCTCTCTCTCTCTCTCTTACCTTCCCATTCTTTAAATACAGATATTTCTATCCTGTTGTATCAAATCCGATATATATATATATATATATATATATATATATATATATATATATATATATATATATAAAGGTGCGCGGTTTTATACCGGTTTACCACTGTATTTTCTTTCCGGTGGTACGTAACATGATATGGCGGTCGAACAGGATGTTGTGGAAGATATTCGGGCCAAATAGAACTTTTGGAAACTTTTGGATTAAAAAAAAAAGAAACAAAAGGTAATTTTTTTTTTAGTTCTTTATTAGCGTATGGTCATGTGTTAAGTGCATCTATTCCTTTGTTAGATCGAGAATAATCCAAAGATTTTCAGGAGAGCATTCGTTTTCTGTTTGAAGTTTACGCAATTTCTCTAGTCCAGTAAATATTTTCTCATTTGTTGATTCAGTGTGTTTTATGTTTACTGGCCCTCTCTGACAAATGTCTTGCTCGGGTGTTGGCAATCCATTCAAAAGTTCCCTGCCTATTATATCAATAATATGTAGCTAGTAAATTGTCGACTTCAGCGTCAACACTTCCTATTTTTTTCAACAAGCTCTCTAATGTCAGCACAATGTCTTTTACGGGGTGTCAGCTATAGCGTAAGCTTAATCATCCCACTTAAGTTACAGTGTTTAGATGACCGCTTATACAACAATTTATTTTTCAAATAATATAATAGATATAATATCGTGTTATTTTGCAATAAATCAGAGCAAGCTATTTTTAAAGCTATTTGAGAGCCGGAAATGTATTTTTAAAGAATTTCAGGCCCCTGCCCCAAAAAATTAAATTGTTGGGTTCCTAAAATAATTGCAGTATAGCGTGGTATAATTGAGTTATACCATGGTACGCATCGCAGTATGTTCAGAAATACCGAACAAAATTGTTCGTAATACCCAACTCTAAAATATATATATATATATATATATATATATATATATATATATATATATATACATATATATATATATATATAAATATATATATATATATATATATATATATATATATAGGTCATATGTGCATCCAGAAAAATATTTATAAATAGAGGCAAATTGTTCATAACATATTGTATTCCTTTCCTGAGCCTAAAGGAAGCAATAATAGTAGTTGCAATAGTAGCAAAAATAGGTCTGCAGTAGTAGTAATAGTTGTTGTTGTTGTTGTAGTTGATTTTGTTGTTTTTATTGTAGCAGTAGTAGAAGTTAATGCTTTTGTTGTGGCGACAAAAGTACTAAACTAAAGATGATATTTAGATAGTCCCATAAGTGATTGCAGGTGCTAATGTTGAGGTACAGAATTGTCATTGTTTTGATAAGTTCTAATTTCAATCAAAAAGCTCAACACTGCTTTATACCCCAAGATTTGTTATAGGATTAAATGATCATGGTTGAGTATTTATCGAAGTGCACATTTTTACCTAATAGCTCACAAAGTTATTAAAGTCCACTTTGTGAGCGATTATTTAAAATTTACACTTCGATAAATATCCAACCATCATCATTTCATCCAATTTTTCTCCTTTCTGTCGTGAGATCAGTGGATTCCATCAGCAAAGCATTCGATTTTAGGTAGGTTGTATTTTATTTTTAAGCCTTTTAACACTGAGCCAGAATACCTTGACCTATTTACGCTAACAAAGGGTCGTCGATCCACATCGTTTATCATCGATGTGGAATATGTGGAACTAAGTGTATCAACTACCCTTGGCAAGCAAAGATGTCATCACCCGAACAAAATCACAACAGATGAGTTAGTGACGGTCACTAGGAGTTTTTTTTTTTTGGAGCAAACATACTTTACGTGTTTAGTTATCGCTGTCCTACCTTTCTGAGCAGTTTGTTTTTTCCTCCCAAAAAGTCGCTTTCATTTTAAGATCCGCTGCTCTTACGTCATATGATCATGACCCAAAAACAAAAATGAAGTAATTTATGAAGGTACATTTGCTCTTAAAGCCTGTCAGATACTTTGTTTGGCAACAGCGGTGAGTGTTTGGGTGCAGGAAGGATGATACAGGCAAAGCTTGACAGAAAAGCACCAAAAAACGATTGGGAACCGAAAGTAGGTCAGAGAATTTACTGATGTGTGCAAAATTCCAGATCAGTATCACGTGACATAACGCACAGCCAATTCATAACAGTTGATATTATTATAATATAATTATCATATTAATTAACAATGGCATGATGTCTATAGTTTCTGTCCGGAATTGCACGAGCAATAATTGCGCCGGAAAGCCTAATACTCACATATTCTGGAAACGCCCTCACAGAACCCATCTTGGCCCCAACAATTCTCATTATCTTTAGGCTTACGCGTGTGTTCTAGCTTACTGCCTTAAACACAATAATTCAAACGTTAACAAAGATTTGCTGAAGACTGTCAAATAAATTCTTATGATGGATAATTATATGTTTTTCTATTCTTGTGGTTGCGCCCGAGGGAGTAATTTCTGTCAAGGTTGTATTGCGCACTTTACAGTTTCTGTTATCGGGAATCAAGCGTCTTAGATAACCTTTTAAATGCTTATGAACGTATATATATATATATATATATATATATATATATATATATATATATATATATATATATATATATATATATATATATATATATATATATATATATATATATTAGTTATTCAGACACTATCGGTTTAGAAGGCCCATTATTGTTTGAGGGGTTTAGAACATTTAGTATCGGAATATATCAGGGCTATTTTACGATAGAAACGTAAATAGAAAATATTTATAAGAAAACATAATAAACAAGTGATTGGTTTGTAGGCAGTTAAAAGAAGAAGTTAACCCATTGATGAAAACGAAAATGTGTGTGCTTTATTTTCCGTACCTTTGATTTAAAATATGGTCTGAAATATTTAAACAAAACCATCTAATCTTTCTGCGTGCCCTGAATATATTTATCTAGCAATAAATTTCACTTTCAGAAAAATATTTTTTAAATCGCTTTTGAACGTACAATAAAAGACAATAAAATGATATCGCGACACGGCCGTCATCGTTATATCAAAAGAAGAGTAGCAGCATCTCCAATTATCAGACTGGAACTCTATTTAGCAATTGCATCAAAATAAAGTCATACGTAATTAAATATTAGCGAGGAAAACACTGTACAGATGGCAACACTTTGCCGTTTCTAAATCCCAGTTATGATTTTGTGGCCACTTTAGATGATCATCGGAGAAAATTTTAACGATTAAGGCATCTAGAGACTATCGAACGAACGTTGAAATTCAATTATCCTTCGTTAAGCAAGTTAAAGATGGCAAATTACCCATACATTGTATGCATGCAAATGAAATCAGGGTGACTTGAAGTTTCAGGTCACCATCAGTTTCTCCATCGCCCAATAAAATATGATTTGGAAACAACGGATAATCCCCACCCCTTTGTGAATTTTAATGGAGTGACAAATCCAGTCAGCTGAGAAGCACCCATGATATGACTTCGATTTATCATTAAAGAATTAAATAGCACGCACAAATTACGCACACACAAATACACACACACGCACACACACACATTTGTATGCAGCTGAGAATTTCCAGCAGTGGAAATGTGTGTGTTAATATTACGTACAGTATATAGTGTATGTACAAAGGTGCATTTTGCTTGCATCCAAATTATGTCATTGTCAACAAGCTATGTTGGTTATTTCCTGAGCATATTATACAACTAAGCATGAACTGCATCCACAATTTATTTATAAACATTTTTATAACGTCTTTCAGGATTGCGCCTTCGCTCATTATCTCATTGTCTTCTGACACAACTGATTTTTCTTCGTTCTCAATCAAAATGTTCGCCTGCATAAGTTTGTATTTCACGGATCGTACGGGTCCATTCTTAATCTCTTTTATAGCGAGACGGAAAATATAAATATGGATTCTGACACGAAGTTATTTTAATACAGGTCTGATCATTAAATTCATATATGGCTATAGTCCCTGCATGCAAGAAGCTTCACAGTTCATACTCCAAGAAATTTGGAGTACTACAGCTACCTTCAGCCACAAACCATGTTATAAACAACTACACCTGAATAAATAAGCCAGAGACTATATATATATATATATATATATATATATATATATATATATATATATGTATGTATGTATGTATGTATGTGTGTATGTATGTATGTATGTATGTATGTATGTATGTATGTATGTATGTATGTATGTATGTATGTATGTATGTATGTATGTATGTATGTATGTATGTATGTATGTATGTAATGATAATGTCATAGAAAATCTCTATATATATATATGCATGCATGAATGTATGTATGTATGTATGTATGTATGTATGTATGTATGTATGTATGTATGTATGTATGTATGTATGTATGTATGTATGTATGTGTGTGTGTGTATGTATGTATGTATGTAATGATAATGTCATAGAAAATCTCTACTCTGAAGTATGTGTGTGTTTAAGTTATCTAAAAGATCAACAGCCGTGGGATTTGGAGACATACACATGGAAGTTTTACAGCAAGCACCAAAAATTAAGGAATCTTGCATAAGTATTTGTATAACTTAGTAGGACGATTATGCCCAGGCTGATGCCATGCACTGCTCAGACAAACCCCATTTTTAATATCATATTATTGGAAAGTATTGGATGAGGTATCTTAATTAAAACACATTGCCGAATTTCAAATATTAGTAATCGTTTAAATCTAATAACGACCGGTCATGACTGATGTAATGCTCTATTACGGCGTCTATTTTGCTTTGTATATGATTTGATGTTTCTGATAATTTAAATTTGCATTAATGTGGTCACGGTAGAGGGGTATTGTATTGACATAAAGTGCGTACTTATTCCAAAACAAATCGCAGTGCAAAAATATTTGTTCGGTTTCCAACGATAAAAATCATAATTAACCTTTTTGGGTTTCGTTTTATCATTGTTCCATTGTAAACTGTATACTGCAAACGGCATGAAAACGCTCTCAGCCACAGAGCTTCGTATCGGATGTTACAATAACAAAAAGAAATATAATAAAATAGACATACACCTTGGAAACAAGTAATAATCCCCATAACGCTTTGTAACAAGATTGAAACCGAATGGGTATGGATTCAGTGAAAACACCGAACACAATGAATGCGAATGAAATGTTTATGATAATAAAGTATGAGAGTCTCTATTTACCCCCACAGACAATACTAATGCAACAATCAAGATACTAATGCAACAATCAAGATACTAATGCAACAATCAAGATACTAATGCAACAATCAAGATACTAATGCAACAATCAAGATACTAATGCAACAATCAAACTACTAATGCAACAATCAAACTACTAATGCAACAATCAAGATATTAATGCAACAATCAAGATACTAATGCAACAATCAAACTACTAATGCAACAATCAAATGATAACAAAAACAAACAAAAAACAAATAATAAAACAAAAAAACCAAACAAATAAAAATGAAACAAACAACAATCTATTGAGACTTAGAAGCGGGACACAATGTTAATCGCTTTTCACATAGCGTTAGTGTTCCTTCAGAGATTTTATTAAACAGGATCGTTCTACATAAACATGCTATCAACAAGATATTTGCACCAAATCTAGAGCTAGACACTCCCACAAATATATACGAAAATTCACCGGATGATATTATGATATGCTAAATGATACTGACATTGTCACATACAACTCGTGTAGTTTTGCATTCACCATAATGTGAATATGCGTTTAATACAAGTGTGAGTGTGGTTCATATAACCAGAAGTATTGTTCGAAATTCAAATGCTCTGTTCAAAATTCACATTCTTTGAACGAATTTATCCTGGGGATGCTCTACCCTCTTTTCGAGCTCAACGGTTCATTGAAATTCCAGCAACTTCTCTATGGAATGCTGATATCTTCCGAATATCAAGGTACACCACATTCATGTAGATTCCTATGATAATGACTCACCAAGTACGTCGACTGATTCTCCTTGTCACACCACCCAACATCCATCTAGCCATGCATCACGTAACTATGTTGCCAACTATATTGCTCCATTGCCAACTATGTTGCTTTGCTGCCGACTATGTTGCTCTGTTACCAACTGTGTTGCCCTGTTGCCAACTCTGTTGCCCTGTTGCCAACTATAAAAAAAACTGGCTCGTGTACTATATAGAATAAACATCAATACTGGATTATTAAACTAATAACCAAATATATTCATCCTATCAATCAGAAAAAAATATGAAAGAAATACATACTTATAATTAATGCAAAAAGCCCTTTAAATACACACTGCATTTAACTCTCTCCTGCAGTAAGAATATATTCAAAGTAAATATAATATGATCCATATCTCAAATACTGCATTATTTACCGAAAGTCTAACTATCGAAAACAAAATCTGAAATAGTAAATTCACATGAAACTTTCGACGCATGAAAACAATTTCAAATAGAATGTATAATACTCTAAAGTAAACTCGTGCTTAACCCTATGGCCGTGATAAACTGTCTGTAAAGTAGACACTGCCTGACAAAATACCCCTATGACTCAGGTAAACTGTCTGTAAAGTAGACACTGCCTGACAAAATACCCTTATGGCTCTAGTAAACGGTCTGTAAAGTAGACACTGCCTGACAAAATACCCCTATGACTCAGGTAAACTGTCTGTAAAGTAGACACTGCCTGACAAAATACCCCTATGGCTCTAGTAAACTGTCTGTAAAGTAGACACTGCCTGACAAGATACCCCTATGGCTCTAGTAAACTGTCTGTAAAGTAGGCACTGCCTGACAAGATACCCCTATGGCTGTGGTAAACTGACTGTCAAGTAGACACTGCCTGACAAGATCTCTGAATCGTTGTGCCAGCATATAGAATATGCATCCTATAAATACTACAAAACAAGTACAAGGCCCAAGTTTAAAGTACCCGTGTACATCATGAAATATGGGTATCTTGCTGCGAACGAGATGCAACTATTACTCGATATCCTGTTTAGTAGGGGTAAACACAGTTACACTAGGTTACGCTGTACGCGTCCACGAAATCCACTACATACAAAGCAACATTAAGTTAATTTCTTGCACAATTCCGTGATAATGCCTCCCACCTTAAAATAAATATGGGAACACTTTTAAATAATCACGGAATAAGAGTAAAAGAAAGAAGCCCTTATAATTCCTCATTTGCAATACCAAGACTGGTTAGGAAATATTAGATTTGCCAATCATGTCCTATTCAAATAGTCTGTGCCTACTTTTCAGCCCTTTTTCTACATTGTCTTTGATCCTTCCCTTAGATGCAGTTTGCTAGCACACGTCACAAGACCGACAAAAAACGCGTGACCTTGCTATTAACACCAGGTCAGTAGAATTCAGCTAATTCATTCTCCATCTACCTATCCCTAAGTTTCCATTTCTTCTGCTTTTGAACTATGCTTTGCATACTTGCATACTATTGTTTTTCTGATACAACATGGTGCTGTAATCTGTATCTGAACAGAGTTGGATCATTACAGACCGGAGAAGTGCATGTACTGATTACACCGAAGTGTAATGATAACGTAGTAGGTAAAAAGTCTGCACGGTGGCTTATAATGTATTTTGCGAACGTTGTTACTTGATTGTTTTGTTGTCGATACTATTAGAGACAGATATGCATATTCACCTGTTATGTCACTAAAACATGTGTTGTATCTGCATGTGTTTTCTCCTGGTTTATCTCTGAAGACTAAACGTTCTGAAAGAATGCTGTTTTGCACTGTTTTTGACCAAAAAAATCTTCTTCTTCTTCTTTTTTCTTCTATTTAATAAAAGCAACAAACTCTTACCATGAGGATATTTTTATTTCGTGTGAGTGTAAGGAAGCCAGAGGGATAGACAAAACCATATAAAACAACACCTTGATGGATACACAATCAAGGAAGGGTAGCCCCGATAGTGATTCTATGGAGTCCTGTTGTCAACTTTTATGCATTTTGCTGGCGGGTAACGCCAACAGTCCCAATGCTCGCCAGAGACGAATCGAAATACTATTATTTTCATATGCGCATGACAACGCATTTATTTCACTATGGTGATGACCTGAATATAGACTTGGGGTCGTGCTTGGTACTACAGTTACCTAAAAATTTTAGGCTACAAGTATTGTTTTGTTTCATATATGAGGAAGGCATCAAAACCTCCAAGGAAGCATGAGAGGATCGGCTTGACCCTTCCCCTCCTCCTGACTATTTGGTCAAGCTTTCAACCGATATATTTAAGTTGAACAATTTTATGTTCAACAAAATACACTACTATCAAATCAGTAGAATTGCAATGGGCATTAAAATGGCACCTTCGTGTGCCAATATGTTGATGGGAAAACTCTAACAAAAGCTCTTCAATTAGGCATCCCATAGACTTCTAAGCTGGTGCAGATTCGTTGACGACATAAATTCTATACTGATCGAAACGGGCGACAATTTCATGGTATTTTGTATCAATTCGCCAATTACTTTCATCCTACGATTACATTTACGTCGGAGTCATCAAACAGACGCAATGTCGTCTTGGATACTCAATCTGCCCTCTTAGAGGGGAACATAGATACTTACCCAGTATTGCAAACCAACTGACTCTCACCAGTATTTTTTTCCGACCTGCTGTCACCTCAGACACGTAATAAAAAATCTTCCTTACGGAACGTGCGTTCGGATCAAACGCATTAGCCCTATCCAGGCTGCCTTTAAAGAGACCCAGAGAGCTACTGGGGCACCTTAGAAGGAGATCATACAGAAGGAAATACATTGACGTGACTATCAACAAAACTAGATTCTTCCACAGAAGAACCCTCTTTAAATATATAACTAAGGAATCCAACAAACGCATCCCTTTCGTTGTTACTTTCCACCCCAATGCCACAAACTTACAACAGATCACTCGGAAGCATTGGCACCCAATCGAATCTTCCGAACGTCTGAAGGGCTTTTTTCAAGAACTTCCTATAGCTGCGTACCGTAGACCTAAAAATCTCGAGGATCAAGTGGAATGTGCCAAGGTAACCTCGGACAAGACCACAGATTCAGGCACACACAGTTGTAAAGACAATCGCTGCATAACCTGCAAACTGATACATCAAATCGTTCCTAAGTTCGGCTATAGGAGTTAGTTTTACTATCAATTAAAAGTTAGGATGTCGAACCAAAAATTTAATCTATCTCCTGACATGCAAAATCCGTGCCACTCAATATGCCGGTGAAGCCTTTTGATTTCAGAAAACGAATTCGGAACAAAATCAACGAAGAACTCGCCAAACACTACAACTCAACTGGACATTCAGAAGAGTCCCTCAAAATGCCAACGATTGAATCCAACCTGGGGTGGACCGATATATAACGCACACGTAAAGGTCAATAGTCGATTTTGCAACTGAAAACTAATTGTGAATTGGGTCTAAATAACAAAAACTAACCTCCCAATGCAGTCTTATCAACTTTCCAATCAGCTTATCAGTTTATCACTAGTACGCAATTTTTGTGACAATATTTACCCAAGTAAATATTTCTTAACTCTTTACATGAATTAATAATAATAATAATAATAATAATAATAATGAGGCATTATTATTATTATTATCATCATTATCATCATTAACTAACTTTATTATTATTATTATTATATCTGTTCTTCAGTAACCCGCTACAACATTCTCAAGCCATATTTTCTTTACAATTTCTCCATGCATAACTTTACCGGGATATAATATCATTAGTACATATTGTCATTTCTAGTCTAATATGGCGTTGATTTTCGCCACACATGGTTTCCGTCCTTTGTACTCAGCCTAGAAGTAGGGCAAAACAGTTTGGTTCACTGTACCATGAACACGTAATTACAATTACACATTATCCCTTTTTATTATTGTTATAACATTTTGCTAATATGAAAACAACACAAAATAGACATGTAGTCTACTTATTTAAAGACCGTTTCCAATTATTTCTTCTTTTATTTTACAATTTTGTAAACTCTTGTTTGTAGATTCCTCCCTGTCATTCATACATGCCCAGGTTTATACCTCGGCTTTCGTGTTAAGGGTTTGTTTCTTCCCATGATATAGTGCTCGAAGCTTAGGAAAACTGTTTGTAATTGCACCGTTACTAATTTTTGTGTTAATATATCTTGACATAATATATATCCATGATCCATTACTCTTTAATGTTTTTATAAATGAAACTTTTTATTTTAATTAAATATGGCTCTTTATATAACTATGCTGATGATAACACTTTGACCTTTTTCTCATCGGACTTTGATACTCTGATTGTCACACCTGATAAAGAAGTACAACATTCTGATTGACTGGTTCACTGGGAGCAAAATGCAAGCCAACCCTGAAAAGTTTCAAGCACTAGCTATGGGTAGAAAGATATTCAGTATGAATCCTGTACTTAACATAAGCAGTGCTGTCATAATCTGTGAAGAAATTGTTAAACTTGTAGGGATTGATTTTCACTATCAAATTTAGTTCGATTGACATGTAAGAAAGCTTCAAGGCAACTGTCTTGAAATATATTGGTCAGAATTTAACTCGACTCAACAAACTGACAATGTTACATACATTTATCCTTTCCAATTTCAACTTCTGTCTCTTAGTCTTGCTTTTCTGTTGTGACATAAGCACAACTAAACTTGAAAAAATACAAGAGCGTGCTCCGAGATTTGTGGATGATGATTACACAAGCAATTATCATAAACTCTTATTTAATGCAAACATGCCAACCCTGAAGGTGCGCAGACTTAGGGCCATGGCTCTAGAGACTTTTAACATTTTGAATAAGTGTGCTCCCAAATAATTTGGACGATTTTATATGTTTTAAAAAAATAAATACAATTTAGATATTCAAATATTTTAGATGTCCCAAGAATTAAAACCTAAACAACATATGACAAAAATCTATTAGATATACAGCTGCCATTATATGGAATGAGCTACCTAATCATTTGAGAGACCAATCAAATTTTAATTCATTTAGATCATTAATTTTATCCTGGAAGGGTAAAGACTGTAAATGTAATATCTGCAAACAATAACCACCCCCAACTCTCCTGCCATGATGACGGCAACTAATATTTGTCTTACCGTGTTTCGTTTTACAGTCCTTGTATTATGTACCATCGAGTACCCTACCGTTCTGCATCTCAGCATGCTTTTAGTACTAAATTAGTGCTTTTGTTTTAACTTAAATTTCGATTTTAGCATATAAGTTTAAGTACCCAAGCCTTTTTTCATCCTTCAGATCATCCTAACCTATTGTTGTTTTAGTTACCTAAATTAACTTTTAATTACTGCCATTTTAAAATGCTTTTGCTTGCTTATATATTAAGTTATGCGCTATGTGTTTCGTCCAATTGTATCTATTTATTATGCTGTGTTTGTATGTCTTGCAAATCATGTTTAATTTAATGTCTTTATTGTTTGTTTTTTTATGTCATGTTGGTCAAAACTCATTAGACCTTATGTTGAATTGTTGTTTTAAATCATGCCGAATATAAATAAATCTTATCTTATCTTACTTGTATAAAAAATGTAATGACTTTTTAACGAATTTAGAGCAGTAATGGTGCCGATATATATATATATATATATATATATATATATATATATATATATATATACAGAGAGAGAAAGAGAGAGAAAATCGATATGACTGATCTTGCTATGTAACTGCATTGAGCATAAGTTGAACAGTAAACTTTTGGTTATAAGCTATTATATATATATATATATATATATATATATATATAGAGAGAGAGAGAGAGAGAGAGAGAGAGAGAGAGAGAGAGAGAGAGAGAGAAAGAGAGAGAAAATCGATATGACTGATCTTGCTAGGTAACTGCATTGAGCATAAGTTGAACAGTAAACTTTTGGTTATAAGCTATTATATATATCGACAATTACACAAATCAAGGAGTGGTCAAGAAGAACTAAATGTGCCTTTCAGTAGAGAAATCAAATAACTTTTTACCCAAGAACACTTGCAGCTAAAAAAACATCATCAATCGTTGCTGCTGCATGAGCTCACTTTTCACGTGTTGCGATGCATCAATGTAACGTTTCCACTGCTTTTGACGCGCCGCTTTCTTCTGTATTATTACGCGTAAATCACCACAATACCATTGATCCTAAGTTCGTGGCCAACTGACACCAATTCAAGCAAAGAAATCAATCTTCCGATCTTGATATTTTTAATTTTTGATAATGTTTAGATTGCAGGATGCATACATACATACATACATACATACATACATACATACATACATACATACATACATACATACATACATACATACATATATATATATATATATATATATATATATATATATATATATATATGTTACCTTGTGAAATAAGCGAGAAGCCCGAAATATTGTATTCGCCCTCGTTTTACACGGAAAATTAATTTTGTGCTCCCTCTCAACAAGAGAAATGAATAAGGCAGGATATCATTGTATTTACGGCTAATTCTTGAAGTTGGTAAGAAAACATGAACAATTTCAAGCCAGACATGACATGAGGTATTCTTAGATTGATATAAAAGCAATTTCACCGTATTAGGGACCCTTTATTGCTGCAAAACAGTAAGCAGTCACAAAGGCTGTTCAAATTCTTCTGGAAATTTTAATAAGTTCCCACACGAAGGATTAAGTCAGAAGAATAGCTGTCTTGGGAAATATTAATAGATAAATGGTAAATTGCCATAGAGCTCAAATAGAGGAAATTCATCAAATTCACACAAGAGACCCGTGTTGGTTTTTAATAGCATATTAGTTCTATCGAATGGCCCGTGTTGTGCTTCAGAAGCAATATATTCTTGCATCTCTCTTCCTTCCACCAATAAGGCGTAAACTTAATAATGTTCTCCATCTATTGCAGACAAGGCGGGTTAAATTAGTGTGCAAACTGTTTTAAATGATCGAATTGGAGATATTAATGATAAACTCTTTGAGTTTAGACAGATTACGGATGCCAACTTGTGATAAACTGTAGCTAAACTAATTTTAACCAAGAATGTTAGGCACCTCTTCTCGGCAAATATGCTTTCAAAATATTATTATTATTATTATTATTATTATTATTAAATGTAAAAAGACAGATATACACTAAAACTGATCTGTTTGAATCAATTAACAGTTTCTGCACAGGTTTACATGAGTTGTTCTATATTTTGAAACAAGAAGTATATGTGACACATACTTTCATACCATTTAATACGTGCATACTTTCATACCATTTAATTCGTGCATACTTTCATACCATTTAATATGTGCATACTCTGGTAGATTTGTCTGCTTCCATTCAACACTTTCAGCTTCGATAGGAAAGTAAACAGTTAAATAAAACATATATATATATATATATATATATATATATATATATATATATATATATATATGCAAAAGAAATTAAATATCAGAAACAGCTCAAAATAATGTTCTGTCTTAACTGTCAATACTAAGAGCTTCTATTGGCCGATAATTTAGCTCCTTTGAAAGATTATAGTATTTCATTGATTCTATAAAAAATATAAATACAACTTAATACATAATTTTATGAAAGAAATAACACTGAAAGGCAGTGGAGCGTATTTGTGCGATATGTCGATACTTTTCATGACAGTACACAACACACTGTTCCCACCAGATTGACTTAAGCTTTACTGAATGGAGAAGGGGAAAATATCTATAAAAAACAAAACAAGATACACTTCTAACGTATATTCAAACGTTGCAATAAAATTGGGAGTTTGCTTCTAAAGTATGTTGTATTTATTATTTATTATTTATTTGTCTGCATATGCTGTTTGGTTTACGTTACCTATAAAAATCGCTGATTAAGCGATACAGCGTTAAAACAAGAACAGAATTGCAAAAACCTTTTTAGTTTGGCATCTGAAGAGATACTAGAAGCAACATACCCCATATTAGGTATGTTCGGAATAGTAAACAAATACGTGTGTTATTACATGTACCGTATGTACCGAATAGTAAACAAATACGTGTATAATTCCATTTACCATATTGGGTATCACATTTAGATTATGTATATACGGAATAGTAAACAAATACGTGTATTAATCCTTGTACCATATTTAGTATCACATTTAGATTAAGTATGTACGGAATAGTAAACAAATACGTGTATTAATCCATGTACCATATTTAGTATCACATTGAGATTAGGTATGTACGGAATAGTAAACAAATACGTGTATTAATCCATATACCATATTTAGTATCACATTGAGATTAGGTATGTACGGAATTGTAAACAAATACGTGCATTATTCCATGTACCGTATTTAGTATCACATCTAGATCAGCTATGTACGGAATAGTAATCAAATGCGTGTATTATTCCATGTACAGTATGTACGGATTAGTAAACAAATACGTGTATTAATCCATGTACCATATTTAGTATCACATTTTGATTAGGTATGTACGGAATTGTAAACAAATACGTGTATTAATCCATGTACCGTATGTACGGATTAGTAAACAAATACTTGTATTATTCCATGTACCATACGGATTAGTAAAGAAATACGTGTATTATTCCATGTACCATACGGAATTGTAAACAAAAACGTGTATTAATCCATGTACCGTATTTGGTATAACATCTAGATTAGGTATGTACGGAATAGTAAACAAATACGTATATTATTCCATGTACCGTATGTACGGATTAGTAAACAAATACCTGTATTATACCATGTACCATACGGAATAGTAAACAAATACGTGTATTATTCCATGTACCGTATTAACATGTATTATTCCATGTACCGTATTTACGTTTATTATTCTATGTACCGTATTTACGTGTATTAATCCATGTACCGTATTTGGTATAACATCTAGATTAGGTATGTCAGGAATAGTAAACAGATACGTGTATTATTCCATGTACCGTATGTACGGATTAGTAAACAAATACGTGTATTATATCATGTACCATATTTACGTGTATTATTCCATGTACCATATTTACATGTATTATTCGATATAGCGTATTTACCTGTATTATTCCATGTACCGTATTTACGTTTATTATTCCATGTACTATATTTACGTGTATTATTCCATGTGCCGTATTATTCCATGTACCGTATTTACGTGTATTATTCCATGTACCGTATTTACGTGTATTATTTCATGTACCGTATTTACGTATATTATTCCATGTACCGTATTTACGCGTAATATTCGATGTACGGTATTATTCTCATGTACAGTATTTATGTGTATTATTCCATGTACCGTATTTACGTGTTTTATTCCATGTACCATATTTACGTGTATTATTCCATGTACCGCATTATTCCATGTACCGTATTTACGTGTATTATTCCATGTAATGTATTATTCCACGTACCGTATTTACGTGTATTATTCTATGTACCGTATTTACGTTTATTATTCAATGTACCTTATTAATACATGTACCATATTTACGTGTATTATTCCATGTACCATATTTAAGTGTATTATTCCATGTACCGTATTTATGTTTATTATTACATGTACCATATTTACATGTATTATTCCATGTACAGTATTTAAGTGTATTATTCCATGTACCGTATTTATGTTTATTATTACATGTACCATATTTACAGTATTATTCCATGTACAGTATTTACGTGTATTATTCCATGTACCGTATTATTATCATGCACAGTATTTACGTTTATTATTCCATGTACCGTATTTACGTGTATTATTTCATGTACCGTATTATTCCATGTACCATATTTACGTGTATTTTTCCATGTACCGTATTATTCCATGTACCGTATTTACGTGTATTATTCCATGTACCGTATTATTCCATGTACCGTATGTACGTGTATTATTCCATGTACCGTACTTATGTGTATTATTCCATGTACCGTATTATTCCATGTATTTGGTATCACATTTAGAGGCAAGGTGAATAAGCTGAATAATTACATTTATACTTGTTACAATTTTGACTGATTGTGTGTTGAATAATTACATTTATACTCGATACAATTTTGACAGACTGTGTGATCGGATGAAACGCAGCTTTTGTAAAAGAGAAAAACGGACAAAGCAAAGAGGGCAAACACTGAATCAGACGATACTATTAACATCCTATTCATGAAATGTATGATTCGATTCTTGTAGATGCTTACCTTTATTACTCCGACCTATTTATGTCTGCCAAATAAATTTTTACTTTTCATACTACGATATATTGCTGTCTGCCAATTAGTTACTTACTTCTCATACTATGACCTATTGCTGTCTGCCAATTAGTTGTTTGCTTCTCATACTACGACCTATTGCTGTCTGCCAATTAGTTGTTTACTTCTCATACTACGACCTATTGCTGTCTCCCAATTAGTTGTTTACTTCTCATACTACGACCTATTGCTGTCTGCCAATTAGTTGTTTACTCCTCATACTACGATCTATTGCTGTCTGCCAATTAAATGTGTACTCCTCATTCTAAGATCTATTGCTGCATGTCAACGAAATGTTTACTTTTCATACCACGACTTATTGCTGTCTGCCAATTACATGCTTACTTCTCATACTACGAGCTATTGCAGTTTGCCAATTAAATACTTACTTCTCATGCTACGATATTCTGATGTCTGCCAATTAGATGCTTACTTCTTATACTGCGACCTATTGGTGTCTGCCAGTTAGATGCTGACTTCTCATACTGCGACCTATTGATGTCTGCCAATTAAATGCTTACTTCTCATACTACGACCTATTGCTGTCCGCCAATTAGATGCTTACTTCTCATCCTACGATCTATCACTGTCAGCCAATTAAATGCTTGCTCCTCATACTACGATCTATTGCTGCGTGCCAATTAAATGTTTACTTTTCATACTAAGACCTATTGCTGTCTGCATATCACCTGCTTAATTCTCATACTATGACCTAATGTTTTGTCTGCCAATTAAATGCTTACTTCTCATACTAACATCTATTGGTGTCTGCCAATTAAATGCTTACTTCTCATACTACGATCTTGTGTTCTCTGCCAATTAAATGCTTACTTCTCATACTAACATCTATTGCTGTCTGCCAATTAAATGTTTACTTTTCGTACTACGACATATAGGTCTGCCTATTAAATTATTATGGTTCGCAGAAGATGAATCCAAGCAGAAAAGATTATAAAATTTTTTTAATGTGACCCAAGATTTAGTATGAAGTTGTTAGAGACTACTCTGGCAATTAAAATTACGGCTACTTTCATTTAGCATATTTTGTATTTGCTAATTCTTGTCTATCAGATAAAGTATGAACGGTTATATTGTGCAACTGAAATCAAATATTCGAGTAATATTTGCAACATAAATGTATAAGTTTCGCTCGTTCAATTATAGGTGCCATATGGTTCTAAATATTCCTTAAAAGACGACAATTGTTACTGTTGTTGTTTTATCCATAGCTCAGTAGTCTTCCGAGACCTTTTTTCATAGCTAAATAGTCTTCTCAGACACTTTATCCATAGCTCAATAGTCTTCCGTGACACTTTATTGATAGCTCAGCAGCCTTCCCAGAGATTTTATCCATGGCTCAGTCGTCTTCGCAGACACTTTATCCATAGCTCAATAGTCGTCTGTGACACTTTATCCATAGCTCAATAGTCTTCCCAGACACTTCATTCTTATATAATGAATCGTGTGTTGACAAAGACAAAAACACTACTCGTCGAATTTCGTAAAAATAAATTGCCACATATAATTCGTCCATCATTAAATAGTCAAGTGACCGTTTTCATTTACACATATCGAACACATACCGTTGTTCGCAATCTCATAAAAATAAGATTCAAATCTTAAACAACATTAATGTTGTAACGTACAGCTGTGAACAGTAAAAAAAAGAGAAACAAATGTGTTTTATATGCATTCTCTAAAAGGAAGTTATAATGAAGACTTGATGCTCTATTTAATGAAAATTAGCATTTCGTGAAATCGCTTTTGAAATTCCGAGCAACAGAAGCCCTCAGAATTTGAATATGGGAAGACAAACAATTTCTGCATACCGAGGAAAATACATAAATTGACTCTGCCAATGAATTATCAATGATTAAAAAACTAATACGATTTCAATTGACTAATATATTTAAAATAATGTTAGTGTTTGTCCAGGGAAAAAATGTATTTTGTCAGATAAACAGATATGATGACGAAATGGACGAGTTAGAAATCTTGATGATTTTATCACATGAAAAAAGAAATACATTTACTGACTATTTGTGGTTGGTTAGTTGATTAGAGTACTCCGTCCTTCACTTGTAAAACCCTCTTCAGACTATTCATTGGCATTGCAATTACATACCATTAAACGTTTTCCTTGTGTAGCTTATGTAAACACAGGTGATTGTTTCATTGAATAAAGGATTTGAAGATATACTTAATTAAAACAGCAACAAAGGACAAAACAACCACGAGGATTTATAAGTTTCTCTCTAATGATCGAAGGATTTTGCACTAAATCACATAAAGTTTCGCATAATATGCATTTCTTCTGCCCTTGTAGCTCACCTTCGTATTATTGTGGACAACCATTGCATGCATATATTTTGACGATGTATCACCCAGTTAAATTAAGTATGTTAAAAAGAAGAGAGAGAGAGAGAGGGCTGACAACTTTGGGGGGGGGGGGGCAAATTTAGTGGACAGATATATACATTTTGAAATATATATCCATTACATATTTTTTTTTCTCTGGAGAATATATTATACCCATTCTTTACCTGATTATTAAATCAGAGGAGCTCTTGTTACCATGACAACACTATGAATACAAATTTATCGACATAAACAGTTAAACACAGTGATTTGGATATATTGCACTTAAATATAAAATACTTGAACACATAATTAAATAAATTATTTAAAAAAATTACGGAAATGTTCACAATGATAAAATATTATTTGCAGTATGATGATTCAGTGTGATTTTGAACATGGTTGATCACCGTATATATTGTATCAACTTGATTTGAAATTAGTTAACGATGTATGTGTTTAATTTTATATATAAAAGTTTGAATCGTAACATTTATCTCCAGCTACATGTAACATATTTACGAAGTTCAATCAGCAGGTCTATGATAATATTAATCTAATGGTATCACCACAAACCGTTAATGGTAAAAGGGCATCATGTTTCCAGGCAGCATTCGCTCATGGACTCTACTTGTTGTGTTGGCGAGCTAAAGCAGCAACAATCAAGAGCCTGGGTGATCCAATGACAGCTTTAAAATTTACATATGCCTCACTGTAAAACTGATACGACTGACTTCTTCCCTGAGAATGTAATTCTTTCGTTTGAGAGTAATCTATTGCATTCGGTCAGGTCTCTGTGATATTAGAGTGTTCTTCTGGTAGGTCTTGATAAGTTATTGTAGACGGAGTTTGCAAGCTTAAATTTTAATTTTAATTCAGTCGATATCCACAACTTCATCCTCAAATGATGGAGGGAAATATAATATTAGTGCGAATGAGTTTCTTTGAAAAGGAACAGCGGTTGCGAATGGCGGTAAATTGAGATTGATTGATGGACTGGAATTAGAGGCCGGATTTATTTTGCGAGAAGAAAGAAAAAAGCTCTCGTAAAGATCCATGCAGGAAACGAAATGAACAAACACTCTGGAGTCGATCTGATTGTTGAGTAAGGCATCGTTAACTTAATGTGTTGCCTTTTCATTACATTGACGTGTAAGGAGCGCATCATTTAAAAGGTATTTTCAGCCCTAACAAGACCTTTAAAGATGTTCCAACAGTAACAACTCTGATCCTCCTGCTCTAGTTTCAGTATTTACCTGGTTTGCAATTATTTCATTCTGAATAGTACTACAGGACACAGCTAGCCCCAAACTAACCGTTTCCCATTCCGAACTAGATATTCTCTATTCTATTAGATGTGAACACTTACAATCTCACGTTTACTGTTGTTGAAGGCATAATAACTGAATGTATTGATTTATCACGGTAACAATACCTACGATTCATGTGAAAACTTGCCCCCAAAAAAATAAAAAAATAAAAAAATATGAGAAATCATTCACGAACTATTATTCCCTAATCTGTTAGTAGAATTATTGTGGGTTGTTGTGCTTTTTAAATTATTCTGTCCGTACCTCTATTAGCTGATTCAGCTATTATTGTTCAGAGATATTAGTGGTTTAATACCTTTGCAACAAATTCATGAAGTCAATTCCTAATGGATGCATTCCAACCAACAGTGTGCAGACATATGTGAAAAATTCGTCGTGCAAAGACATGTTTGTCATTAAGGTAAAGTGGCAATATGCTTTCATCGGAATAAACAGATCAGAAATACAAATTAATTAACTTGTCTTTAATTAATACGAAAAACCAGCCATACCAGGTACGGTACACAGAAATGGCTTCACTAGTGCTCTGTCTGATCAGTATCTGATAATATATATGGCAACTCTCCAATCAGACTGAACGAAATGGAAATATAAACTAATCTGTATTGCAAATAGGGATGATATATAGGACACTTAAATTTTTAAACAGATTTAATATGATTTATGCAACTTTTTGTTAATGTTGCAACGTTATTATAATCTATCTGAGGTTACAGCAAAGATTATCTAATGAAAATGGAAATATAAATTATACGTGGTTGGTTTTAATCTAAATGATACCAACATTTTCAAGTTATCTATAAATAATAAATTGTTTTTGAAGATGTTGTGACCTGAGTGAAAAATAAGGATCCTTCCATTACAGTGTAGAAATTTATACAAGTCAGTGGCTTTCCTATTAAAATTTCATGTTAATGCAGTTGCAGCTTGTAACATCACCCCAGCTTAGGGCTGGAGAATCGAGCAGTACACTGTACATGGTATGTAGTAAATTAACTGGTACAATGAATAAAAGTATATTGAAAGTAATTATTGTCCCCTTACCATGTTAGGATAAATATTCTTCTTCACATTAAATTGTGTAGGTTTCACTGACAGATTGAAGTAATTCTCTCATAATAGTATCCAATTATGTGTATATGATATTTCTATCAGTTCATATACAGAATATTGGAGTAATAATTAGAGTGATGACAAATTGAATACAGCAACTATACTGCTACACAACATATTTATATTTCAAATGCAAAATATATTCATCGCAATTGAGAAATAGTATTTGCATGTTAATGTAATAATAAAATCTTGGTATTATAAGTCATACGTAATATGCGTATGTAAGCTACGGCACAGTCTTTTTATTTTATTACAATCGTATTTCACTTTTGGAGTGCTGAATTTGCATACAAGGTAATTATCATTGCTGACAGTATAATCAGTTTCCGAAATAAGCATGATATAAATATGAACGTTTAGAAGCCGTTCTCTCCAAAATGCAAATAATGCTAATATTTTTCCAATGTTAATAATAAAAGTGTTTCATGTTGAGTAAACTTTCAATGAAAGGCACATGACATGCATGATGCCTAAATCTTTGTGAGAATTGACAAATATGGATGCAAGCCCCACTTACCTCTTTGATATTTTGAAATTATTGCCAATATTTTCAACATCATTCGTAGAAGCCTTTTAAAAATGCCTTTGCTTGATTTGTTTTAAATAATGACTTTTAAGCATACCTCCAAGATGATACCGTTGGCCGTTTGTTACGTACAAAGCAGACGACATTAAATACCGTTGGCCGTTTGTTACGTACAAAGCAGACGACATTAAATACCGTTGGCCGTTTGTTACGTACAAAGCAGACGACATTAAATACCGTTGGCCGTTTGTTACGTACAAAGCAGACGACACTAAATACCGTTGGCCGTTTGTTACGTACAACGCAGACGACACTAAATAACTTGTTCTGACAGTTTGGAGGGAATATAAAATAGCCTCATTTTTTATTTTTATTCTTTTAATATAAATATCAAAGAGTATATTATAAATAAATTTAGAGCTGTACAGATTTAATTGTCTATTTTTCACAATATTGACTAGACCAACCGCTTGGAAGCTGCTAACAACTATAAAAATAATTCCATAGAATGGTAATGAAACTGCGGGGAACAAAAAACAAAATACTATCATTCATGGGAGCAAAACCTATTCTCAATTCAGCTGCCTGTCAAAGAGTTATAGAGATGGAAATTACACGGTCTGGGTAGCTTGAAAATAACCATAGAGGCTTTTAATAAATGACCCAATAATCATCCCTACGGCCTTTATGGTGTGTGAACTATTGCAAATCCATCACGGTTTTTAATGGAAGTAATGACACATGTCAGTCCTGGGGCTGATAGGAACTGTAAAAATGTTTGACCTTTCACCTAAAATAACTACCTCAGTTTCTAATAAAAAAAAACAGAACATTTAAATGTTTCACGTTCACACCAGTATCATATTTAACGCAGGGTAATGATTCGATCAGTATACATCGCTATACCAAACTATTTTTTTTTTTAAAAATAGCCTATATCTGTTAAATTACAAAGCCAAATCAGAATATGTTTCCACGCATAACAAAAGGAGTATAAAGTCTGCTTTGATATATATCCACATGATTCAGGTTCCGCTTCTAAAGTCATAAAATATAAAAGCATTTTTTCAACCTAACTGCACATACTGATACACAATTAAGTATGTTTAGTGTTCCTTCTAGTCTTAAAGTCTTTATTCTAATGATCACCAAAGTAACTAATGTTTATGTTATAAACAATCTATTCATTATCAATATGAAATACAATATAAAAGAATGTAAAAAAAAATTAGTAAAATTTTTATAAAAAATTTTTTTGTTTGTTTAATATATGACCATATCGGGAGTGAATGAACGAAACTCATATCCAGTGTTTCATTCATTATATACCGTCTAAATGAAATTAATATTGTAATCAGAGTTATTTAGACTGGGATCTGTGTCATGCAAGACTGAACATCGGGGGAGACGATTTATCCGTCACATCAGCAACAAAAAGGCGAACCAGTCACGTAATAGATGCGTTCATAAGCAAATTAACTATTTTGAAAAATATCAGGATAATGTACCGATCTTGTCTGATCGTTTAGCAAAGCTAGTACGTTAGAGTTGTGAGATATTACATACATCTAGTACGTTAGAGTTGTGAGATATTACATACATCTAGTACGTTAGAGTTGTGAGATATTACATACATCTAGTACGTTAGAGTTGTGAGATATCACATACATCTAGTACTTTAGAGTTGCGAGATATTACATACATCTAGTACTTTAGAGTTGTGAGATATTACATACATCATTCGTAATGCTTAGACCTAATTTTTTATATGAAACTTAGGGGTCTGTGAAAAATTCAATCTTGTTAAACTTTAATCAGAAATGAAAGTATTAAGCGTTTATTATGCTTTCCATTTATTATTATTTCTTTCTATCGAATAAGTTTATGCCTGCAGTCACTTGCGGTCTGAATAGAAACCTTGAAGTTTATGGATATGTAGGTGGTTACCAAGTAAGTAAATAATTCCTCTATGGATACAACATTTACTATTTGCTTGAAGAGAACGGGATGAAAAGATATATGACTGAGTCTACATCTGGATATCAGATTTAATGTCAATTTGTTTTTGAAAGTAATATTTTATTTCTCTTTTTCCGTATATGAGAATAAGAATAGGTTAATAACGCAATTTACAGCTACATAATTTACAACTAATCGATAAATTACAGTTACATAATTTAGAACTTATGGATAATTTACAGCTCCATAATTTACAACTAATCGATAATTTACAACTAATTTAACGTGTGTTTAAAGTAGCCTTGAAATGTTTGTAGAAAGTGCAGGCGTATCATCGTCAGTATATGTAAGTGTAATATCAATAAAAACAGCAGAGGGTACCAATATTAGTCATTTTGGTACATAAGTTAAAGCTTTGGTTCTTACTACATTAAGAGAGAGTAATGTTATTTGACAAATATACTTTATATTATCGATAGTATTTAACACGATCATAAAATCATTTAGGTTGCAAGTCTAAAACATGCCGACGATACAGAAGTATGAATGACCTCTAAACAGTTACTGTACGTTGATATTGGAGATTTCTAATGTCACATATATTGACGACTTCTAGGATAATTTTATATTTAAAATGATTTATATACTTCACGCAAGCTTCATTTGAACCAAAACACCATTCATACTATTTTATTTTTTATTTGAACCGATTACCCGTTATTATGTTCTTTTTACTGATAAATACATTTGCTAGGCTAATGTTTGAACAATGACTTTTATCGGAATGATTATCAATGATAATGATATTTATGACGACATGCTTCAGATATATTGATGTCAAATAACATGTTTATGGACTTTTTATAGCTTTTTTCCACAACAAGAGGCAGCCATCCACGATTTATTCCTGTCATCAATTACAATCGACCACGGAATAAATATGCAAATTGACTGTCGCTATCTTTAACACCAGGATCGGACTGAGAATTGTAATGAATTCGTCGGAAAACTGCCATTTAACTTTCTATTCATCATATTCTTCATATGCTCTGTAAGACATAATAGCTTTCAACCAAATTCCCACCTCATGCATTTTAAACACCTGTAAATTTATTTTGCGAATCTAGATTGTAATTCCAATTAAAGTAATTTCGTTGTCTTATCTTTATATCGAGAAAAAAATACTTGCTTCTTCAGAGAAGCTTTGGTGTCATGTTCGTTTTCTTCTGTTTAATCTTTCATCTTTCTGTAACTAATGTTCTTTCTTTATACCTTCTGCATTGAGGTGAAAAAATCATCGATGTCCCGAAAGAACAACGGTTTGCTTCTACTAATGCATTTTGACATTTCGACATTTACATTTGTTTTGTTTTTGTTTTTGTTTAATTGTTATTATGACATCCGCCTAGTTTTTGTATCATTCTCAGATGTTAATCGCCAAGCAATTAATGCAGACAATGGCACGTATAGTACCGACTAAAGATAACTGATGTAATCCCCACGTGGAAAATACCACTAATGTGTGTTTCCATCAGTTTCTAAAAATATTACAGAGCAGTCCAAACTGGTCTGCTGAAGTTATTTGTAGAATCTTGGACCCAATACACCTTTCTGAACGAAAACATAAAATTAAGTTTCAACTCTTGATTGGGAATAAACTTTGTGGATTTACCTCAAAATGAATTGTTCGTAATGCTTCAAAACACAGGATGGTTGTATTAAAATGAGACACATTGAAAGGTTTCATCTGGTGGGTTTCTTCTTTCTTTCTTTATTATAAATATTGTCAAAGTTGACGATATTTTATATACGCATTGATTGATAACTTCAATATGTAGTAATCGGACTTTATGAACGATTCCCTTATACAGGAATTTTGATTTATAAGTCCCAATATTATTATTGAAAATACATATGTCAGTTTGCTAATGTGCTGTTGATTTATCCTGTTGCTATGTAGTCACTTGACCCTACCCCTAGACATTCGAATCTTGTTTCATTATAAGAATCATGTTAGTTCCAGTAGTAGTTCTTGGATCAGACTATAATGTCTTTGCCCTACTCCCAGTATTGATAGATACTAGCTTTGGCACCATTTACTTACATTCGAGGAGTCTTTCTTTTGCAGCTTGAGATATGCCAGGGAAAATTAAATTGTCATGCATCGTCACATTTAGATTGCAACGAACAGTGTGAATATAATAAGTTTTTCTTCATTCCCAGTCGCCTATTATCATGGGAACATGTGTCAGAGTTGGCGGTTCCACAAGATGAAATGGCTGCAAACTATACGATGTGCGAGCGGAGCGAGTCGAGATAAATTGATATTGTGTTACGTTTTTTCTAAATATAGGTTTATTGATATAAGAGTTTATTTTATATGCATTAATTTTTAATAATTAAACTCAATTATATGACCTATTTTGGGGTCTATGGTTGAAAATCAAACGTAATTAAGCTGCTATATTGTCTCGACCATGCAATACATCATAGTGCTACTTTACACAATGCTTGAGCAAAGAAAAACAAAAAGTGTTTGGTGAGCCAAACTATTTGTCAGCAGTTACCTTATATTGCATTTTCATTTTAATTACTTTTTGATTGTATTGACAGCCTATTGTGCTTTTATTGACAGCCTACTGTGTTTTTATTGACAGCCTATTGTTCTTTTCCCTATTGCACTTTTTGAAGTCTACAGTTAATCTATGTTAATTACTTTTTGCTTGTATTGACAGCCTATTATACTTATTGAAGTGAAAGCTTGATCTCTGTTAATCTTCATGTTTCATAATTTTCCTACATGTGTAACTGTGCAATGAATCTCGTCGACGGCATTGTATAAGAAGAACACGTAAGTAAGATTCCGTTTCTTGTCAAGACCGCTTATGAGGCTGCTAAATACGGAGAAAACCGATCGAGGAACATTTTCATTGGATGCACCACACTGATTCTTGAAAGAGACTGTTTGCATATGTTTTGGTCTCAGTTCCACGCAAGACATATGTATGATTAGTATGGGCAATCGAAAGAATGAAAAACCACCATCTTGTATAACTGCGACCGATTCTGATATGTACTTTAAAATCCCTGTATGGACCCTCTACAAGTACTGAACCTTATTGCATGACGATCGGCGCTCGGAAAGATACACCTTGTAATATAGACAATATAACTGTGTTGTTTCTTGTGTAAAGTGACTGGTTAATTCGAATGATATTTACTTTGAATTAGAACTTGTATATTATTTCCCCTTGTTTTAGTTGCTATTGATGTGGTTGTATGGAGTTATTGCTTACTCGCCTTGCATAGACAGGCCTATTACAAATAGTAATAGTCAATACCCCGTCATCACTGTCCATACTTTTTCACATTAAAAAAGGAAGATGATCAATTAGAAAGATTGCCGAGAAAAAGATTTTGAAGGGACACGAATGTTAAATGCAAAAACTGACTCGTGAAACATTTCAATGAATAAAAGTAAATGTTTCATGCACACTTTGACTTTTGTTTACTGTCTGATTAAGATCACGTCTTGTGTAGTGCCATTCCTCATGACGGACTTGCTATATAAGCAAAAAAACTGTTTACTCTACCTGAATTAAAAGATGTTTGACAGACTAGAAGTCTGTTCTTTTCGCGGACTTAATTCAACGTCACATTTGTCTGTCATATCAAATTGAAATTTGTTTCATACTCAAAGTATCCATTTGTGTAGCTACCGTAGTCGTCGTCGTCATTAGCGTGCCACCCGAGGCAGCGTTGATATAGATGCGAGTCGGTGCCAGTAGATGCGATCTTGTGCCTTTTGCCATCCGGTGTGAAGTCTGAGGTTGAACTCCTCGAGGTCCTGCTCTACCATTCGGAACAAGGTGCTTGTCGGTCTTCCCACTGGGTGCTGCTTCTACCCACGCTATGGTTTCTCAGTTGCGGCTTTAAGTACACGATCGTGATCCATATCAGGGGGTACTCTAGCAATGTGGTCAAAGAGTTGAAAACAACTAAACTTGATGGTATCTATGACCGGAGGTTGCTTAGTTATGTCTCTGATCTCTGCATTCATGATTTGTTGGGTGCGTTTGACGCGGAGGATGCTGCGGAGGCACCATTGGTCAAAGGCATAAACTTTTTGGTCATCGTCACTGTAAGCGTCCATGTGTCTGTACGGTATAGCAAGACTGTTAGAATGTATGCGTTATACAGCCAGATCTTTGTAGCTATGCTGATCTTTGAGCGCTAGATGTATCTATCCATGGTTTTCATGCAGCTACGAGAGATTTCGATGTGACGTCTGATCCCTAGTTCGCTGCTCCCTGAGCTGTGAAGTCATCGGCCGAGATACGTAAACGAGTTTAGTATCTCAACCTCGTGATCCTGTGGTGTGTTTGCTGAAGCGATGGCTTGCGAACTGGTTGTTAGGATTTTGGTCTTGCTCCAGTTGATCTTAAGGCCAAACGATTTTGCTTCCTCCTGCATTGAAGTCCGGGCTGAGCAGTAAGTTCTGTACCAACTCAGACAGTAGAGTGACGTCGTCGGCATAATCAAGGTCGGTAAAAAAGTGGTCACTTATGGTTGTACCCAGCTGTCCCTTCCATGCCGCTTGTTCCAGTGTCCAGTCCAATCGTGGCAGAAAAATGTTCGGTGCGATTGTACATCCTTGCCTAACGCCGCTGTTGGTATGAAACCATTGCAACCATTCACCATCGATTCTAACACAGCTGATGCTGTCGTTGCAAAGTGCTTCCATTAGGTTGACAACCTTGTCGGGGAGTCCTATGCTCTTGAGCAGAAGCAAGAGGGCGGTTTGGCCGACCGAGTCAAACGCAACGTTTAGGTCAACGTAGGCAATCAATAGTTATTGGTTGAATTCCTTGTGGGTTTGTATAAATGTTTTAAGTGTATATATGTGGTCATTGGTTGGCCTTTCTAGAGTAAAGCCACTCTGTTCTTGCATGTGCAATTCCAGAAAACGGCCTTTTAATCTTGTTAGGATGATAGATTAGGAGGTCTTTCTCGGCACAGACAGCAGGGTAATGCCACGGTAACTACTGTAGCCCCGTTTACTACCATTGCCTTTGTAAAAGGTCAGGATAATACCCTTTTTCCAATAATTAGGGATGTCGTCCGTCTCCCACACAGAACGGAAAATCCTGGTCAGCCGCACTATGAAACTCTCACCTCCGGCTTTCAGCAATTCGTTCGTGATATTACAGATATCGGCTGCTTTCCCATTTTTCATTTTTTTAAGTGCAGCAGCTACCTCTATCTGCGTGGTTGGCCCAACATTTATGCTCTGGGCTCGTGCGGCTAGATTGGCGATTTCTTCAAGCTACTGGGATGGGGTGGCGTCTGTTTAGCAGCCGGGAGTAATGTTCTCTCCATCCTTCTAGCTTCTGCTTTCTGTCACATAGAATCTTACCTGCTCAATATTCTATAGGGCTGGTATATGATCCAGAAATGGCCTGCACAGACCCCTGAAATTAGCAAATGTATCCCTGCTAAAACCTATGGCTAAGGCCTCCTCTGCACCTGTAGCTTTCCTATCGGGCCAATTTTGATTTTCTATTGCTAACTGTTTCTTCCGGAGTTTGCCGAGATTGCGATAGGCTGTTAAATCACCTTGGAGTCTGGCAGCTCTTCTGGACTCAATAACTTCCAGTATTTTATTTGACATCCAGTCCTTTTTGACGCTCTTTGCCTGGCCCAGATGTAGTTTGGCTGTGTCGCTCAATGAATCTCGGAAAAACTCCGAGGATTGTCCCTCGTCCTCGCAAAGTACTTTCGACTGCATATCCATGTGCCATGTAGGGATCTTTTAGTTTGGTAGTGTCATATCTCACGGATTTTGAGGATTTCTTTTGGCAACACTTCAGTTTGGTCGATATGTTAGCAACGATGAGTCGGTCCGTGAGTTAGGATGGATGTCAGGTCGCCTGAACCTGAGGCCACAACTTCTCAGGCTGTTCCCCGCGCATAATTCAAGCAGTCTGTCAGTGTTGTCATTCGGTACTCCACACCCACATGGTCCAAGCACGTGCGGTAAAGGTGTTCATATTGTGCCAGAAACTGCATTGGAAGTTCCCGAGGCATACGACAAGGCTGTTTCGTTTCACCATATGCATCGTGACTTCCAGTATCTGACAGAAACTGTCTCTCTTCACGTCTGGGGATTCGTTAGCTGGAGCATACACCACGATCACCTTCATGTTGCTATATCTATGCTTAAACGTGGCCCACATTATGCGGTCGTCGACTGGCTGCCATGCGCACATGGCCTTAGCTGCACTTTGCGAGAGGACCATGGCAATCCCGGCACGTCTTAGTTGGGCGTGGTCTCTTTTTCCTGACCACAAAAACTTGTACTTTCCTGCGGCCATCTTGCTCGAATCCGGCCATCTCACTTCCTGTTGATACATAATTAAAATGGTCATGCGTTCAAGTTCCATTGCAGGCAGATTAGAAGTGCCACATTCTGACATTTAATGTCCCAGTACAGATAGAGTGCCTTAGATCGATTGGTGCTTTCACAGTTTTCACTGTTGTCAACATTGCCCAAATATCGCCGCCGGCCGCTAATGGGCCGGACGGTGCGCTCCTTGCTTGACTGCGCGACGAGCGAGGTGGGATGATTTTATCTTTGGCGAAACTCATATCTCTTCCATTGGTTAATCAGGTTCCCCTAGTAGTTCACCACACAAATGCAGGCTAGGAAGATGGCCGGTCTGCTTTAAATTACACCTCTCGCCTTATCGACGTACTTCCTCGTCGAGCCATCCTCTCCCTCGATCGGCGTTGACTTCCATCAAGTTATAAGTTCTTCTGCAACCCAAGCCGTTGTGGACATCACCAGAGTCTCGTTAGCTGATAATTTCTGGACTCATTGCAGGCCTTTACGGCTACCGTGGCGGTTAAAGGGGGCAGGCCCCCACCGTACTTCTTATTGACAAACATTATCTTGCAGACTATATAACCTGACAGTTGCATAACAAAAAATAGCTTTTTTCTCCCCTAAGATAGAAACGATAATCTTTCAATGATAAGATCTGAATTATTATTTTTACAAATACGTATGTTAACTGATGCTAGTGTCTTTACATGAATGTTATCGCTTGACGCCCATTTACCTTTAGTAAAGTTAGGTGTTATAAACTATAAAATCTTTCATGAAACAGTCTTAAGAAAGAACTTTTTCCCAAGATACGTCTATGAACCAATTCTTTCCAAAGATACGTTCTTGAAAGTGGGACCAGGATTATTATTATTATTATTATTATTAAATATTATTTATTTATTTTTATTATTATTGCTGTTATGATTATTATTATTGTTGCTGTTATATATTATTATTGCTGCTGTTGCTTGAATAGTAAAAATCTTTTTTATTTCAAAACATATTTCCTCTTTAATCTTAAGCCATTCATATGTGTTAATTAAATTTTCGCGTGTCCTCTGCACCAGCTGCACGTTCTGGAAGCTTATCAGTGTCTGATTTCAGCTTCAATTCAGAACATATATATTGTTCCTAAAAAGAACTGAACCTGGTGTTTTTAAATTCTATTCTAATACATCATGCGTATTTTGTCTCGGTGACAAAACAGCTAAATTTGACATGTTGTAGCATGCCTCGAAATTAACAAGGTCCAAATTTGAACTTGGTGTACACCGTGCTCTTTAAAGACATCCTTGAATCATGGAAGACATCCGTGACATTTAGATAAATCATTCGTTATTTTAGATATCCCAGGTAAATTTCATATTAGCTTGATTAACTTGCAATATAATTTAAAAGGGATATGATTTTGCATAAATTGTTGTCATTACATTATAGTTTCGCCCAATGTACCAAGACCACCTAGCCTGAATGACTGCGTAGATAGACATCCCTTTCTTGGTAGGGAGTAGAAACACACACACACACACACACGTGTGTGTATGTGTGTGCGTTTAAATAACAAACTGAAAGGTTTATATCTATGACAAATTCAAATTATTTCTAAAATTGCACACGCAAGTATGCACAAGCTAACTTTCTACCTAAGGTAGGTATTTTACACATGCGTTGATTGGCAGGGCCACATTATATTGGCCATATCTTCACGAACAATGAGAACAATGACAGTTAGACTGAGTTACTATCTTCACTTTTTATTTCCTTTTCATTTGAAGTCATTGAAATATATAGCTGACTGTTATCCTCAGGCTGTCAAAACTGTTGACATCAGACTTGTGAATGTGATGAAAACATAATTTCTCAAACCCCTCACATAACCTCCTTTATTTGTGGCCCTCGTACAATTTGAAACATTTTTTTTTCTTTCATGCGGCAGTCCTAAAACGTTGACCTAAAATCCATCTTGTACGTTTAGTTATAATTCCTATCAATCATTAAAACTTCTGGGATTTTACCAAACATTGTCATTTGAGAAAATATATCATCTAGGAAGTCATCATAAATCATCGTTTGTATGCAGAAAGGCTTAATACTTTTTTGGGACACGGACCTTTGTCAAGCGTGGTTTTCCTACATAATTACAGCTCTAACTCCACAGTTGCACCCTAAGGCAAACGTATATGAATTACTTTAGTTGATCAATTTCTTGTCCACAACCCGAGAGTTTGATTCTTTTACATTTACACCCACAGATGCATTTAACCAACACATATAAAAACAGGCGTAATCCATTATGTATCAAATGTGTCATAAATGTCATAGTTCCTCATGAAGTTCTCGCATGAAGTAGCAGACTCATTGCAATTTATTATGTAACTTATCAAGGGCCAAAATGTACAATCTCATCCAGAATATATAAGTCAGCAATATACCTTTATACAAGTTGTCACTGTCAATCGATGAAGAGGGACGAGCGTTGTCACTCGAAGAATGTAACATATCAAATCTAACGCGCTATCAAAGAAATTGTATTTAAATAGAAAACGTCGAGCTATTAGTACAGAATGAAAGGACTTGAAATTGATACAAGTCTTCTTCCGTATAAGTATATATGGGAGATTTGGTCATAGCTTATCAATAAATAAGTGGTGTTCTATGTTGTACAATTTCTCTAAAGCTGACTGAACATAATTACTAACGCTTACAGATTCATGTTTCAGTTCAAGTAATTAAAAATCTAAAAAACAAATTGATAAATGACATCCACGCCGAAAGAATATCGAAATCATACAACATAAAACTAGTAACGGCGGAAAATATGCCACTTGAGGTCCTCGAAGTTCTTTTTTTTTAGAGTTCTGCTTTCTTCCAAATGAATGTTTCACTGCCGAAAAAAGGTGTCTATATGTGGCATGTTTAACATTATATATTGGCCTGTTTGATAGATCTATACAAGTCACTTCCTGTTTAAAAGTATATATTGGCCTGTTTGATAGATCTATACAAGTCACTTCCTGTTTAAAAGTATATATTGGCCTGTTTGCAAGATTTATACAAGTCACTTCCTGTTTAAAAGTATATATTGGCCTGCTTGCAAGATCTATACTAGACACTAGCTGATTAACCGTACCTATTGGGCTGTCTGCAAGATCTATATTAGTCACTTTCTGCTAATGTCGCTGACTTGCCTATGTTCTAACTAGACTTGGAGGCAGGCTAATGGTCCGTTTTCCAATAATTGTGGCCCATATTGTTGCTTTGCCATTCAAAATTAGGTAAAGAGAAAAGAAGGTATTATAATTACATATATTTTGAGTGGTATGCGTGTCATTGGCTGAAAACGTGCTTACAAAAACAAAACTGTAAACTACCTGAAATACCCAAGGATGATCGCTTGTGAAATGTTGGATTATTGAACTTTGTTAAGAAATTATTACTTTCGCATAACAAAGTGTCGAAGCAATCTAAGATCACTAAATAGTTGTAGGTTAGTGTGCATTTATCTCGCGCTACTCTTAGCTCAATTTCTAATCCCAAATAAGGGTCATTACTCAGAAAGGTATGAAGATAAGACCCTGTCACTAATTGCCTATAAGATAGTATCATAATTAGTTTATAAAAAATCTTCAAATTGTAGATGCTGAAAATCAAAGACTCTTCTTATTAAATACACAAAGTAACGGGTGTGTTGGTTAGTGAAAGGACATAACTAATAGGAGTTCTGGACAACTATTTAAATTCAAAATGGAATGGATAATTTCTACGTGGGCTGTTCCCACGCAAAACAAATGAAAAGAAAAATGATTGACTTATTAATTCGAATGCCAGCCATTAGTTATCTTCTCCTTGTTGGAACACTTTTTTCTTACTCCTACCCGAAAACGTTGCTAAACTACTTTTTTTTACTACTGCATTAAACAAAAAACACCATTATGTCATGGACCTCACTACTGGACATATTTCCTTACTACTGGATTTTCAGAGATGTGGTCCAGAAACTGCCGATAGGTTTCTACTGAAACACAAATGCTGTCGTAATATTTATGTCTTATTAGTACCTTAAATGGAGTTAATTAAACACCACAAGCGTGGTTCATCCAAATCGCCACACGAGATGGAATGTAGAAATACTCAATACAAACGATGCAGAGACTGTTCATTTGGTAAACAGCTTTATTGGGGAAGATCAAAAGCATATATTTTACATCTGTGCAGAGTTTTATGATAACATATTTATGTTTTTATGTAGTAGAATTATTACATACATATAATTCCACCAGGATGCCAAACAAAAATTATACACAAACTACGAAGACGAAAATGAGGTATAGATTTAAAACAGGATAGAAAGAACGATAGCCTAAATCAGGGAGAAATATAAAGTTTGTGTAAACAAAGCAAATCAAACGACAGCATTAGTAGCAGGATATTTATAGCTGAGAAATTAAATCAGTACAGATGTGTACATAGTGCACAGGCAGGCAAAGAAAACAAATCTTCGTATACACTTGCAATTACATTGCTTGTAACTGACTTCAATACCTTAGTGTTATAATCGTTGGATTTCAAAGCCAAACGTTAATGGATCGAGTCTTTTTTGGAATATATACTTGAGTAGCAACTTGATAACTAAAGCTGGCCTCGTAAAAAGCAAATCAAAACCACTACGCGATAGGCTTCTAGTTTAGATGGGCGAGTGATAAACAAATTATGTGAGTAGAGAAAACGTTGTTAAACGTCCCTGATGTTAGTGGCGGTGTACATTTTAGAAGTTAATTCGGAGATACCAGCATATCTATACGACCATTTCAAGGACTTTTCACCTGCTCTAGAGAGCCTTTAACCAGATGAAAACGAATTATCTCACTTGTAAAACTGAGAAAGAGTTGCAAGGGCACTAAACCAACTGCACCAAAACTGTTGTGTAAATTGAAAACTTAACTATTTTATTTTATGGTCACACCAATACCTTGAATTGAAAGGGACATTCGAATCTCATCAAACGTTTGTTTCTTTTGTTCTGTTTCAAAATATCTATAATCTCATTTCATCTGAAATCAAGGGATTCTACTGAAACACCTTCTTGTCCTTGCTGTAGAAAAAAAGCCGTATATTCTCCTTAAAATCTTTTTTATCAAAGAGTTATATTTTTTGCACAAGCACTCATACCGATATATCAAAATGACTTCCACTTAAAGCTAGATTAGCAAACTAAGTGCTTTCAATTTCACATCATCATGATTCAACAATTGTCAATTGGAAACAAAGTATTGGTTGTTTGATACATATTAATCATTACTCTAACCACTTATCTAGTGTATCTTATTGTTCTATCACGATCACCTTTTTAGCTTTGAATATCCACTTTTTATTGTAGGTCTTGTTGCACAGAAAATTTGAACAGATGATAACGACGTCATCGAAAAACCTTTGTATTCAGTCTCTAACAAACTGAGTGCAAACGATATTTTGCCACAATTAGTCACCCCACAAATGATCATGGTATGTAGTTCATTGAAGCACATGTATTCATGTCTAAAAATAAATTTAGTTGAGCCAACTTTTTCACTGTTAACTTGACCATCCAAAACGATATATATATATATACACACACATTTTGTGAGCATCAATATTTTCTTTTCTTTTCATTTGAATATGGATAATGTGATGAAAGACAACTACCATGTAACCTGTTATCGCGTGTACTTCTCAAGTCAAGGCAGATGCAATGAATGTTAGACAAAAACTTTTAACACTTACGTTGCTCTTGTTTCGTGATTTCCTTGCTGATCGAAAAAATGCCTAGTTTTTGATGTAAATTGTTGGCTCAGTTGCAAACCCTGAAGATAAACCATGTTTGCCAGACCTTCTATCGTCACCGAAATCTTCTCTATTACCGAGTTGTAAAACTTTTCTGAATCAATTTCTCCAGTATTTTTGCACAGTATTAAAACTCTTTCCAAACTCGTTCTGGGAGAATCAAGAGTTGTGTTAGATAAAGATGTATTAGCTGATGTTTCTATGATTCTCTTTCGTGATATAGTTGTAGAAGAAAGCAATTCCATTACTTTACTTGCATTTCAACAATTAAGCAGTCGATTAAGAGGTAATTGTATCGTACTGGAGACAAATGCTTTCCACTTCAAAGAGTTGATTACTACCTTCTGTTACTTCAGCCCCTTTGGCAAGTGTAAAGTTAAAATCTGAAATCCCGAGTAAGAACACATGGATACAGTGGTTATTATATGGAAGTCAAGTGGTAGCCAAAACTTCTTTTCAACATTATCAACCGTACGGCTTCAGTAACAGTGTTTTGAGCATTAGCAGCACCTAATCTCAAATTCCTCAATTGACTGAATTGTTCATCCAGTCACTGCTGTTTATTGCATGTAACACGTTTTGTTACTGTTTCTAGATTTTTAGTTGAGCTTTTGAGAAGTTTCCAGTTATCAGTTTGAACCCATTGATTAAATAAAATTCTCTTCCAGATAATATGTATGCGTTTCTTTTAAGCTGTAGAATATATCTAATGGTTCTTTTTTGTGGTTTAATGAGTAAGGAACACTTGGTGAATGTATCATCTTTTATTATTTTGATTTTATCACCCACATTTAAATTGGCTAAATCGAGAGTTACTCTAGTCGATCTAATCGTGCTTTCAATAACATTCATTTTGTTTTTGACATCTAACGTTTTGGCTAACTCTGCCAAAATCATGGTTTTCTTGTAATGCTGAAAACGTATTAGTGTTAGCTTTGATCTTGTCATTCAGGCCAGTATGTGTGTGTGACAAAATTATTCAAGATAGTTTTAATCTTTTCATCGTTGTGTTGGACTTCGTCATTCAAATATCTGTAAATGTTCTAGCTGAGATTGTAGAGTGCCATAGTTTTCCACAGATATTTTAATTTTTCTCTATGTCACTTTCCAAGGTTCCTATTTCACTATGCTAAGTTTGTTGTAAACATTGCCTAACTTTAGGTAAATTACCTGCTCGTTCCCTTACTGACTGCAGTCTTTGTACTGCAGTAGATACCGTATTTAATTTGTTTGAGCTTCTAAAATCTTTTTTGTCTGTTCTCATCAACCAGGTTTTGTAGCTGAGAGATTTTCCAAGCTGTTTCATTGCCATTCTGTTCAATATTATTTAATGTATTGTCCACTTGTTTCCTCTACGTCTTGATGTTCCTCAAATTATTTTCACTAAACCGTTTTTTGTATATGGTTATCAACTCTTCGCAATACAAATCTTTTATTTTGCTGCATCAGTTAATTTGTCAGGGTCACGTAAATTGACGATATATTTACTGCTGAGGTTGGCGTCGCTGTTAATTGTTTGATCTAGTGTTGTCGATAAATGTTCACTTAGACTTCGAAGTGATATATTTCTAAATATTCTGTATCTACTCTATTTACTTTACACAGAAAAAAAAACACCCGTTACTGGCGTACCACGAAAATCTATTTCTTTGCTATCGTCATCTCTTATGATGATTCTCAAACTCTTAATTGTACCTCTCAGTGATCATTTGTAATTTACATAAACATTTTGCAAATAAAGGATCCATAAAATACACTGTTAACTGGTTAAAACTCGAGCACGAGCAAACACGAATAATGGCTGTGATATTAATAATTGGTCTATGAAAATGTAGATTGCTTGGATTAAAACCCCGCAAAATATATCTGACTCAGCAGATAGTTGTATAGTTCTATGGCTCGTAAAACCTAGCAATTTAGTATTGTAGCTGGTTGTTCATAATGGTTAATTTTTACTCAAAGTTGTTCTAACTTTATAGTTGTTTCAAACATTCAGCATTACTTTCTTCCCTGTCACTATTTGCAATCATTCCCTCTTTGACTTTTGTCACGAACCTTGTCATGTATATTTCAAGATTGTAATAACTATCGGGTATTAAAACAGTCCTCGTTTTATTCTTCTCACTGGTGTAGCAAACATTATTGTTTCTGAATTCCTTAAAACATGTTTTAATACCCAATAACAAAATCTGCTCTCGGCAACTAAATGGACAGTCCGCCATTTCCGTTATCAATTGTATTGATAAAATTTATGTTGTTTCTAAGCAGCGAGTCTATTGTAATATACTTATGTTTATTTTAGCTGTCTATTTATCTAGCGGTTTTAGGTTTCAATTACTTTCCTTAATTTATTTTCCGCTTGAAGTTTTCATCTCCTTGTACTCGTTGTACTCGTTGACGATAAATATGAATTCATCATCGCTGACATTGTTATTAGTGATCGCTTTGCCTATCAATTTATCGAAACTGTCTAATTTATAGATGATTGATAGTACTATACGGGGTAAATTATGTTGATTATGTTGTTTGTTTCGCCAGAAATGTTATTATTTAACACCGAAATTGTTAGCCAGCTGGATTACCAGACTTAAAGTTCTGCTAGCAATGTATATTTGAGTTTAAACTCGACAGTACGGTGTGAATAATTAGTCCACGTGCTATCAGATAGTCAGTTGTGACCTGGTTTAGTGAAAATGGAATGATTAACTTGGCAATTTACTTCAGTGTCTATTGTTGACGGGCAGACCAATTGTAAACTTCTATAGCTTCTTTCAAAGCATGCCGTATAAAGCTGTAAGAACAGATTTAAGTGTTGTTACGACTCTATGGTCTAAGAAAAATGTAACAGAAAGAAAGTAAAACCAACATGTTTTATGATACTGGACTTAATTACATCAAGCAATATTACATTTCTAGGCACGTGAGAGTGCATCTGCAATCACATTGTCTTTTCCCCTGATGTGTTTGATGTCAATGTTATATTCTTGCAATATCAAACTCCGTCTCAACAATCTCCGATTTTTATCTTTCATTTTGTTGATGAAAGTAAGGGGATTGTGATCACTGTACACAATAATTGGAGAAAGAGCTGAGGTGACATACACTTCAAAATGCTGTAAAGCCAATATCAAAGCCAAACATTCCTTCTCAATTGTGGATTAATTTTTCTGGTGCTTGTTTAGTGTTTTAGAAAAATAACACACAAGGTGATCCACACCACTTTTGTCTTCCTGAATCAATACTCCACCAACCCCTACATCACTTGCATCAACAGATAATTTAAATGATTGGCTAAAATTTGGTGCAGAAAGAACTGGTGCATTCTTAAGCATGGCCTTTAACTTGTCAAAAGATTCCTGACACTTGTCAGACCAATGAAATTTGGTTTTCTTACTCAATAAACTTGTCAAAGGTTCAGCAATTTTGGAAAAATTGGAACAAAATTTCCGATAATATCCAGCCATACCTAGAAATCGCATCAGTTGCTTTTTACAAATTGGAACTTGAAATTCAGAGATAGCTTTGACCTTAGCTTCTATAGGTTTAACTTGACCTTGTCCCACAATATGTCCTAAAAATGTGACACAAGCATGGCAAAACTCACTTTTACTCAAATTAATTGTCAGATTCGCATCGCTGAGTCGATCAAAGAATTTTCGAATGGTTTCCAAATGATCTTCCCAGGTGTTGTTGTAGATAATGACGTCATCGATATAAGCGTCACAATTATCAAGACCAAATGTTATCATGTTCATCAGACGTTGAAACGTTGCAGGCGAATTTTTCATTCCAAACGGCATAACTTTATATTGATAAAGTCCATCTGGAGTTACAAATGCTAAAATTTCTTTTGCCCTTTCCGTCAGTGGAATTTGCCAGAATCCTTTTAAAAGGTCAAACTTGGTGACATATTCCGCATTTCCAATTTTATCAATGCAATCGTCCATTCTTGGGATTGGAAATGAATCAGTTTTGGTGACACTGTTGACTTTTCTATAGTCAGTACACATACGGAATGTATTATCTGGCTTGGGAACAAGAATACATGGTGAACTCCAGTTACTTTTACTTGGTTCTATGAAATCATTCTCCAGTAGATACTGAATTTCTTTCTTCAGATAGTTCTGTTTGAGAGGATTCATCCTATAAGGATGCTGTTTCACAGGCGCAGAATCTACAATGTCAACGTCATGATAAATTTTACTTGTTCGTGTTGGAACATCAGGAAACAAGTGCTCATAGTCATGTAATAGCAGTTTTAGTTAATTTCTTTCCTGTTGTTGTAGATGTGAAAGTTTCTGGTCTAGGTTGTTCAATATTTCTGAATTCCGAAGATTGGTTATACCAGAGTCAGTATAGTCTGATTGTACTCCATCGTTGATATCTTCACTGTGTGGGACAGGTACAATTAAATTAACAGAATAATTAGCTGAGCTATCTCTGTCAAAATATTCCTTTAACATATTTATATGACAAAGTTGTTTCTGTTTCCGTCTCCCAGGAGTGTTAATGATATAATTTAAGTCATTTACTTTCTTTTCAACGGTATAAGGACCATACAATTTAGCCTGAAGAGGATTTTGAGTTATGGGCAAGAGAGCCAGAACTTTGTCACCAGGTTTAAAACTCCTTTCCTGTGAATTTCTGTCATACCTTAATTTCATTTTTGACTGGGTAGTGTGAAGATTAGTTCTTGCTACTTCACTGGCCTTTGACAACTTGTATTTGAAATCAGAAACATAATCAAGAAGATTAATCTTTGAGTCTTCATTTGAAAGAAGTTTCTCTTTCAATAATTTCAATGGTCCACGGACATTATGACCAAAAACTAGTTCAAAGGGACTAAAACCCAACGACTCTTGAACTGATTCCCTAACAGCAAACAACAACAAATGAACACCCTCATCCCAATCCTTTTCTGTATCAAAGCAATATGATCGAATCATATTCTTCAAAGTTTGATGAAATCTTTCCAAAGCACCTTGACTTTCAGGGTGATAGGCAGAAGATTTAAACTGTTTGATGCCTAATTCATGCATAACTTGTTGGAAAATTCCAGACATAAAATTTGACCCTTGATCCGACTGGACAGATTTGGGAAGGCCAACAAGTGTAAAAAACTTCACCAAAGCTTTCACAATAGTTTTAGTTTATATATTTCTCAGAGGAATTGCCTCTGGAAATCTTGTAGATGCACACATGATGGTCAACAAGTATTGGTTGCCTGACTTTGTTTTAGGTAAAGGACCAACACAGTCTACTATTATTCTACTAAATGGTTCATCAAATGCAGGAATAGGTTGCAAATGAGCCTTAGGTATCTTCTGATTGGGTTTTCCTACCATTTGACAAGTGTGACAAGATCTGCAGTATTTAGAAACATCACTTTTGAGTTTCGGCCAATAAAAATGATTCAAGATCTTGTGATAAGTCTTACGGACTCCTAAATGACCAGCCAAAGGAGTTTCATGGGCTAAATTAAGAATTTCTATATGACTTAGGAACAACAATTTGATAGCTCACTGACCACTCGTCACCATCGGGTACATCAGGTGGTCTCCATTTCCTCATAAGGACCCCATTTTTCCACAAAGTAACACACTGGAACTTGTGTGGCTTCAGTTTCACTAATAGCCCTCTGAAACAAACAAGATATCTTGGGATCTTGCTCCTGTTCAACAACAAGGGCTTGTCGTTTGTCATCCTGAGTAGAACAAAGAGAATGAGTTGCCAAAAGAGGATCACTGTGATCAATACCATTTGATTGATCAATACCTGAGGAAAAAGTGACCTCATCAAAAGACTGACCAATACATGTGTCAGCTAAAGGAATAATATCCTGATCAACATCACTCTCAAGAGCTCTTTTTGCCATAGCTCTAGTAACTGCACAAGCAGGGTACAAATCAGGGATTTCAGTTTCGACAGGATCAACTTTCTGATCCAAACAAGGCTTGTCAGTTACAAGTGGATTAACCACAACCTTATCTCCAGCTAGGTCATTGCCTAGTAATAAATGAACACCCTCTATGGGTAAAGAAGTCACTGCCCCAACAGTCACAGGTCCAGAAACTAAGTCTGATGCCAAATTTACACAATGAAGAGGAACATTTACAAAGCCGCACTCAACTCCCTGAACAAGAACACTTTCACTTGAAGAAGACTCCTCAGACAAAGGCAAAGTACCTGATAATAAAAGACTCTGAGAAGCTCCAGTGTCCCTTAATAATTTAATTGGGATAGGTTTGGCAGAATCACCAATAAGTGATATAGAACCTTCTGACATGAATGGTTCATAAGCCTCCAAAATAGAATCAGACTGGGGTTTGTTTGACCCAACAAATGTATTGCTTTCAATACAAGACCGTGACCTTGACCTCGTAGAAATAAGAGCATTTGGAAAAGCTCTGTCTTTACTCTGTTGCTTATTTTTCAACTTGAAGCAATCAGAAATAACGTGCCCTTTCGTTTTACAATAAGTGCACGTAGGAAGAGATAAGGATTTCTGATCAGTCTTATCAGATGTTTGATTCCTAACAGTTGTGCTGTTGTGAAATTTGGAAGTACTCGAATGAGATTGAAATGGTTTTTTACCAGAAAACTGCTGAGAGGACGACTTATTACCAAATGAAATTTTGTGAGTCAAGGAATAATCATCAGCCATACGAGCAGCATTTTCCAAAGTTTCCACATTCTGCTCGTCAAGATAGGTTTTAACATCACTATGGATGCACCTCTTGAACTCTTCAATTAATACGAGCTGTCTGAGGTTATCATAAGCTTGATCAACTTTCTTGGCTGTGCACCACCTATCAAATAGTTGTTCTTTATCCCTTGCAAATTCGACATGAGTTTGTCCAGTTTCTTTTCTACAATTCCTAAACCTTTGTCGATATGCCTCTGGTACCAACTCATAAGCTTTCAAGATGTACTCCTTAACCACGTCATAATCAGTGCTTTGTTGTACTGACAGTGAAGTGTAGACTTCACGAGCTTTGCCAATAAGTACACTTTGTAATAACAAAGTCCAATGCTCTCTGGGCCATTTCAAGTTTTCAGCTATTTTCTCGAAATGAAGAAAGTATTTATCTACTTCTTTTTCCTGAAAAGGGGGTACTAACCTAATATATCTAGTAACATCAAAACCTGGACTTGTGTTTAAAGGAGTGGAGTGTGCTCTGTTTGCCAGTTCTAATTCTCTTAATTTAAATTGCATTTCCCTTTCTTCTCTTTGCATCTGCATTTGTATTTGCCTCTCTTCTTTCTCTCTCTCTCTCTCTCTGAATCTGAACCTTTGCCAACTCTAAATCCATCTGGTTCTTTAACTCTAATTCCCTTAATTTCCTGTCAGAACCAGATACAGGCTTTCTCTTCAAACTTAAAGCACTATTTTCAAAAATTTCCTTTCCTACTAAATACTGAATTAAAACAATCTTTATTTCCTGTTTTGTTAATGATACTTTTGCCTCAGAATGACTGTATTTTCTGGCAAGCTCATCCAACTCATCCTTTCTCATACACTCTAACCCCTCCTGGGTAGGTTTTGAAATGAAATTCTGAACATTAGATGCCATTGTAAATGCTTGTTGGTTTCACACACAAAAAATTTCTCTATATAAAATCTTTGCCAAAGACAAAAAAAAATTGCAAGACAAAATCAATATGAATTTCAAAAATAACTTTAATATCTCTAATATGCTTTAAAGAAATTCAGATCCCAGAAGACGATCCCCCAATTTCTGTTACGACTCTATGGTCTAAGAAAAATGTAACAGAAAGAAAGTGAAACCAACAAATCAAGTAAAAATCAACAAGCAATTTATTACTAGATAATTAAAATGAAAAATCAAAAAGTCACTTACAGTAATGTGTTTTGAAATCCTAATAATCCAATAAGAATGATTGTTCTAATCACAAGTCCTAAATATAGAATGTTCCGAATTCACGGCTGTGTCCTTGAATGTTGTGATGTGCTAATGGTCTCCAAAGTCCTGATGTACTAGAAATCTTGATGTGCTGATGTCAAAATGAAGTATTCCAAAATCTCTGAATAAGTTCACATAAATTCCAAAATCATCAATTAAAAATCCAAAATCCAAAAATTTATGAGCACTGTTATAATCCAATGAATATTTAAAATAATTCCTCTCTTAGAATTTGGAATGAATTTTCACAACTGTAATAGCTCTTTACAAGACTGATGGTAATGTCAAAACTGAATAAATGTCCACCAAACATGGCATATATAAAGATTGGTCACATGACAGAATGTTCTAGAACATGAGTCATCTTAATGGAATTCTAACTGTAAACAAAATTCAACCTTGACCTTCAAATTGAGAAAACATATTGATCAAAACAACCTAATTCAAGGACACTAGTTAAACATGTTTTTCCTGATAACATTAAGATTTAAGCAAATATTAAAGTGAAGAAACATTTATAATTTCCCAAAACATCCACAATACCATACAAACATCATACATAACAGTGTCGCGTGGTAAATTGTGTTGATGGTGTTTTTTTGTTTGCTTTTTTTTTGAGGGGGGGGGTGCTAAACATTTTGTTATTTATTTAACGAAGAAGTAAGCAACATTACGTTTTGACCAAAAAAAAAAAATTACCCAAACAGCTATTCGAGCACCTATCACATCAAAGATTGTATTGTTTTGAGTTCGTTGCATTTCTTTCGTGTTGTGTGATTTAACGTAGTGATTTCATCATCTTGTGACTTTGCAGACTTCTTCTTTATTTAATCTTTCAGCTCCAAATAGTACATGGACACTTGGCATATAGAAAACTGAAAATATCGAAAAGAAAATGTGCACAAATTGGCAAAATGAACACGAAGAGCACACGAATGCATACGATACAAATGGTGAGATGCAAATAGAGAAAACTTTCCAAACCGTACTGAGAGAAACAAATAGCGCTATAAAGAATACAAGAAAACCCCAAGAGATGAAATAAGATCTCTTTAAAATTATACATGAAAGAGTACATAAAAATGAATCGGTCACACAGACACAATGATATCCATTTTCCGAAACAGAAAACCTCTGAGACCGATTAACCGAAGGTTGTAAATCGCTAAAGATTTCCAAATATCTCGTATACTTTGCGTTTATCTTTTAATTTTCTTTCACAGGAGTGTTATAGTGATAATGAAAGTTGAAATAATATTTTTTTACTAGGCATTATTTGATATGAGACAGAAATCGTATTGATGTCATATTACGTCTAACTGCTCCAAGAGTTCATAACGTTGCGACATATCTAGGTAAAACTTGACGCCATATCGATGACGTCATAATGCAATGAAAACGTCATTTCGAGCTGCGTCGTAAGCTTTGATTTTACAAAAACGGTCGACCTTAACTGAATTGATTCATATTACAATACACTCAAGACTTGATGTGCTAGTGATTGCAACATTTGTCTGAAAACCAATAATTGTCTAGGAACGTTCATGTGTTTTGGGGGTATGGGCGGGCTTTTATATATATATTCCGTGCTTTTGAAAGAAAATAAGATTTATCTTTCGTATAGGATTTATAATAAATTTGTTGTCTTTACATTAATACCCGATCTTGCTTTCACCAAATGAGGTTTGGTGTGATCGACCTCAAAAAGTCATAGTTTTTGTGAGTCAGAATCTCCATTTGGTAAATTTCTAGGAACTTCAGTAGCCCACATCTAATATTTATTTTAGGGATCTTAAATAGCTATTGGCTCGTTGTATGCATGCTTATCTGTTCCATGAATGTGCTCTTAACTTCTAATGTCTGCAAGATTAATCCAAGTCATAGAGTAAAAATTAATATTACTGTCCTTAGCAGATAATTTAATTATTGTAATTGGACACTTAGCGTGGGTAGCAAAATGTTTTATAAATTGTAAACCTAAATGAAAAATTTAGGTTATGATGTACATACACAGAGATAAAATGGAACGTTAAAACGAGAACAATCAAGAAGGCACGTTTAGTTTTCAAAATAGGCCCATGCAAATGTAAATCGAGTTGGTCCGTTCATAAATTGGGCCCTGAGAATCTTACGATACGTCATTTGGAAGAGGAAACTGGTACCCTGTGTATTAGTTTGACAGACATATGTGGGGGGTTTTCTTTCCAATTTATCTCTCTCTCTCTCTCTCTCTCTCTCTCTCTCTATATATATATATATATATATATATATATATATATATATATATATATATATATATATATGGAGATAAATAATTTTTGCAACGCATTAACAGGTTAAGACACACACCGTGAAAGCTATTTTAAATCATAAGGATCTATGATAAGTTTTTATTTAAAACAGCTGTTAAAAAGGCAGAAGCGTGTAAAGAATGCGACGAGGAACAATTGCAAAGGGATTTGGCACTCATATTGCAAGACAGAAAAACCTACATTGTTATGTCCTCAACAAAACAAGCTCATTTGCTTCTAGAACACGTAATGCTTGTATAAAGCCGTAAAAGTCTGATTGATTGATTTTCACAGCATCCCGGGGATTGGAAAAACTCCCTTGATCAAAATACCTTCAAACAGAGAATTACCAATATAATCCATCTAACAATAAGCAACACAAATCAGAATTACCAATAGAATCATCTAACAATAAGCAACACAAATCAGAATTACCAATAGAATCCATCTAACAATAATCAACACAAATCAGAATTACCAAAAGAATCCATCTGACAATAAGAAACGCAAATCAGAATTACCAATAGAATCATCTAACAATAAGCAACACAAATAGGAATTACCAATAGAATCCATCTAACAATAAAAAACACAAATCAGAATTACCCATAGAATCCATATAACAATAAGCAACACAAATCAGAATTACCAATAGAATCCGTCTAACAATAAAAAACGCAAATCAGAATTACCAATATAATCCATCTAACAATAAGCAACACAAATCAGAATTACCAATAGAATCCATCTAACAATAAGCAACACAAATAGAGAATTACCAATAGAATCCATCTAACAATAAGCAACACAAATCAGAATTACCAATAGAATCCATCTAGCAATAAGCAACACAAATAGATAATTACCAATAGAATCCATCTAACAATAAGCAACACAAATCATAATTACCAATAGAATCCATCTAACAATAAGCAACACAAATAGAGAATTACCAATAGAACCCATCTAACAATAAGCAACACAAATCAGAAGCATGGCTTAGAATTTCAGGCATCAAAAAACAAACTCTGCACTTTCAGGTTCTATAAATTGGCCATCATTAGATCCCAGAATCAAAATGCTTGGATCAGTGTTAGGAAGAACAAATACATATTTCAGAACGAAAGTCTGTGCTGAATATGCGTGAATGGGTCCTATAAATTGTCCCCTAGACATGTTGCATCGCCAAACTAGGAAGTAAGCCATTGATATACAAATCTCTGACGTTAGTAAAGATAGGATGGAGCATTCGATTACTTATTGTCTTCTTGGAGTAGGGATCAAGTCCCCAAAAGGTTGTTTGAAGAAGATCCAAGCTGAATATCCTAAAATTAATTTGATCAAAATGTGATTCGTTTTTGCTTTTTTCATGTAATCATTTTTTCAGAAAGAAAAAAAAAATAAATAAATAAACATACATGCACAATTTACACGTGCTGTCAGCGAATCGTTCATGACTTCTTTACTGCAATCTAAGGATTCAATTATCTCAATGGCCTGATCTTAGTAGATTAGTAGCGAGAGGATTAAAAAGTAATTACAAACATAATCTCCTTGGATAATACTTAGATCAAAGCTGTTTTAAATTATCGCACTGATTTAACCTTTTCTCATATTTTGTGTATCTATATGGTTTACATATATATATTGTTTTGACATAGTTAGCATAGCTTTTGACGGCTCTGTGACACCCCTGATTATTATTATTATTATTATTATTATTATTTTTAATTTTTATTATTATTGTTATTATTATTTATTTATTTATTTATTTATTTTATGTATTTTATTTTTTAGTTTGTTTCTGCTTTGGATTTTTTTTTTTTCTTTTTTGTTTGTTTGAAGGATACCCGTTACTGGGAGAAGGAACTAAACGGTCTTAGCGACTAGCTCAAGGAAGATAACAAAAACAATCGGTATTCATTATGTCCCGTTGCTATCTAATCAGCAGGTGGCAGATTGTTACCCGGAATTGTGGCACAGGTACACCATTATCATCCCGCTGCTACAGGCCAAATCGCCCTTAACATAGTTATAGCCTTTCTTGCTCTGTAAATACAATAGTGTGAGAAAACATCCAGTAACGTTCAAAAATGCATTTATTAACTAATTATATATATATATATATATATATATATATATATATATATATATATATATATATATATATATATATATATATACATACCACCACGCCCTCAAATACATGCATTCTCACAAAACTATATTCATTATATGGTATGCTTACGCTCTCTACTAGTGAACATCACATTATAAGACTACAGTCATACCTTTTTGATTCAGTTCAGTTTTTTTTTTTTTTTTTTTTGTCTTTATTAAAACTGCATTGTCTTTTTTGTTCTTATATTTGTATTGATATTGAGGCAGATTAGCGCTAATAAGACGCGATTAGTGAAGCTCTTGTCCGTTTAAACTAGTTACTTTCATATATGTATATAACTACCAAATCTATCCTGAAAAAAAGAAAATTATACCTTAGCACAATCATTGTTGCGGTGAAATCGTGTCTTTATTGACATAAAAAGCCTATGGTTGTTGACGGTGTATTAACGTTGGTTTGTTTTCTATCATTATGTTTTACTATTTTAATATTCTGAAATCGCCAAAACACTGAAGTAACTGAGAAGTCGTAAAATCCCATGAGAATATATGGTCTATAAACTCATTTATATGTTAACTAATGTTACTGAAAATGTGTGAAATGACCAGTTCTTGTGAGTCAAGTATAATATTGTAGCCTATGATAAATTCAGACATTGCCGCTTTGATCTGTATGAAAATATGGTACAAAACCCACACCATACTCGAGATATTAGATGTACATCTATTATTAACACATGCATATCATTTATAATCACAGTTTATTACAGCCCTGTCTGTGGAGGTCTAGCACTTTTACACACATGGATCTCAATTGCATTTGCTTAATCATGCATATTGGAAAGAGGTTCTATAAAGGTGAATACCTACGTATATGATAAAATGTATAGTCAGCGTTGAAAGTACGTATTGGAGACAAACCATACATATGTGAAGTACATGATGCAAGGTTCGGTAGTAATGAAAACCTGAATAAGCACATGATAGTACACACAAGCGACAACCATGTAAATATGACGTATGTCATAGACGTTTTTAGTAAGCATGGAACTCTAAAAATCTACAAGGAAAGATACACATGTAATATGCCTTATACATGTGAAGTATGCTTTGAAAGGTTTAGTCACAATGGAAACCTGCAAATGCACACGAGAAAAATAAGCTATGCTGAACAACCATACATATGTTAAATATACTATACAATGCAAAATCAAAATTGGTAACCGAAGAAGGCACTTAACAATGTTATGTATATTGAATCTATAATATGTGCTTAACTTTGTCCATTATAGTAAGGTTGCAATTATTTGTATTTTAAAATACGGTTATTTTTTCAACAGGATGTTGACCAGCATTTGAGTTCAAGGCCAGTCTTGTTTGCTATTAGGCTGGGGGGGGGGGGGTACCATAGAATGACTCACGTCCTGTTATGATGTGGGTCATTAGAAAATATGTATATAATAGAGACTTGATACACATTAACTTCGTTCCTGTTTTAGATCAGTCTGTGGGAATCCATTTGTGACCAGATATAATTCAAGAGGAATTATTTATTTAATATATATTCATTGTAATTACTAAAGTGCTCATTGACTTTTGAATTAATACATTACTTTGGACTTTTCTGAACTCATTCAAAGACGTTCTGGACTGTATCATTGTGGTATATCAGGACATTCAAGACTATTGAAACTCATTCGGAATATTCTATATTTTTGGACTTGTGATAAGACATTTAGGATTATTTGGAATTTAGTCTACAAACTGCAAGTGTCTTTTGAATTTTTACTTTGTATTATTGGGAAATAAATTGCCTGTTGATTTTACTTAAATTGTTGGTTTCACTTTCTTTCTGTAACATTTTTTTAAGACCTAGAGTCGTAACAACAATATACACTAGAGATAAAAGTCATGCAAATGCCCATTGCTGTTATTAATATATATATATATATATATATATATATATATATATATATATATATATATATATAATTAACACTTGCGCATCATTAAACGTTGACAGGTTTCTACCTGAACAACAACAATAGGCCAATAGTCAATACATTATTGCACGTGGTGGCCTCTGGACACCAAAATAATGCAGTAATAGCAGACAATATGTATCGTATTAAGTGGTGCAGCATAAAACCACTAAACGTACTTTCATCCACCCAACACCCCGTACCCGAAACAACCCCACACTTCAGTTAACCCGTCTGCCCACCCTGCTTCTCCCTACTGCTTTTCTACTTTAGTTCACATGGCAACTGTTATCCAATAGTTTATTTAATTAAAACTCGCTCTTAAAGATGTGTGTTTGGATCACATTGTACATTTATTAGATGGATTATTTAGCCAATGATTATCTACCTTAACCGGACACATTTATAACCCTGGATTGGTAGGGAAAACACGTTCATATACCTGCTAAGTGACACGTGATGGTAGGCTAAGGACCCACATGTTTGATGTTTAAGACCTGATGGTCTGCGGATGCCTTTATATAGCCCCGTTGGTGACAGCTCTGGTGGCCTTGGGATACACATGTTAAACATCCAAGAAGACATGATGGTCTATCGACACCTTCATACATGATATATAATGAAAAGTTCTGGTAGTCTAGGGACACAATTCTTGTACAGATAACAATACTTGGTGACCCAGGGACACTTCAGACATGTTGTTTAATAACAAATCATGGGACATGGCGTCACATATACATCTAATCAGACATGATGGCACGGGAACATCTTCACACATTTTATACAATGACTATCCATAGTAGCCTAGGGGATACATCTGATATGCATCAAATGAGACATGATGGCCTGTGGATACATGTATTCACACTGGTTAGTGACATGTCCTTGTGGTCTAGGCATGCGTATCATATACATATAGGACAATATGATGCTTTGGTGCACCCTCATACGTTCTGTATAATGACAAGTGAGGATGTCGTAGTGACACACATACATCTAGGAAGACATAATAGCCTTTGGACACCTACATACATATTGTATAATTGCAAGTCATAAAGACCTAGGAACACACACAGTATACATCTAAGAAGACATGATAGCCTAGGGACAAATTCATGCATGTTGTATCATGGCTATGTATGGTGTGCAATGGGAAGACATTTTCTACATCTAAAAAGACAAGGTGATCAGGAGACATGTATATACACCCTGTTTGATGACATGCCCTGATGCCTAGGGATATACATTATAGGTTTATAAGAATACATGATGGCCTGGGGACACCTTCATGCATGTTGTATAATGACGAGGGACACGATACTTTTACAAATAACACCACATGATGGCCTGGGGACATCTTATACATCTTAGAAGGAATGTCGGCCTCTGGACACCTGTATATGATGTTTAATGGCACGCACAAATTAATGGATTTTGGAAAATGTTTGAAAAATTTGGCTAACATAAAAATCAAATGGATTATACTGCAGTTACTAGCACATACCAGAAAGCGTCGATGCATAATGTACCCAGATCACCAGGACTTGCCACCATATAACATACGCATGGTTTCTAAAGGCCATCGGACTTGTATACTGCATTCAAGTAAGATGGCCCCAGACCACCATAAATTGACACAATTCCAGATATGAAATTATTAGGAAGTCACTTAATTAGTAATACATGTTCCAAGTGTCATTTTATTTACTAATTTTGCATGGAGTGTGCTGATATTTCAACTATATCTAGATATTCATGAGACAAATACAAAATGCCAAGTCTCATCAAATTCCATGGTAATAATTGAATAGGTTTTTAAGGGGTTTTCTAAATCCTAGTATTGGTATATAGCTTGGTGTGTTTTTGGCTCTGATATCAACACAGTTTAGTGTGAGACAAAATAAACAATACCTCGTGCTCGCCCTAATATGATATAACATGATAAAAAGAACGCCGCTGCGCTGTTACCGCATATAATAACAAAAGCTCGCCCTCGTGTCTGTTTGTGAGTGAGAAGGGATTGCTGCTGCTCTGCTACCAAATACAATACCTAAAACTTGCCGCTTTGTGTGTCTTTGTTAAAATTGGTGTGTGTGTGTGAGAGAGAGAGAGAGAGAGAGAGAGAGATGCATGATGTATATGGGGTAATAAGGGGAATCTCGATATATCAACAAAGTAACTATACATTTCAGCTTTTAAATTCTGTTCAAGCATTTATTAGGATCAGATCAAGTTCATATATACACACAAACCATCATTCAAAATGAGCACATGCAAGATTTCTTATTGTGATGGAACACACAATATGATTTTGTCATTATCAGAAATCGTGTATCATTGAAACACAGGCACAACCAGATATTAAGACAGAAATTCAAGTCCTTGCCATACTACGATTATCTGATGAGCAGTTGATTGCTTTGAGTGTCATAAATGAAGTCACATGTTTAGGGTCAGACGCCCAATAGCTATCGTCACAGCCAAACCTGCACCAGTATTTTTCACGCTTTAATACATGTAACATGTAATCGTAAGTTAGGGTTGTTTCTGGACTACCGAGACACATTTCCCTGTGATGATCGAAATTTCTGTGGTGGTCCTGTTGCATATTTCAGGGGTTTGGAAAGTCTCGAGGTGTTGAAAGTTGTAATGGTGGTGATGAGTTTAGGATCCCATTTATGATCTGCCATGCAGATCACAGAATTGCCATTTCGCTATGTGTGGATTATTTAAAAGGAGTAGACTCGATCGCTTTGATAACATTTTCGATAATGGTGATGCAGGAGGAAGAATTTAGAAAAGATACTGTGAATGAGAAAATATACTCTATGATGTTTAAAATAAATATTTCAGACAAAAAATGTTAAAATTTTTTTCTTATAACCAGTGTGGCCAATATATGACTTGTGGCGTTTTCTTAATCCTAAATGTCAAACAGCATCTTCTTTGAACTTTATAATACATAAAGTTACGGCTGAGAACGAAATTTATCTGTCTATGATCCAACAGAGGTAACAAAAACACTGCTGTCACACATGTTTGATGCTTCCTTTCTGCTTTACACCACAAACACATTTGTGTAACCTACCTTACATATGAAGGAAGGGAAATACAAATTATTACCATAGATATTACTGAAGATGATGAATGCCCCTACCATAGCATAATTAGTGAGTGCATACCTTTATTTGAAATGGAAGTACGGAATATTAAGTCAAAAAGGGTCCACAACTCAGTCAAAAAGGCCCCAACTCAGTCAAGAATTGACAGAATCTTGTGATCTTAAAACTGACCTACATATTGTGAATATTCAGTTCGACACAAAATAGATGTCATTCGATTTCTTCAAAGGTTACCAAGCAGACGTCTTGATTTCTAAAGGAAAGACACGATTATTAGTGACAAATGGGCCATAGCTCAGTGAAATATCAACAAAATAAAGTGACTATCAAACTTGGCTAAGATCTTGAAAATATAAAATTCTTAATAAAATCTGGATTTGATTCATGGTCATGGAGTCCATGAAACGTTGCCGAGTGTAAACCTTAATGCGAGATGAAAATGCAGTATTCCAAGCTGACTAGGGGCTGTGACTGACTGAGTAGGATACATATTGAACCTGACCTCTATCATATGAAAAATAATTTCCCTACAAAATTTAGTTTTAGTTCATTGGGACAATCAGTATTTAGTAAATGAAGACTCAACGTGAAACATTCTAACTTAAGAAAGGGCCATAACTCGGTAAAATATTGTCAAAGCGCGGTAAATATCGAGCTTCTATGTTACGAATATTAAGTTCCCTGCTAAATTTGCTTTTGATTTATTAATTCTTTCACAAATTATAGTGCAGGCACAACATTTTGGATGTTCGCATCATTACGGTCAAAAGTGAATTTGATCCTAATCATGTTTTGAATGGTAATGACACTTATCTTGGTCACTGACTGTGCCAGTGCAGTTAGGCCATCTGAAAGGAAGCCTTATTATTAACTTTGTAAAGCTGTGATTCAAAGAACTTTAATTACATTTTACATTACCTTATATTACAAGCATCACATTAAAAGAGAAAATATGCATGATGCAGTTTTTAGATTCACTTTAAACGTTAAATAATTAATAACACAAATAAGGAGGAATTGTATTTGGTCAGAACATGTTCATATAAACAACATCAGTTGCGAACATTTTAAGGTAATCTCTTTGAAGAAGAAGAAACAACAAACACAACAAATGGACAAAACATTTTAAACCCAGGTCTCAGGTTGAGTTGTCCGGGCTACAATACACCCTACCAACAATACTCTCAAAGAAAGAAAACTATATTCTATGTAATCCTGAAATTTTACTTTTAACAACTAATAGCATGTATGAAGGTGTCCTCAAGTCATCATATGGTCCTAGATACACATGATTTGTGTCCCTAGGCAACCATGACTTGTCATTATACATTATGTATGATGGTGTCTCAAGGCCATCATGTCATGATTTGCCTTCCCAGGGCACCAGGACATGTCACAATCAGAATGTACATATCTGTAATCCCAGGCCATCATGTCTCCTTGAATTTAATGGCTGTGTGTCCCTAGGCCAACATGACCAATCATCATACATTAAGATCAATAAGATGTGAGTCCCTAGACCACTATGTCATGTCCCTAACCAGGGTGCATAAAACTGTCCCAAGGTCAACATGTCTTTTTAGATTTATAAAATACGTTTCCGAGGCCAACTTTACTGGTTATTACACAGGGATCGGACCAATAAGTCATTTCCCACAGAACTTAATGCAAATATATTAAAAACTAAAATTAATTTCTGCATTAGATTGGCATACAAACCACACATTCTTCCATTCGTTAGAGTTAGAGAATTTATTTTCAACCTTGAAATACAGGTGTTTCGCAGCATTTATTTCAGATTCCTGCTCCAAAACAGGGGGACTCCACCTAATAAAACATTAGCATCGCACTAGGAACCCTTATGCTATTTTGTCAGTAGGAAATTAAGCACAGAATATCAAAACAAAAGTAAATATGTTGTTTTCAATGGGTGCATCTCCAAATATGTAGTACTCTATTTGTTATTCCTCCAACAATAGACTGGTTCTCTGGCTGTAAAATAATTAGCGGTCTGATACCTGCATGATGTATGAATGTACCCCATAGTGTCTTCTTTGATATATAAAACACGTGTCCTCAGGCCTTGGTAACTTGTAATTATACAGCAGATATGAATGTGTCCCCAGGTCATCATGTCTTCTTCGGTGTATATGTGTATATGCCCAATAAATTACACACAGATTAAACACAGTATAAACAAACCCATATTACAGGGAAGACATTTTATAAAACACATTACCAAGAAAGAAAAAAATACGAAAAACACATTGTAAAAACATATAAAAATACATTGTGAAAAAGAAACACAAAATTGAAGAAAAATATTTCAAAAATTGCAAATAGGTCCATTTTGGCTTCATGAATAATGTGCTGTAAGAAAGGTGACAGTCGCAGCTTTGGACCGGACGTTCTTCATAACAGATTTTGTTACATTGTGATTTATGGGGGTATGGAATATTTCAAATGGCAGAAGTGACCTAGGCTTTGATACTCTTTCAAGAAGATGAACTCTGTTATTTCCTGTTTAAATAAAACTGCAAAGTTCAGACCTAGCCATGATGCGAGTACATTGTAAGTGTATGTCTTGCAAGATTGTAATTTTGTCTTGAAATGTACATGTTGCAATATTTCTTCTTCTGATTTTTTTTTTTTATTGGTTATTTTTATCTTTTTGATTTTTTCATTTTTTTATAAACAGTATGTGAATAGAAATAGAAAAAAAAGTTTGAAGAGATGTTATATGGCCACTTTACAATTAATCAAGTAATAATGATTCTCTATCTGTTGTATTATTATTACTTGCAATGGTAGTAGTATCAACAACATTATGTCAGTATCGTCGTCGTCGTCATCATCATCTTAATCGTCATTATCAAAGAATAATGCCAAGAAATTCATAGCACTCTAAGAAAATTTGAAGTTCAACACAAGAAAGCTCTGCTCTGAATAATATTTTGTGATTTTATTGGTGCGTGCTACTCCAGTGGGTACACAACACTAGTGCGTGCTACTCCAGTGAGTACACAACACTAGTGCGTGCAACTCCAGTGGGTACACAACACAAGTGCGTGCAACTCCAGTGGGTACACAATACTAGTGTGTGCTACTCCAGTGAGTACACAACACTGAGTTCCAAACTATATAAAAACTTACAACCAAGGACACTGTACAAATAATTCAAAACTCGCACACTAGTAAAGAAACGATACTTCAAGGGTACAACATTTCTTTTCTTAACATTTTTTATCGAGATATGAAGATTAACAGACTTTGATTCGAATCATTTTCCAAGGTTCTGGTATTGTATTTAGCTGGCGAAGTTGATGGTTTACAACGAATCAAATACGTGTTACATTTACATTTTACAAGACCTCCTTTGAGTGTAGCCATACGTTTTTATTAAATATGAAATGATAAATCCTGGTAATTATACCTTTTTGAATATTATTCACAAACACAAAACAGTATCTTGTTAAGTTTTGATGCTTTAATGTGTCATGTTCAACAAAATAATAGCAAGGTGTATTATTATATATGTGCGTACCAAAATGGTAAATTACACTAAATAAATGGATGCATTATATACATTGATGGTAAATATCCATGTGTCTCCCAGTTCTTAGTCATAAGCATATGGTCCTAATACACATGCATTTTTTACATATAGTGTTGCATACTTTTGTATAATCCGGTAAATATGCGGATCTGTTGTTTTCATTTTGTGGAATCATGCTTCATACGAGGTGATATTTGACTTTGACACTTGCACTGGTGATATGGCTTTTTGGTCGAGAAATAATCTGCCCCAAGAATAGATTCCGAAAGGACTGTTTAATAAATATATGCATGAATGGAAGAAGTCATTAAAATATAATATTTTACAAATCGATTTTGCTGTAATGACCTGTTGTTATGATCACCGCACTGGAGTTTAAACAAGTTGATACAATGTCTAACACATTGCAATGTTGACGTGCCACTATTAAGTCTTTCAGAGCACGTATTTCAAGCTTTGACCCATATTTTTGCACTTTTAAATGTGATCGTGATTACCTAACAGACTATACTTGCAAAGGCTTCGCCAATGATGGCCACAATTTCACTGATTTTTATTCTTATTCTTAGAATTTTAGCATTGTGGAAACTGCCTATCATTTCTGTACTCCTACTGAAGGAACGTTCATGGAGATCACAGCGATATGTACATAAAAATGTGAAGTTGGCCAACTTTTAAAATGAAAGAATTTAGTACTATGTTGTTCATATATAACTGATTTATGTCTCAGACTTGTGCATCGTTCGTACAAAACAATAAGTGTGTTCGAGCATACTACTTTACACCAATATGGTGTTATAGAAAAGACGAAACTATCTCCTAAGACTATAACTATGTTTTCAACATCAAATTCTCTCTCAGGATCCTTTGAAATTATTTTTGTTTTGAAGAACGAAACTACGCAGCGCGGGTATGCGAAACATAAATCATCACTTTTGTATTTCAGTATTTGGCCATATCTCATGAAATAATGGAGACTAACGAAAAAATAACGTTAAGTTTCGAATCCAGGAACATTTTCAATTTATAATATCCGTCGCCTTGGTTTCAGAAAGTATTTGTCGAGTAGTACTTACAAAAGACAATATCGTATACATGCACGTATGGATTGCATAGTTTAAGATTGCTATAGGTAATGGGGACTGACATTATTTAAATACTTAAAATATCGTCTTTAGAGAAGAAACAAAGACAAGAGAAGGAGATATAAAAAAAAAACAACAAAAAAAAAAAAACATAGCAATACTACGTGTATATCATTAAATATAAACTGAACTCTGGCCCTGTTGAAAATCTATATTCGAGTTTTCGGACAATCTACGATTTTCTTATATTATATGTTCTTTCTCGGAAAGTAATGCCTTTCGTCACTTAACGCCACTGAGAAAATTTCAGTAAATTTATTTTGTGTTAGAAATCAGATTTCTTGCCTTTGTTTTTTTTTTTTTTTTTTTTTTCGTTCACCACCACTTTCTCTTTCTGTCTCTCTCTCTCTCTCCAATTCTAACACACATCCGATAAGCAAATAATAGAAAACCGTTTGGTTTCTACAAAGGCTTACTTCTTTTGATGTAATATATGAGTGGTAGATATTGCTAGATTACATCTCATTTCTTGTTGCCTTGACAACACCGATGGCGGCAGCTTTCATGCAAGCTCTTCAAGTGATTAAGCCGACAACATAATTCAGGATTTCATTCATATCTAATTAAAGAAAATGATCAGTTTATACGGTTATATTTCGGATGGTTCGTTTCGACATGGCAAAATGCTCGATAATTAACGGGTATAACTCTGATTCTGTTGTCTAAATTGGTGGCTTCAGAAACAAAAAATTGGCTGCATCGGGCTGATTCTCGTCTCCGTGAAACGGAGGGAAGTTTGGTATTTTTGTCAAGAATTGGGATTGTTTGCTTCTAGGACACAGGTCACCTGAAGAAAACTTAATTTTCATGAATTTTTGTGCTTCGAACTAAATTCTTAAATCAACAGAAGTAAATTCTTAAATTAACACTAATTCCTTCTTTTAAAAGAGTTGAATTTCAATCGACCAGCAATTTTTGAGCAGGAATGGTTTCAATTGTATAGGAAATACATTTCTGAATGCTTGTTATTATGAAGATAAATGGTGTTCAGCACGGCTAGTATATTGTAAGATATTCTTTTCGCACATCAGTATTCGAAAGGAGGAAACATTCCACCAGATGTCCATTGTCCAGATTAATAATGACACCTAAACTAACCGGCTGACATTTAGAAAAAGCTATGATCCGATTATAACTGTTTGCAAATATGAAGGCCTATTTTTATTCATCAAAAGCTTTTGTTATAGAATTTACTTTAACCATTACCATCATCATTATTATTCAATGTCTGCCATTGTAACTAGGCGACAACAGCTGGTTGGATAGGTATTCGCTGTACGTCTTTTCTTGTATTCCCCGGGAGCAGCTCCTTTTTAGATCTTTTGAATGATGGACATGTTGATGAAAAGTTAGAAACTACAGCTACAACTGGTTCAAAGTATTCAGCATGTGTTATAAACAAGTAGGAAACCTAAATGTCCGTCAGATTATAAATCAAATACTGAGACATATTATTGTCAGCGGTTATACCGTTATTCCCCTCCCCCTCGGACAGACACACTCGTGTATTGACTTTTCATGAGAAGAAAAAAAAAATAATGGCATGCAACCAAGTCATTCTTCTATCACGAAGACTGTATGAAGACTTAAATATGTGTTATTTGATGAATGAGATCTGAAAATCTGGAACTAATGTCATTGATCATGACGAAGAGGAACTTACTGGTATCTGTAATCTAAACATTGGTAGCTGTGGATGAAATATGATCCGATATAATATTGAAAAATTATCCTTAATTTGGATAATAATGATACTCTTGCATTTTCAAAACATTAGCTAAAGAGGAAACAAATTCCTTGCGCTTGGACAAATAAAAATATGAGCTGAACAGTACGTATCATTTATTTTTCTAAGTACCGAGCATGATTTTTGCAACAACAACAACAACATTCTTTCTTCATGGCATTCATTATGTTGTATGTCTTACTTGCCGATCATCAATAACACCTTTGTCGTTAAGTATTTGTGAAGAATTTAAAAGAAGAAAGAAATATATATTTTTGTTCCTAAGTGCATTTCTGACATGATCTTCCCAATCATAGCAGAACACTTTCTGCAAATATAAAGTCCATTTAGGTAATAGTCAGTGCCCTTTCGATTTCCACCATGATAACCCCAAAATATAGCTTAAAATGGACTTGGTAATTTAACCGAAACCATGAAGCCGAAAGAATCGTGACGAGTTCCTAATAGCATGCCGTTAATGGATTGAAAATAATTATGGTCGCTGGATTATTTCTTTGTATGTTACAACCGATTTAATTGAATGGCCTTAGAAGCTGAATATATACAATAACCACGTATATACATCGGTTAGAATTTTAATGATTTTAATCAGCTATCGTTGCTCTTTATCGTGTTGGCGTTAGGGATCTGTTTAAAACGAAAGGTTGGAGAGATAATCATTACAGAGAAACTGTTTCCTTTTCTCTTTTTAATTCGAATGCCCAAATTTCCCACAATATATGTGTATATATATACAGACAGACAGACACACATACATACATACATACATACATACATACATACATACATACATACATACATACATACATACATACATACATACATACATACAGACAGACAGACAGACATACATACATACATATACACGCCAATATCACTGGGCTACATACATTGATATGAGATTAAACTATTTCCATAAACTTGTTACTTTACAAAGATAAGTACTTTATTATGGATCTGAATAATAAAATGTCTCAAATATTATCAGTGGTTGATTGTCAAAGATCTATCGAACTACTAACGCAATGGGCTGAATCTGCATTTATCTCCATCAAAATGAAACAAATTTGTTCTGTAAAATTTGTGCATGACCATTGTAGGACGTATTTCTCTTCCTACAGGTAGAACAAAATGTTCAAAATAAAATATGATATGAACAACTTTTGTAGTAGAATCTAAAATGAAAGCGGGTTAAAAAATAAAACAAAAAGAACCCATACACAAATCAGACAGCATGCACTATTTTCTTCTATTTTTCCCCCGAAGACTACATATTGCTCAAATCGTCTGTTTATACCAAAATTACAAATGCCCACTCCATATATAAACAAACAACACAAATAAAATTAGATATGGTACGTTCACTGTTCAGCTCCAAAACGAAGTGTTTAACTGCAAATGCTAGAGGTGCTGTTTTGGAAAAGTTTCTGAGCGAAAGGCACTTAGTGTCTGTTAAGAGTCAATCCATATGTAATGGACCTGAGTTTACCTTTTTCTCAGCCGATGGTAAATCTAAATCTATGATAGACCATATACTTTTGCAGAAAAGTAAGTTCGACTTAGTGGTTAAGGCCGATATCATAGATCATCATCCTGTAAAAATAGAGCTAGTCAGGCCATTTGCGCATAACACAATGAGGGCCGACCAGCATATATTCAAATCCGTAAATTGGAAGAAAGCATCGGCAGAACAGATAAGTAGATATAAGGAAGCAATTCGCACCGATTTTTTTAACGCAGGTGCATACAGCAGAACGAGAGACAAATGTAGATATTCAAATTATTATTCAAAGCATGATAAACATATTACATGACGCGGCCTCTAAGTTCCTGCCCATAAAGAGATTTTGCCCGTATGCTAACCCATATCGGAAACTACTAAACGTAAAAAGGTATCACACGGAAATGAGGCAGAAACGTAGAGAATGGATCTCTAATGGTAGGCCGCGAGGCTGGGTATACCTGTCATACGCGAATTATAAGAAGGCGAAGATATTGTTTGCAAAAGAATTGTTGAAAGCTAAAGAAACGTATGACAGAGAACAATTCAGCGAGCTTGAAAAGGCTGCAGAGCTTGATATTTCTACGTTTTATAAGTTCTTACGGAAGAAACGATATAAATATGAATGCACTTTCGAAATCGAATCAAACTGAATAATTGTACACGACCTCGACTCTATTCGTGAGTTATGGGCAAATCATTTTTCTAGGTTGTCATTACCTGACAATACTTATTTGTATGATGAAAATCATTGCCAGATGGTGCTAGCAGAGGTTAGAAAGTACAACAAAGAAACCTATTCTCACTTTGATAAAATTGTTGATAAAATCCCCACAAGAGAAGAAATTAGCTCTTCAATCAGATCTCTCAATAAAGATAATGCCTGTGGTCCCGACGGTATTTTTGCTGAGCATTTACTCTTTGCTGACCCTGAAATTGTATTCACAAAAGTGTACGAGACCGAAAAGTACCCGCGCCACTTTAAACAAGGCATTATATTGCCACTCTTTAATGGTGGGAGGAAGAACAAATTAGATATGAATAATTATCGGGATATAACTATAGTTCCTGTGTTTCAGAAAGTCCTAGAAAAAATTATATAAAATAGACTTGTTATCTTTTCTAAACAGATTTCTTTCCCAAACCCATTACAACAAGGCTTTAGAAACAACTGCGGTAGTATAACTGCAGCTTTCTGTATCGAGGAAGCGATATGCTATTATATTGATAGAGATACTTCTTTCTATGTTACGTTTCTAGATAACGCTAAAGCATTCAACACAGTTTGGCACAGTGGGTTATTTTACAAGTTGTACAGACTTGGAATCAAAGGAAAGACCTGGCGCATCATGAAAGACTCGTTTGAGAGCGTGACGTGTTCTGTCTTATTTGCGAGCAAACAGTCGGAACGTTTCGGTAGTAAGCAGGGAGTAGGTCAGGGCCGCACCTTGTCTGCGTGGTTCTTTCTTGTGACGATAGATGATCTGATCACCGAATTGGATCAAACCTTGTGTGGTCTAAAAATTGCTGATCTCCACCTGCCTTGTGTCTTGTAAGCGGAAAACACCACTGTAATGGCTAATTCGCATCATTCGATTCAACATTTGCTTGATAAAATTTCTAGCTACGCGAGAAGGTAGAGACTTAGATATAACGCAGATAAAAGTTAAACTGTTTTGTTCACTAACAAAGGAACGGCTGTTTTGCACTCTTTTCTGTTTGACAAAACTCAAATCCCAACAGTCAAAAATAAGAAGTATGCCGGAGTACCTCTAGCATACAACTTAAAATCAAACTACGCTATAGAAGAAGCATGCGATAAGGGCAAACATTTGTTAAACTCCTTTTATTTTATTGGTATCAGAAATGGCGGAATGAATCCCCTAACAAGTCTTTAAATCTGGAAGAGAATTATTCTGCCCTCGGTTCCATACGGATGCGAACTATGGTCGGGCATCCCACATTCCATGATAGAAAAACTGGAGTTATGCCAGAGGTATGCAGCAAGACGTATGCAAGCTTTAGGTAAGTACTCGCCTACAGAAGCAACGTGCAGTACTTTAGGACTTTGGCCAATGGAAACATACGTAGCTAAGTCGAAATTATCCTTTTTCAATAGACTGTGTGTGGTCTTATATCTGGTAAAAGATATTTACTATACGTTTTTGTCAGTATTTGACAAACACTTTAAATCAGACGGGTTTTGTACCAGACATTGACAGAATAACCGCGAAATACAGCATGGGAAACATTCTTTTAGACTACGCAGTAAAAGTCCAGCCGGAAGACAAAAGGGTTTGGAATCGACACATTAGTTATGTTATTCAAAGTCAAGAGGAAACTTCATGGAGAGCAAATATGGAATTAAGGGATGATCTAATTCACTTCAGAAATATTCATTTAGATTTAAAACCAAGTAACATTTGGTGTCTTGGACCTAAATTTCCATCGATGTTATGGTCTTTGTCTGAAATAGTGAAAGTATCTGTCATGCCTGTTGTTAAATCTGTGATATGTAAACTCTGTGGAAAAGAGGTTGACGACAGAGCGAAACATCTTATTGTAGGTTGTGAGATGCTATTTGAAGAACGTAATGATTTTTTTGAGAGAGTGATTGACACTTTAGATGTGATGGACGGGATTGACTTATTCAACGAGGAAGATGATATTTTGTTAGAGACACTTCTTGGAAGCAGGGTTGACTGTCTGACCTCTGTCAATGACGATGTATGGAATAGACTTATGCTGGTGACGGCGGGCGGTATAGTTTCATTATACAAGAAAATGCATGCCATGCTTACAACCAACATGTCCTAACATAGCAGCAAAAAAGTAGTACAGTATCGTTTAATGAAACTAAATCTGTCCAAAGTCTCGCTATAAATTTCGTGAATGTTGCTGTATAACAACCCACAGGGATGTAATGCCCTTTGGTTCATATATAGTAAGTTTACCACATATTGTCACCTCTGTTCCTCTTTATCCACATGTGACTTGCTCCCTGTTATTCTTACTTTTATTGGAATCTCGCTCTCTTATTATTTTGTCACTGTTTACTGCACAAAAGATATTTGTAAATCATCCTTTAATACATACATCATGACGTACAGCGGAAGATTTCGATTTGTCTGGTCTCCTTTTAATAGTACAGGTATATCTGCCCTAAGAGTCACCACCCCCCCCCACACTGTAAAGTAGGTATTTTAGCGATTAAATCTCATTGAAAATTACCCACATTTATCACCAATAAGGAAAGACACATACTGCTACCATCTGTATACATTTTCCTATTTGTTGTTACTCTAAACGTGCTCTAAACGTCTCAGTGCGAAAATTAAATATTATATCAATTATATTCCCAGCACACAAAGTAGGTACTTACCTTATAAACAATAGATACCACATGTACATGTATTATCTTTTGGTACTATTACTAGCACCATGTAAGTGTTTCTATGATGACCAGGGTTTTACTTAGCTAAGTGAAAGCAATTCCATTACATCAAAAGATATATTTCTATGGTTTTACAAAATTAGATATTCCGCAATTGTAAATATGTTAGTTGACGCAATATCTAGCATTCCTCTTTTAGTTTATAATGTTATTGGGTGCTGTGTTTCAGGATCACGCTTCAGCCTGAGTCAGATAAACCTGATGCTATCTCTGTTTACTAGGAAATAAAATCAGTCAGCCAACAATGAATGCATATACAGATACATACATACACACACCAACGCACATACATGCATGGAAGCATACATACACGCATACATGCGTACATTTATCATGTGGTATGAAAGACACATATTGTTATCATTTGTATTAATTTTCCATCTGTGTTCTTCTTTTTATAACTGTTAGGCTATGTACGTATAATTGCATTAACGTACCAGTCACCAGCTTTAGGATTATTTATAGCATAATTCTCAAACATATCCCCAAAACACATAAAAGTTCTTGTCTTCCCCTATTTTAAGGTTATTGTTAATAATGTACAATATATGCTAAAAACTAGATGTACTGACACTCGCTATGACATTAGAAACATCAGCCAAATCCTCAAAGAAGGCTGGGGCTTTATTAAGATAAATTATATTTAGTTCCAGCATTTCTTATACATAATAGTATGATTATATGTATTATTATGTTTCATCTTGTCTTAGCTTACGCAGTATGTCTCTTTTATCTTTTTACTCTGATCCTTATTGTGTCTCATGTTCTTGTAATATCCATGATTTGATTAACATAATGTTTGTTTTTTTTTTTGAAGAGGAAACAAAGTCAGTCAGTTAGACATTCATGTATACACGCACGTACGCAAGCACACATGCATACAAACATACATACACACATGCATACAACTGTCATGTAGCAAGAAATGCACATGTTGTTACCATTTGTATAAGTTTTTCATTTCCTTGCCTTTACTATCTCAAAGTTAATGTTAATAATGTAACAATATAGGCGTACTGACAGTCATTGTATCATTAACAGCATCAGGCAAGTGTTTAAAGAAGGTTAGTGCCATGTTAAGCTAAATTATATTTTGTTCTGATATTTCTATAGACATATTTATATGATTGCATCTATTAAGATGTTTCTTTTGTAAATACGTTAGTTGACGCAGTATTTCTCTGCTAGTTATGTCACTTTGATTCCTTGTTTTGTTTCTTGATCTTGTATTGTCCTGAATGTGATAACCTGATGTAATCTCTTTTGAAGAGGAAATAAAGTCATACATACATACATACATACATACATACATACATACATACATACATACATACATACATACATACATACATACATACATACATACATACATACATACATACATACATACATACATACATACATACATACATACACACGCCAATATCACTGGGCTACATACATTGATATGAGATTAAACTATTTCCATAAACTTGTTACTTTACAAAGATAAGTACTTTATTATGGATCTGAATAATAAAATGTCTCAAATATTATCAGTGGTTGATTGTCAAAGATCTATCGAACTACTAACGCAATGGGTAGAATTTGCATCTATCTCCATCAAAATGAAAAAAAAATATGATATAAACAATTTTTGGAGTAGAATCTAAAATGAAAGCGGGTTAAAAAATAAAATAAAAAGAACCCATACACAAATCAGACAGCATGCACTATTTTCTTCTATTTTTCCCCCGGAGACTACATATGGCTCAAATCGTCTGTTTATGCCAAAATTACAAATGTCCACTCCATATGTAAACAAACAACACAAATAAAATTAGATATGGTACCGCTTTGGCAAAGTTATCAAACCTAAGATCAATCATTAGCCAATTATTCTCTCAGAATTCTCCTTATTTCGGTACTGCATCTTACATCTTCCTCGTTTCGGCACACCATCTTAAATCCTCCTTATTTCGGTACAGCATCTTAAATCCTCCTTATTTCAGTACAGCATCTTCAAGCTTCCTTATTTCGGCACAGCATCTTAAATCCTGCTTATTTCAGTACAGCATCTTAAATCCTCCTTATTTCGGTACAGCATTTTAAATCCTCCTTATTTCAGTACAGCATCTTAGATCCTCCTTATTTCGGCACAGCATCTTAAATCCTCCTCATTTCGGTACAGCATTTTAAATCCTCCTCATTTCAGTACAGCATCTTAGATCCTCCTTATTTCGGCATAGCATCTTAAATCCTCCTTATTTCGGTACAACATCTTGAACCCTCCTTATTTCGTTACATCATCTTAAATCCTCCTTATTTCGTTACAGCATCTTAAATCCTCCTTATTTCAGTACAGCATCTTAAATTCTCCTTATTTCGGTACAGCATCTTAAATCCTCATCATTTCGGTACACCATCTTAAATCCTCCTCATTTCGACACAGAATCTTGAATCCTCCTCATTTAAATCCTCCTCATTTCAGTACAGCATCTTAAATCCTCCTCATTTCGGTACAGCATCGTAAATCCTCCTCATTTCAGTACAGCATCTTAAATCCTCCTCATTTCAGTACAGCATTTTAAATCCTGCTCATTTCAGTACAGCATCTTAAATCCTCCTTATTTCGGTACAGCATCTTAAATCCTCCTGAAGATGATGTTCTAACTTTACACCTTAGTTACGTGTTGTTGGTCTTGACGGCGCTTTTAACACTTTATTGTCTATATCATGCCGATGAAATAGGAGCTAAGTGCCTTTCCCAAGAACAGACAGAGGCAGTCGACCTTGGTTGGCCTGGGCAGATATCGAATCCTAGACCCGTGTAATACGAGTCCGAAGATCCACCAACTGAGCTACCGCGGCTCCCTACACCTCAGTTACACGATTAAAAGCCATGTGTCAAATGTAGGTCTAACTCGAGTATATGGATAATATTTTTGTATTACACGGTTTCATTACATACATTTTGTCTCTTGGAAAATATGTTGCTGTGCTTTTTATTCATTTTACTACGGTATTTGATTATGTTGAACGAGAAAAGGTATGGTTCAAGTTAAAAAAAAATTGGATTGCGCGGGACAAATTGTGTATATAATAAAATCAATGTACTCATCTGCTAAATCTCGCGTGAGACATAGTAATTAGCCTAATAAAGCTTATAAATGTGTGCTTGATGTACGACAGGGTGAACGTCTGCCTCCATTGTTATTATATTTTTTCATAAATGACCATGAAGAAGAATTGTATTCTAAGTTGTTAGGTTAATTTATGCGGATGATATTGTTATTTTTGCAGAATTTCCCCAGGAATGACAAGAAGGTTTAAATAGTCTATACAATACCCCGGCTAATTAATGATCTTAGGTTTGAAATAATACTTAATGACTTACGTGGAAAATGAAGATACATACAGCTAAGACAAAATATATAATTTTTAGGAAGGGGGTATATTACCTAGAAATCTGTTGCTTAAGTACAGTTTCCAAACTTTGGAGATTGTTTCCAAAGTTTCTTGCTTTGGAATCATTTTTTACAGCTGGTGGATCTTTTTTCAATAACTTGATTGACTCTTTTGTGGCACGCTCAGAAAGCTATTTTTAAATTAAATCAATATCGTCGCAAATTGACTTTTATTGCACCTAAATATAGACTAGACTTGTTTGACAAATTGATAATTCCTATTTTGGATTATTGTAGTGAATTTTTTTATTTTTTTTTTTTTTTTAAGGCTTTGTTTTGTTGTTTTTTTTGTCATGCTAAATCTGTTGAATGAGTTCATTTACAGTTTTGTAAAATGTTATTGGGGGTCAAAAAGACAACACAAAATGACTTTGTATATGGTGAACTGGGCAGACCTGCTATGATACCAATACGTTATGTTCAAATTGTGAGATATTGGCTAAAAATATTACAGATAAATGAAAATTAATATGTAAAACTTGTATATAAATTGTTTGTGATTAAAACTTGTTTCCAAATAAAGCTAGTTATGTAGCTTTAATAAGGGATCTTTTGACTTCTCTTGGATTTTACGAGGTATGGCTAGAACAAAGTGTTGGTTAACCGGATGTTTCTGTATCACTTTTGAAACAAAGAATTAGTGACCAGTTTATTAAAAAATCGCATAGTAGACTTGAAGATTAAAGTAGGGCATTATTTTATAAACGCATTTGTGTTTTTCAATTTCAGCCTTATTTGCAATATATTACTGTAAAACAAATTTTGCCACGCTTTGACACAATTGAAAGTCATCAGATAGATTATGCTTTGGCACAATTGAAAGTCATCAGATAGATTATGCATTGGTACAATTGAAAGTCATCAGATAGATTATGCTTTGGCACCACTGAAAGTCATCAGATAGATTAGAAATTGAAGTTGGAAGATGAGAGTAATGAATATTTTGTAATATTATAGAAGATGAATACCATAGTGTAATATATAATATAATGAAAGAAAAGTGGGCATTAATAAATGTTATTGGAAGAGACCAAATATGTTTAAGCTTGTAGAGCTGATTAATTTTACAAATGAATGTTATCACCATAATAATACTAATACTACTACTAATAATAATAATAAAATAATAATAATAATAATAATAATAATAATAATAATTAGAAGTAGTGGCAGCTGTAGTGGTAGATGTTTCTGTAGCAGTAGACGTAATAGTTGTATAATAAAATCATTAGCTGAAGTAGTAAAAAAAAGTAGTAGTAGTAGTACAATATTCGGCACCGTGATCAACATTCTTACATCTTATCAATTTTTTCGTCTTAATTTATGTATATATATATATATATATATATATATATATATATATATATATATATATATATATATATATATATATATATATATATATATATAAGAAGAAGAAGAAGAAGAAGAATTTGGTACCAACATGTCGGATCCTCAGACTTTGTTATCCACTGAATTTTCCCTGGAAGCAAAACGTGGGCGGTATTACCTACCTACGGGTTCAGATCCTTCTCTCTCTCTCTCTCTCTTTGACACACACACGCACACACACACACTCAAACACATACATCTTTCTATTTTTAATAATTATGTTTTTAAAACAAATTAATCTACGCATGTATAAAATTGATAGAAAGTCCTTCTAAGACATGCTAAGTTGTTCTGAGTAACCATGATATTACTGATAATGCTGACAATTATTTTCTTTACAAATCTTTTTTGTTCCTGGACTTACTCATGGGACAAAAGTCTTTGAATTAAGTGAATTTACAGTTAATATTGTTAGTAGTAGTAGTAACTTACCGATACCGCGAATTTATGAACATCTTAAACGGCTAATGTAGATGCTTATCATGTGGGCTTACAAACACAAAACAGGTGAAGATCCGTTATGTCTTGGCCCTTGTAACAACACACGACAGCTTGACTTTATCTATTCACCTCAGGTGCATACCGTGTGTCAACTGATCGGCCTTATCTAATTATTTGATACACAAGTGCATTATAAGACGGTTGTACCTGGCGCGCGCGCGTGTGTGTGTGTGTGTGTGTGTGTGTGTGAGAGAGAGTTTTTTAAACTTACGTGTGGTGTAAAATTCCTACAAAGCAACATTGCTAACGTCAGCATCATCTTGTTGAATACTGACAATGAATTGCTTATTGTAGGTAGATCAAGTTATACAGATCTAAAACGCAGCGAGTAATAAAACTCGATGATATTAAAAAAAAACTACATGAAACATGATACGCACGTGCATTATGAGATCATATATGTTACTCCATGCGTTTGTTAAAGGATTGCACCTCTGCACCCACGTGATTAATGTCTGCCAAGTTTTTTATTGCCTGTTTTACAGTTTCTGTTATCAGCAAGCAAACGGTTTAGATAACCTCATCTCGATATCATCGCTTTCAATGCCCATTAAATCTCGCTTCAGGGTGGAACGCCAGTATTGTAGCACATTCTGTACAGGAAACCGGGCCTATCGAGACAAACGCTGATCCAATCAAATGATAAACTAAGTGAAAAATGTATGGCCGCATAAGTAATAAACTCTGTCCTTGAATAAATAGAAAAATGTGGGCGCAATTTTTATTTTTTTCCGCATGATTTTTTTTCAAGAGTAATGCCACAACTTCATTTAATTTGAGCATTGTATTTATCAAGTAACTGAGTTGTAATCTAAAAATATTTTAAATCTTTCAGGAAAAAAAAATGACCAAAATTAAAACTACAATGATCTCGAGCCATGCTCATTCTTTCTTTTCAGAGGAACAAAATTGTTTTTTACCTTATCTGAAATGGTATAATAATAACGCGTATATCCATATATCGATTTTCCATGGTGTATTCTTTAAAATATTTAGATCAATTAGAAGTTTGTCATGAAATCAAAACAGAGTTGAGCTTTGGAAAGAAAGTTTAAGAACTGCAATCAGTTAGACAGTTTTCTATCTCCACTCTTTGAAGATCTCCAATCAGTTAGACTGTTTTCTATCTCCACTCTTCCTCAAAGCAATATTGTGTAACTTGTTTCAAACCAGTCAAAAAAATTGATTTTTGTATGTACAAAATGGATAATAATTGTTAAAAATCAATATGCAGTTCAATCAAGTATAGTTTTCCCTTTGTTAGCGATAAGAACGCTCACATGTTGCAATGTGAAACATCTACAAAATGTTAGGCGATATATCAGGGGCGTCAAGAGACGTTAGACAGCTGCACTTGTCTTAGACTTTATGTTATATTATTAGCAAAGAAAAAAATTCGTACACTCGCCAATCCTTTGGCATTTCTGTATTACATTGATGATGATGTGGCCATTTAGATGATTAACGATTAAATTTGACGATAAAGACGTCTAACGACAATCGAATGAATCTCGAAATTCAATTATGCTTTTTTTGTAGCTAGCTACAGGTTGCAGTCTAGCTATACATTTTATGCATGCAAAAAATAAACAGATGCAATATGGGGACATGCTGGTTGACAAAAGTCTTCAATCTCTCCGCAGCTCCGATAACAACGATTCATGACTTTGATTGACTGGGAACAAACAATAACTGCCTCCTTGAATTATACTTAAATGGTAACTAGCATTTCAATTAGGCACAATAATAGTAATACCGATGTATTTTTTAATGGCACGTAAAAACGCATACACACGCAAACACGTACAAGTGCTTCCTCAACCTGTCAACTAAAGACCTCCATTGTGTTTCCTTAGTTTTTCTATTTTTGTTAGGTATTTGCTTGCACAGAACAGAGTAAATATGCAACTGCGGACAAAGTGTTCCAACTCGGTACATTAAGTACTAGTTTGAATTGCAATAATTGCGTGAATAATAGATTAGAAGGAGTTTCACACCCAGACGCAATTGCCAACACAAACACGCCTGAACAAATTTCTGGAAGAAAAAAAAAATGTCAGCATTGAGTCCACTGCATGTAATATAATGAAATCATCACATGCAATAAAATTTAAACGGATAACAATTGGCATTTCGTCAAAACATATAACATAAATGAATTACGCTTTTTATGGAGCTGAGCACTACTATTACATCACTATAGAGTTTGCAAATAAAATAACAGATTGTACAATATTTAATTTGTACAGGGAGACCGTCAGAAATGCTGGCATTTGCAGAGGTAGAGTGGGTTTGGTTTGAGAAAAACATCCGTACAGCAAAGAAAAGACATTATCGAGTTTTATTCCATTTTCCAAAACTACAAATGCGCAAGTACTCGTTTTATATTGCTTTATCCACCGAGGATATATTTCTATTCTGGAAACAAAAGTAAAGCTAAAAAAGAAACTTGTCTCTAATCCGCCTTTGGACTACAATGCCTGAAATTTAATGGGAAAATTGATCGCAATAACAATCACACTGTCAGTGCTATTCTCTGGCTTGTTTCAAATTTCGGTGTGATTTGTGTCGATTTAGACAACTTTTGGTAGGCATTACAAGTAATTATACCCTTGGGAAATGAGTTTGTTTCAGCACTGAGCCTTTAAAAAGGCTATAATGTTTTGGTCTATTCAACCCGCATGTCATATCTGCAAAGTTCCTAATGTTCCATCTCTTTTACGTGTTGAATAATGTCTTGAACATTCTTTAAATCTGTTTTTTTAACAAAAGGCAAAGGTGTAGTGTACAAAAACGATTTTGCACATCTGGTAAGAAGGGAAAGTGCAGGTACTAGCTGCATACAACGCATCGACACAGTACCGTATACTAATAAATTAAGCAGACTAGAAACTGTCATGTTCTTGGTTTCAATTTCTTACCAATTTCAATTGGTTTTTAATGTTGCCCATAGTATAACAGCCAAGCAGATCAAGGTGAAAAAACATTTTGTATAACTGTTGTAGAAAAAACTTGTTTAAATCCTGAAGATTCTCTTCAAGACAGTCTTCTAAAGCTTGTATCTTAAAGGTGTTTGCTTACAGTAGACATCTTTTTTTATATATAATACTTGTCTTTTGTATAATAAATATATTTTACATATATATGGGTCACGGAGTCTGAAATAAACAACGCATCATCGCGACGTTTGAGAAGAATGTATCATCCATATTCTTCGAAGAAACGTATTATTTTCCACCATACAATACCTGCAGTTCAAAAACGATTTTGCACATCTGGTAAGAAGGGAAAGTGCAGGTACTAGCTGCATACAACGCATCGACACAGTACCGTATACTTTTCTTTTCTTTGCTGTACGGATGTTTTTCATATTGAACTCCCTCATAATGCCTTTCGAGGTGGAATGTATCAACGCCAAGTTCGAGTGCTTAGACGCGCTTTGTTCTGTATTATTCCGCTTAAATCACCCGACAACCCTCGCTGACAACATCACAATAAGGAGATTTCTCTTTATCATAAATGGACGACTGACATCAACTAAAGCAAGAAATCAAGCTCATGAGCTTTTTATTGATAACACTTGAGGTCTTTCTGATGGCCAAACGAAAGACCATAAGTCAAATTCTCGAATTCAATTAGTTTATTCAATGATCTTACAACTTCTTATTCAAGGTTGAACTAAACTGACGGATACATTTTAAACAGATGTGAAATTAAGTATTTATATTTCAGTGGATTATTCAAATCAAACTTGATTAAATGAATTTACACTCATGAAGAAATTATTTTGTTGTCTTTTTCTTTTATTTTAATCTCACACAATTTTAGCTGCGTGCCTTTCTTCGTGACTGTCCCCAGTTTCCATGGTGCAACGATGTAAACACCCCTACAAATTCTATATTCCCATTCTAGGAACATTTTGCACTGAAACACATTTCATTTTTCTAAAACAAATATCAGTAATATTCCGATTTATCCTTTCATGCTACCAATTCTAGAATGCGCAAGGAAAACACGAATCAATTTCATTCCAGACAGCACGATATAAATTAATATTAAATTGATTCAAAGCAATTTCCCCCCATCAGGGACCGTCTATTGTTGTAAAACAGTCAGCAGGAAAAATAGGCTGCCTTTAGACGTTTACAAGTTTTGATAATTTTCACACGAAGGATTAACTCGTATAAATAGCCACCTAGAGAAAATTAATATATTAACCGGCCATTTGGCACAGAGCTCTAGTAGTGAAAAACTATCGGTTTCACACGAATCATTATGTGGCATCGTAGTTTTATAGAAACGACGCAGCAGCGTTCCCACAGAAATAAATGTGTGCATTTCTTTTCCTTTGCATTGTACGCATGTCTACATACAACGTCAATAACTAAAATACTAAAGCAACACTTTTGTATTTTTTTATACTGAGTTGTGCGTATATATATATATATATATATATAGAGAGAGAGAGAGAGAGAGAGAGAGAGAGAGAGAGAGAGAGAGAGAGAGAGAGAGAGAGTTTCAATATAATCGGATTAAAATATAGCCTACACTTACGTGATTAAAAAAATTATTCCTGAGTTCAACATAACTGGTGTGACAATTTGTATGGCAAATCAACATTTATACTTAAAGTTGTAATTTTTCAATATAAGTCTCAATTGTATATAGCACATGCTACGAACTTTTTTGAAGTAATTAAAATAGAACAAATCATCCATGATACTGCTTTGTTGTTGTTGTTTTTTTTTTTTTGTTTTTTTTTTTTGTTTTAAGGCGCGGATTCGTAAATAAATTTACCGAAACGCAACATCATTATCCTAGTAACTTCACGTTAGACTGATTTCTATGACCAGTAATTTAAAATTAAATACATTTAACATCAATAAAAGCTAGTTTTGAACATGCGTCACCAGTCGCCTTTTAAAGCATATAATGTATGTGTTGAGAAGGGATCAATTATAACCCAGAGACGCAATGATCTGCTGTAGGTTTTCCTTACCCTACATCAAATTTATTGACGGTATTAGGTTTCTTTGTTTTCTCGTAATACATTACTATGCACCGATGTCACCTGCCTTTTTTCTAATGCACAAAATGGGTGAGTATTGGAAAACACCTTTGATCGTTTCCGTGTTGGCAAGAAAAAATCTTATTGGAATTATCTCTGACATGCAAGACGGCTGAGGAAAGTTATGCAAACACTTGAACATAAATATAGCACTATAGCAAACACCTGTACATCAATAAAGCACTATAGCAAACACCTATACATCATTAATGCACTATAGCAAACACTTGTACATCAATAAAGCACTATAGCAAACACTTGTTCATCAATGAAGCACTATAGCAAACACTTGTACATCAATAAAGCACTATAGTAAACACTTGTACATCAATAACGCACTATAGTAAACACTTGTACATCAATAAAGCACTATAGCAAACACTTGTACATCAATAAAGCACTATAGTAAACACTTGTACATCAATAAAGCACTATAGTAAACACTTGTTCATCAATGAAGCACTATAGCAAACAATTGTAAATCAATAAAGCACTATAGCAAACACTTGTACATCAATAAAGCACTAAAGCAAACGCTTGTACATCAATAAAGCACTATAGCAAACACTTGTACATCAATAAAGCACTATAGCAAACACTTGTACATCCATAAAGCACTATAGCAAACAATTGTAAATCAATAAAGCACTATAAGAAACACTTGTACGTCTATAAAGCAATAATCCTAGAACCAGCCATGTTACGATAGAAGTATATTTGACCGTATGGGGTCCTACTGTAATTCAAATACGGCAAATTTTGGTACGGTATGGAGTCTTATGGGAGTTTAGCATTAGCGGTTTTTGGCTAGCATGGGCCCCTACAGGAATTAACATCAGTGGCCCATCATGGGGTCCTACGTGATTCTGAAATGGATGGGTCACTATGGCCTTCTATTGGAATGAACATTAAGTCAAATTTGGGACGGTTTGGAGTACTTTGGGAGTTTAACATTAGCAGTTTTGGGCCATCATTGGGCCCTATGGGAATTTAGCATAGATGGGACGGTATGGGGCCCTATGGGAATTTAACATTATTGCCAGTTTGGGTCGGTATGCACCCTATGAGAATTTAACATCAGTGGTTTGGTGCCGGTATGGGGCCCGACAGGAATTTAACATTAAAGGGACTACTATGTCCCTAGATGGGAATTAACATTTCCTCAAATTTGGAATGGTATGTAGTCATATTGGAATATAACATTACGGACGACTTTATGGCCCCCATGGGAATTTGACATTACGGATGACAATATAGTTGAAAGAGGTAAGGAAAAGGACGGATTTATGGGAAAACGGGAATTGAATATGATGGACGACACTGGGCACAGACGCACAAAAGCAAACAAGCGTCCTTGGACCGGAAAAAACAATACAATGTTACAGGCCCACATTGATCTTGAGAGCTACCCAATTACAGACAATGACTTAGTTTTGAAGGAATGTCTAGGAGAGAAAAGGGTAGATGAGCATATGCTGACCAGCAGACAACACACCCTCACACAAAATAAATGGGCAGGATAATTATCATACCTATACTTACTATCCAACACACCGTCGCACATCCAAAATGGAAGCGGTAGCTAGCATACATATACTTACTAACACACTGTAACACATCCAAAATGGACGGGGTAGCTAGCATACATATACTTACCAACACACAGTCACACATCCAAAATGGAAGGGGTAGCTAGCATACATATACTTACTAACACACAGTCACACATCCAAAATGGAAGGGGTTGCTAGCATACATATACTTACTAACACACCATTACACATCCAAAATGGAAGGGGTAGCTAGCATACATATACTTAATACCCCACCATCATACATCCAAAATGGAAGCGGTAGCTAGCATGCATATACTTACTAACACACCGTAACACATCCAAAATGGAAGGGGTAGCTAGCATACATATACTTACCAACACACAGTCACACATCCAAAATGGAAGGGGTAGCTAGCATACATATACTTACTAACACACCGTAACACATCCAAAATGAAAGGGGTAGCTAGCATACATATACTTACCAACACACAGTCACACATCCAAAATGGAAGGGGTTGCTAGCATACATATACTTACTAACACACCGTAACACATCCAAAATAGAAGGGGTAGCTAGCATACATATACTTACTAACACACAGTCACACATCCAAAATTGAAGGGGTAGCTAGCATACATATACTTACTAACACACAGTCACACATCCAAAATCGAAGGGGTTGCTAGCATGCATATACTTACCAACACACCGTAACACATCCAAAATGGAAGGGGTAGCTAGCATACATATACTTACCAACACACAGTCACACATCCAAAATGGAAGGGGTAGCTAGCATACATATACTTACTAACACACAGTCACACATCCAAAATGGAAGGGGTTGCTAGCATACATATACTTACTAACACACGATCACACGGACAAAGGGGAAGTCGGTAACTAGTATACTTGTACTTTTTATCCAACACTTCATCACACATACAATAGGAGTGGATAGGGTCTCTATTTTTGTCATGCACACACAATCACACATACAAAGAGAGGGTGGGGTATATTATTTGCATACACAGAGGGACACAATCACACATACAAAGAGAGGGTGGGGTATATTATTTGCATACACAGAGGGACACAATCACACATACAAAGAGAGGGTGGGGTATATTATTTGCATACACACAGGCACAAAATCACACATACAAAGAGAGGGTGGGGTATATTATTTGCATATACACAGGCACAAAATCACACATACTATAAGAAAAGGTGGTATAATGTGATCACTAACGCACTTATACTTAAAATCCATCACTCACATTTAAAAACCAATGTCTGTGGACAAGGGGTATGATATTATGACAAGCACTTGTTCCTACAGACCAACACACGCATTTACGAACCAACACTCGCTAGTGCAAATCAGTGCTAGGAGGCAAGGGTTATGATATGATAACTAACATAAATATTTACAATTCAACACGCACATTTACAAACAGAATGATAATGGAAATGGAAGGGTTTATGGTATGATAACTAACTAACATACCAACAATCCAACATCCACACATGCAAACCAATGCATAGGGAGTAAAGGGTATGTTATGGTACGATAACTAACACCAATTATTACAGCTCAACACACGTCCTTAAAGACAAATGCCCACTCTCTACAAACCAATGTGTAAAGGTGACAAAGAGGGGTGTGATATTGTGTGATGGCGAACACACATACTTACAATCCAACAGAAACGCACTTACAAACCAATGCATAGAGTGCAAGGGGTATGCCACACGCACATGTACAAACAACCTGATAACGGAGCTGAAAAGTGAAGGGGCTATGTCATGGCATGAAGACTACGACACGATCACACTTGTAAACCAACACACATCCCATCCGTATAAATAAATGTTTTGGGTGTACGGTGATATGATATGATGACCAACATCCACCCTTGTAGACCAACACGCGTCCTTACAATTAAAATTCTAGAGGCAATGATTGTGTGGTATAGTATGATAGCAACACTGGCTCTTACAAACAAATGCTTGTTCTTTACAGAACAACACCCATCATGATAATCCAATACCCACTCTTACAAACCGATGTTATCATACTGGGATTAACGCATTCTTGCAAACAAACAAATCAGCTACACGCACTGTTTATAGATTGGGCAGTACAATACTCGCGTCAATTTTATTTAGGAACAATCTAGATTAAAAGTGCATGGCTTATTCTATGAAACTTGCAATTATGGTTCTATTAAATGTTTCAGTCACATTTATAAACTGTATTGCCAAAAGAGGAACGAATTACATGTTTTGTGCAAATGAATAATTTAAATTTACCTATTGATTTATTGATAAAGCTTTTTAATCGTAATATGGTTCAAATTTTATTCTGGTTGTGAGATTTGGAGGTATTAAATTATTACGATGATAGATAGATTGCATATTGATTTTATGAAACATATTCCAATATTGAGAAAAAAATCACCAAAGTGTTCATGCTCTATGGGTAACTAGGCTGAATACATTTGAAACTAAATATAAAGATTTGTATGGTAAACTTTACGTCTCGTTTCTATGCTAAGAGTATATTTTTAGAACTTGAAAAACCCTGGACGGTATGTTACCATCTGTATATATTGTTCCATATTTAGAAATGATAAAAATTTTACTTACAATATATTTATTAAATACCAATTAATTCTCACATCTTTGCTCTAATGTTCGATACCGATGTTCAATCCGTACTGTACGTATTGAGCACTAAAATGTTCCGTATCCCACATCAAGTATATATGTGTATATTTACCGCGTATATGTACTTCATTCAATATTAATGCAAATTATCGCTTAACAGGCTTGAGGCAGCTGCTCCGGATTTGTGTGCTGTTTTTTATTATATATATATATGTGTTTGCAGTAGCGTACTAATTGGGGGGGGGGGGCAGGCGGACGGGGCGGTTGCCCCGGGCGCCAGAGGTCTTGGGGCGTCAAAACAGCTGATAAAAATTCTGGCCTCGTATTCTAGCCCTTTGGGCCATCATCGTCGTCCCGGGCTCTATTTACCCTTAGTACGCCACTGTGTGTTTGTTGTCTGACTTCTTCGACGTTATTGTGTTCATCATGCATTGGCTCTTCTGTTGGAATGTGTGTCTTTATTTTCTTGTTTTAGAAACGAGAACTATCAGACATTTTCTCAGTCATCTTGCCCCACTGCTACAGCAACCTTTGATATTAAACATCGCGTAATACTCGCCAGTCCACCCGTTTATGCTATGATGGACCCTCATTAATTGCATTAGATGACCACTCCTTGGCTTTCCATACTACATTATGCACTAGACTAAACGACCTGGGACTACATTCATCATTACTTAAATGTAAACGGTAGCGAAAAAAAACCCGATGTTTCAAAGCCGGCTGGCGTAGAACAGGAAGAAAAATTCCAGTTATCTCCCTTTCGCTTTTTGCTTCACTGCAATTTGAAAACTCGAGCGTTAATTTGAATAACTTAATTCAAACTCCTCTTAAATCGTCAACATTTATGTCTAAGCAACCACTGCGCATCACATTATTCAAAGAACAGTCAGTAGGACCACCGGAAAGACGCACAGAAATGGTTAATTTTATCAACGGTCACGATATCGACGTCTTTTTTCTGACAAAAACATAACTAAAAACATCAGGCGATGAGCCCAAGTGCGCCGATCTAACACCCCTCGGTTACTCCATCAAGTCGTTCCAGCGCCACTCCCGCGGAGGTGGAATTGCTATCATCGCATAATCCACCGTCTTAACCACACTACAACCTTCAATTTCAACCACACATCCTTTGAACTTGTACAAACCACACTCACAATGGTACAAAGGTCAGTCCATTTTTCTGCCTCTACCGCCCTCATCCTAGTCGAAAAAACAAGCTGACCGAATCTCTTTTTGGAGCAGTTTCCTAACCTCATGGAGTATGGAAATTCGATAGGTAGCAACTTGTGCATTCTTGGAGATTTCAACTTTCACTTGAATGTCCTAGAAACCCATACACATCAAACTCCTCGATTTCATTAACTTTTTCAACTTCAAACAGTCAGTTAGCCAACTCACCCATAATCATGGTCACATTTTAGACTTGATTCTTCATAGACCTGATAAAAATATACTACAGTCTTCCTTGGTGTCCCACGAACTTGCATCATATTACCTCTGCGTCAAAGGCCATCTTGACGTATCAGTTCCTAACTCTCCGTCTTTGTTTTCTACTAACATAAAATTCAGTATGATAAATATAACACAACTAATGCATGATATCCAAGCAAACCTAACAACTTCGTTTCTTCCGACAGCAGAACAATCTGATAACTGCTTGCGTTCACTGCTTGACGAACATGCTCCAGCAACCAAGTGCAGAGTATTAATTCAAAAGTGTTCTACATGGTATAGTAGTGTTAGGGGCCAGCTTGGCACCGCTAAAAGAGAACGCCGTAAGGCGGAGAGGCTTTGGCTTTCTACCAGCCTCACTATTCATAAGCAAACCTAGGAAGCCGCTTAAAAAGAATGTCACAAACATAGTCCATGCAGCGAAATCAGCCTACTACAGTAGGATCACTAAAAGTTCCAGCTGCAAAGAGCTCTTCGCGATTGCTAACAAGCTAATGTCAAGGAACAAATGTACACCACTTCCAACGACCTTCTCTATGGTCGACCTCCCGGACCTGTTTGCAAATTTCTTCTGTGACAAAGTACAAACCATTAGAGATAAGCTTGACAACACAATTTCAATTGACTCGTCGTCACCACACAGTTGTGATACAGAATTTCAACGGCAACCTCCAACAGCATTTGAGCCTGTCTCTATGGATTTAGTACGTACAATAGTGATGAAGAGTGCCCCAAAGTCATGTGAACGTGACCCGATTCCGACATCACTGCTGCTTGAGTGCTTAGATTCAATATTGCCTTCACTAACCGATGTTAATAATACTTCTCTCTCATCCGGAGAATTCCCATCATTTTTCAAAACTGCCATTGTAAAGCTTCTGTTGAAGAAACCGACGCTTGAACATAACGATTGAAAGAACTACCGCCCAGTTTCGAATCCCCCATTCATGTCAAAAAGCTTAGAAAAAGTTATTCTATTCCAACTTGTATCTCATCTGTATTCAAATAGTCTTTTTAGCAATATACAGTCTGCATATCGCCCTCGTCACGGTACCGAAACTACCCTTTTGAAAGTAGTTAAAGACCTTCTCTCTGCTTTGGATAGTGGAAAAATTACAGTCATTCTCCTCCTTGACTTGTCTGCAGCATTTAACACAATAGACCATGATATAATACTTCAACGTCTCCAGCATGTATTTGGCATTCACGATACAGCCTTACTATGGTTCATATCCTACTTAATCAACAGGACACAAATTGTGTCCGTAAACAGAAAACATTCCAGTCCAGTTGATCTATATTTTGGTGTTCCACAGCTGTTCTTGGACCCGTTCTCTTCATTCTATACACTCAGCCGCTCTCAAGTGTCATAGATCGTCATCCAGTGTTTCTCCAAGTGTACACTGATGACACCCAAATATACAAATCTAGCCACCCAACTGAAGTTGATACTACCATCCTAAGAGTAGAGAGGAGCATTTCCGATGTGAAGTCGTGGATGACATGTAACAAGCTGCAGATGAATGATTATAAAAATGAAGCCATTCTGATCACAACGCAAAGACTTTCTCATTCGCGTCCTTTACTTCAAACAATAAGTATCAGGAACACCAACATTCACTCAGTACGAAACCTAGGTGTTACTCTCGACAGTACTCTCTCATTACACCAACATGTTATGAACATTTGCAAGGCTACATATCTGGAGCTGAGAGCCATCAGCCCCATTCGCAATTTTCTTTCAGTTAATGCCACTAAAATATTTATGTGTTCCTTAGTACTTTCAAGACTGGACAATTGCAATTCACTTCTGTCTGGTTCGTCTCAGTATCTACTACAGAAACTTCAAAAAGTGGTTCAAAACACAGCTGCTCGGATCATCCTTAGAGTACCAAGAACCGAGCACAACTTCCCCCTTCTCTGTACCCTACAGAATCAAACACACAATTTTTTCTCTATGCTACATTTCGTTGACTGGCTCGAGTTCAAAATACATATCTGACCTCACCCATGTGTACACCCCAGCTAGTTACTTACGCTCCTCTTCCGATACTCGTGTTCTCATTATTCCCACTATCAAAACGAAGTCATACGGACAACGTTCTTTTGCATACCAGGGCCCAGATACGTGGAACGAATTGTCCATTGAACTTAGACACAAGGACACTGTGATATCATTCAAGAGTGCTCTTAAAATTCACCTATTTCGACTGCAAGAGCAGACTTAAAGACTTAATAATGTTTCCTTACCTTAATTTTTTTCAGCATGTTTTAGTTTTCTGATTTCATAGTGTTTGTTTTTGTAATCATGTATTTATATATGTTTGTATGTGTTTTCAAATATTGTAAGGCGTTTAGAGCTTCGAAATATTAGGCTCTGTTCAAAGTCCTCATTATTATTATTATCATTATTATTATTATTATTATTATTATTATTATTATTTAGTTCAAGGTGGTCTTGTAGCTGCCTTTCTTGATCTTAAATGAAACGTCTTTTCATTTCTGCTTGTTGACTAGTCTTCACTTTAGTTGTCATCACAAATCTTTGAGAAGAAAGTTTATCGATCGTTGTGAATTTTTATTATAGTGGATGGCCAATAAATTAGGTCAAGAAAAGCGGACGTCGGTTCTAACCATTACCAGTGCAGAGGGATCAAATTAAAGGCATGTGACCATGTAGTCGCGTACAGTTTAGTTCATAATCACATGGTGGAGTCTGTTTGGGTTTTGTTGTACATTCTTTTTTTCCCGGTGCGCGGCGCTGTCATTGTGACGCAATAGCTCGCGACATTCAATCCGGTTAACACTGCATCGGGCCTCTTTGAAGGCCTCCTCCAAAACTGTCCACGTTCTTGTACACTGATTTTCTCTGATTCATTTGGGGCTATTATATAATGATATTTCAAGGAATATTGATCGACTAGGAGCGAAATAAACTGAAAAATGGCCATTTCAAGGCATATTTAATCAAATTCTCAAATATGTCAACTATTCCATAACTAGTACCGCACGCTTCAGAACCTGTGGGACCCACCTGTTAACTAAGTCATGTCATCATATGGTGAAATTGACGAGATCATCCTATGATGTAGAAACATTTTGTAAAACATGAAGAAAAAAAAATACTGAAAACTGTTACACAACTAAAAAGCAATATTCCTATTTACCTTCTTTGAAAATGAATTTCTTGTTCGAGTTTTTGTAAACACTGAGAGCGAACAGGTTTTAAACAGAGAATAAGTCCCATTGTATTTCTTCACATTACATTTCGACTCATAAGTTATAATTTCTCTCTTCTTTACATTTCATTTGTCTCCGTGTCTTTTATCTATGGTGGCTGACACACTTTTCTTTTATATGAATAATTTCTCTCGTGGCGAAAATGGTTTAATTCGCAAGGAAATAACAAAAATAATTTTTCTTCGCGGCCAAAATAATGCTGTTCACAGAGAAAACAGAGAAAATGATGACATAATTCTTTTTCTTCGAGTGAAAATGTATTTATTCTCCATGACATCAGTACCATTACAGTGCGATAATGTAGTTTTCTCCGCACAGAAAATATTTTCCTCGCGCTGAAGATAGTTTTGTTCTGTCTAAAATGCAATTTTAAGCGAAGAAAATTATTTTCTTTGATGGATGAAAATAGTTTTAATCGATACAAGAATTCAAAACAATTTTATTTTGAAACAAAAAATATATATATATTTTCTCCCAGAACTTAATTTAATTCGTTTCAAAAATAATTTAATTAGTATCCAAAATACATTTTTGCGGGATTAGCAACAGTTTGAAATTGTGCTTGTGATATCCTATACTCAACTCAAGAACACGGAGAAGCATAGTTGTAATAAACAACAAGATGTAACCCATTTATTATCCCCAATTTTGTATTAACTGATGCTTTTGACTGTTTTTAATTACTTATCACAAATCGCGTTTTCTTCACGTCATTATTTAAGTAAGCGAGGCGTGAAACGTGATTCAGAAATAAAATTACTTTTCCTCTGCATATTTACGAGAACGATAGAAGTAATGTGAGTCCTGAGAGCTTGTTGAAAATTAAAGGACGAATGTGTGTAATTCATCCTTTTGCTTAAATTGTTGAACGTACATGCCTGAACATTTGAGAATGGTAATACATACCAAATCTCAGTTCAATAACCTGTTCGCTTCTATTTTTTTTTCTTTATCGGCAGGTATGTTTTAGTCGATTGGAGACCTTGCGTAATTCACATATCTTTCTTAAAAGTAGATAACTTCTGTGATTTCCGGAAAAAAGAATACAGATATGAAGATGAAACTAATCGCATTTAGCATACTGGGGGGTGGGAGTGTACATCAATACATCTAATGACATTTAGCATGCAGGGGTTACATTGGTACATCTAATCGCATTTAGCATGCTGGTGGTGGGGGGTGTACATAGATGCATCTAATGGCATTTAGCATGTTGGGAACACTTACATGATATTTAAAGTAACTTCAGTATGCTAATCACTATAGATGCTTTTTATGTTAATCTTGATTCTATATTAAAATCACTTAATATAAACAAATACTTTGTAACGTGAATCACGATTTTCTCTTTGACATTGAACTACAGCTGCCTAAACCATCATTACATCCATTGTTCTTTTTGTGTGTGTGTGTGTGTGTTTTGTTTTTTTTTAGTCTTAGTTGACTTACATCGGGTAACGCAAGTAAAAGTGTTAAATTTAGAAACTCGAAAACAAACAAAAGCTTTTGAGACACTAACGTGTGCCCAATTTTGGAATTAAGTATCAGTTTGATAGTGATATAGACATTTATCAAAATGTAGATAATAATTAACTCCCAAAAGTTCGCAGGCAACAGTTGACAAAAAAAAGTTGAGTGTCTCATTGACACCAACAACCTGCCATGTCACTTTCTGAGGTAATTCGATTCTAGAAGGCAAATAAACATGCAAATTACGCTAGAAAGAATTTTGACATATATTAATCCTAAATGCATATATGTTCATATTTATAGTTTATCCGCTTACTCTCTTTCTTAAAATCACATTTCCTCAAAATTTCAAGCAGATGGAATACACGACGCTCCTTACAAATTTCTATTACGTAGTATTTTTTTTATCACAATCCACCTCGGTTGAGAATGTATACATAATAAGACAGACATTTTACATTTCGAAAATTAGTTTTTACAGTTGATAGTCATCCGACGGCCTTGTCACATCTATTTTACTTTTACAACCAGCACAGTCCATTTCCAATGCACCTCGTGTGTTATGGTCCGATGAAGTCAGATTGTTCGATTGTGTCTGCATCCGTTCCGTTATGACCGCAGCATTTTGGTCCGATATGTCTGCGCGTTCTGTTATATCCGTAACGGTTTGGTCCGATATATGTGCACGTTGCTTTGTGCCTGCAAGTTCTCAAAGATTGTGGTTGTTAGATAACGAAATTGTGTCTGCTTCGTCCAGTTAAGATGCACGTGCTGCGCATGAATATCTCCAATCGCAAAATAATCATTTACGATTCATGCGCTTGACTTGCTTTAACAATACCTTGACTAAGTTCCAAGTTGACACGCATTCCAAAGAGAGTATGAAACAAAAGTTGACAGGCAAATGAAACAATATATATAACTTTCTATATTGTTTATTGATAATTTTGTGGGTTTTTTTTATTTTTTTATTTTTTTTTACTTTAGGTATGTGATATAATGAAACAGTGTTTGTTGTCTCCATTGCAAAAGACAGCCGTATTTGGTGCAATAACAGGCTGTCTACTCTGTAGTACTTGCCACAATTTCGAACGAAAGCCAGAATCAAACAGAGGGAGGTTACATTTGGAACAAAAAGGATGCTGGTGGTAGGGGGTGGTAGGCTAGATATGCCAGCATGTAAATAATCTATTTGGAGTGAATGTGGCTTTTGGACAAACAAACAAGCGGACGGACAAAAACACACTGGCTGACGGACAAACTGGCATGTAATGAGAAAATAAAGAAAAAAGGACGGGGTTTGGTTTGGTGTGTTACGTCACAACAACACAAGTAGGTTATTTTGTCCTGACGCAGTTGGAGTAAAATGATTTGCCCAAGGGTACACCACAGTAGCCCACTCGCGTTACTCGAATGGTAGGATTCGAACTCGCACTCTTTCGGCCGACACGCATGTTTTTAATCAAATGTATGTATGTATGTATGTATGTATGTATGTATGTATGTATGTATGTATGTATGTAGTCATAATTCTGCTACGTTCGATGGTAAAAAGCTTGTTGATAGTAATGTACTTCACAAAATAAACTGATATTATTTTTTTTTTTTTTGTTTTCCCTAAAGAAAAAAGTATCTAGTGGAATATATGAGTTTGTCGTCAGTGAGTGTCCTATACTTATTCCTAACATGCCTCGGGACTGTGTCCCTACTGAGGCAATGTAATCAAACACATGTATATTGAAACATTGACATCGGATTCTTACCAGAGGAATTTCACCAGCCTTCACTCAAGGGCACACAATAGAGCTCTTTACGATTTTACCTCCATTGTGATAGCGATCAAAACCAAAACAGTGGGGGGGGGGGAGATATTCGATTAGATCAGTTTGAAAGTCTTAAAATAATATGTAATAATTTGCAGCCTTCGTTCAACCTTGTACGCATCCAAATGCGTTCTTCCTACTCAATGATGTTTTGTAAACAGTATATTTTTCAAACCTTTGAGTTTGTGGTACGTTGACGGGAAAAAAAATTATTCTAATGTAGCGATGTTTGCTATGCGTTTCTGAATAACTCGGTCAAGAAGCAAAACGAAAGAGTGAATTGAAGTTAGGTCACCAGTTAACCTTCCTATTGCTGTATACAAAATATAATCGGAGTTTCCATTGTACATTCCATGTTCTAAAGATACACTCTCATCATAAAATCATTCCTTGGAATTTCCAATGTGCTTTCCAAGTTTTAAAGATAGTAACATGTCATCGCTTCTGAATGTCGAATTGAAATTTTCCTTGTAGTTTCCAAGTTGTAAAGATAGTAACATTATGTGCTGCTAAAATTATAATCGACATTTCCAGGGTTTTTCCGGTACTAAAAGTATACTCTAAGCAAAGAATCCGGACTAAAATGTTATTTAACAACTCTTTATATTGACTTCCAAATGCATTCTGCTAGTTACCAATGGAGCATGAAAAGTGGGGTGAATTTTCTCTATTGAAATATGTCTCATAAAATCAAAATCTTTCTATCATCGCAACATCTTCATACCGCCCCCCCCCCAATTTTACAACCAAAAAAAAACGACCCATAGTATGATTAAAGAGCAGATTGTAGATTGAAAGTATCAGTGTATTCATTATCACATTATACCAGTTCCCCCATTGTATGTGATTGTGTGTGTATGAAACAATGTACCTACCTTCCATTTGTATGTGTGGTTGTGTGTATGTGTGTTCGCGTGTTTGTGTGGAACAAATACAAAATAAAGACCCTAACCCCTTGCATGTGTGATGGTGTTTTAGATAGTAACTATAAGTATGTTAATCAGCCTATTCTCACCTACCCCTTTCTCCCCATGATATTCTTTTAGCATTAAATCATTGTCTGTAATTAGGCCGCTGTTTATCTCTCCAGACGAATGTGGGACTTTAACAATGTTGGCTATAACAATGTGGGACTATAATAATGTTGGCCTATAACAATGTGGGACTATAACAATGTTGGCCTATAACAATTTGGGACTATAACAATGTTGGCCTATAACAATGTGGGACTATAACAATGTTGGCCTATAACAATGTGGGACTATAACAATGTTGGCCTATAACAATGTATTTATTTTTCCTGTCCAAGAACTTGCGTCCACTTTTGTGTGTCTGTCCCTATAGTGTCATCCATCATGTTCAATTCCCATTTTTCCCATAAATCCGTCATGTTCCTTTCCGCTTCTCCCGAAATTTCATCCGTAATGTTTGATTTCCATAGGGGCCACAGTGTAGTCAGTAATGTTAAATTCCTGTAGGCACCCATTCCATCCCAGATTTGGCGTAATGTTACTCCTACAGAGGGCCATATTGACCCATCTGCTAAATTCCTGTAGGGCTTAATACTTTCCCAAAACCGCTAATGCTAAATTCACATAGGGCCCATACCGTCTCAGATTTGCCGTAGTGTTAAATTCCCATAGGGCCCATACCGTCCCAGCGATATTAGATTCCCTTAGGGCCCCGTAGTGGCCCAGTAATGTTAACTTCCGTAGAGCCCATTCCGTCCCAAGCCGCTAATGTTAAATTCCATTGGACCACTTAGTACCACAGTAATGTTATTTTCCTGCGTCTATATTGGCTCATTACTATTACTTCCCACAGAGTTACTTCCCATATAGCCCGATATAAGTCCAAAGCCGCTAATATTAAATTCCCATACTAACCCATACCGTCCCAGATTTGCCGTAATGCTAATTCTGTCTGGGACCCATACCATCTCCTTAAACTATTTACGATGTACATTTCTTTGATCTCTATTTTGTCTCATATTATGGGATTCCTAATTTGATCTCTATTTTGTCTCATATTATGGGATTCCTAATTTTATCTCTATTTTGTCTCATATTATGGGATTCCTAATTTTATTTAGGCGCATTATAAGGTCGCAGATAAAAAAAATGTTTAAATGATTCGTTTCAGAGATGTTGGCTTTATTGAATAAATCCTAACATAGTTTGGAAATGGTAAACTGGAAAACATACATGCCAGAGCTCAAATAAAAAAAGTGCAACTAGCATGACACATGCCATCTCTATTTCTGTTGTATTATAAAGTCCTACCTATGTCTTATTAAAAATGAAAATAGGGTAATAATGCCTCCATCTTCGATCAATTAACAAAATTGCATGAGATCAATTTAAAAATTTCACTTTTATCGTTCTTATTTCTTGAGTCACTAAACAATATTTTAACATTAAATTGATCTTACCTTGATAAATATAGCTTTCAATTTATAGTTTCCACTGGTAAGTTACATCCATAAGACAAAAGACTGATTTCCAGGAAAGAATCCCAACAAAAAAAAAAAGAAAATATATTCCAGAATATCTATATCCCATATATGTCCACACTCGGTTACTGCCATACAATAACTGACAAAGTGTATGAAAAACATGAATTTATTCAAGAGAATTAGATTCAATTACTAAGGCGGTGTTAAAATTCAGCAGGCGCTGGATTAGCAGGCATTTAATCGCCAGATCCTGGTGCTCATTTTCAGTATGGGCAATACAGAGCGAGACATTCATGAATAATATAAACATATTTAAGGGGGATCTCCCTTGGAATAGGGGAATTGGATCGAAAATCGACATAAAGTGGGCTGACCTGAATTCACATTATTTGCCTGGCTTGGAAGAAGATTAAAATTTGCAATTCTCGTGAATGCGATGGCGAGAGAAGAATTCCGAATTTACCAAGTCAACCTAAATTATCATCCGTGGGCTGCATTATTAATGGTTAAGAATTAAGTACACTCTCTCTCCATGAGTGCAATCGAAAAAAATCTTTTTATTTTACTTTGTGTATATGAACCCTCTATATTGATTATATGTTAGTGGATGAATGTGTTGAAATTATGGTAATAAATGCTCTCATTCCTGGTGTGGGCCATGCACCTAACGCCATATATACTCTCTAATTTTGGCAATATTTAACGATTGTTCCTACTATCATATCAGTTATTTCGAATGATCTGCATATATATATATATATATATATATGCATATATATATATATATATATATATATATATATAGATAGATATAGATAGATATATATTATATATATATATATCCAAATTAATTAAACTTAGTAGTTAGTAGTATTTTATTGTTTATTGTCTAAGCAAAGACGATACTGAAATTATATGCATGTATATATATATATGTGTGTCTATCTGTCTGTCTGCCTGTCTGTCTCTTTCTCTCTCTCTCTCTCTCTCTCTCTCTCTCTCTCTCTCTATATATATATATATATATATATATATATATATATATATATATATATATATATATAAAGTCCACTTTCAGATGGCCGCCCTGAGTTGTCTTTATCCAAAGGTTTGAATATATATATATATATATATATATATATATATATATATATATATATATATATATATATATATATTTATATATATATATATATATATATATATATATATATATATATAATCATGTTTAGTGAAATTCTCTAAACCTTCATTGATTTGCCCTTACCCTTCATTTATTTGTCCTCCGTGGATGTGTACAACAATACAAACTATTTCTATGACATACGATTTATATGAGATGAAGAAAAGTTCGGTTGATAGGCTATATGGTATTGATGGTTGATAGGCTATATGGTATTGATGGTTGATAGACTATATGGTATTGATGGTTGATAGACTATATGGTATTGATGGTTGATAGGCTATATGGTATTGATGGTTGATAGACTATATGGTATTGATGGTTGATAGGCTATATGGTATTGATGGTTGATAGACTATATGGTATTGATGGTTGATAGGCTATATGGTATTGATGGTTGATAGACTATATGGTGTTGATGCTTGATAGGCTATATGGTATTGATGGTTGATAGACTATATGATGTTGATGGTTGATAGGCTATATGGTATTGATGGTTGATAGACTATATGATATTGATGGTTGATAGACTATATGGTATTGATGGTTGATAGGCTATGTGGTATTGATGGTTGATAGACTATATGGTATTGATGGTTGATAGACTATATGGTATTGATGGTTGATAGACTATATGGTATTGATGGTTGATAGACTATATGGTATTGATGGTTGATAGGCTATATGGTATTGATGGTTGATAGACTATATGGTATTGATGGTTGATAGGCTATATGGTATTGATGGTTGATAGACTATATGGTGTTGATGGTTGATAGGCTATATGATGTTGATGGTTGATAGGCTATATGGTATTGATGGTTGATAGGCTATATGGTATTGATGGTTGATAGGCTATATGGTATTGATGGTTGATAGGCTATATGGTTTTGATGGTTGATAGACTATACGGTATTGATGGTTGATAGACTATATGGTATTGATGGTTGATAGGCTATATGGTATTGATGGTTGATAGACTATATGGTATTGATGGTTGATAGGCTATATGGTATTGATGGTTGATAGACTATATGGTGTTGATGGTTGATAGGCTATATGATGTTGATGGTTGATAGACTATATGGTATTGATGGTTGATAGGCTATATGGTATTGATGGTTGATAGACTATATTTTATTGATGGTTGATAGGCTATATGGTTTTGATGGTTGATAGGCTATATGGTATTGATGGTTGTATATAAAGCAGGGAATTATAAATGCGATTATAAACTGGTGATTTTCTTTCATTTTTAAGATTTTATCACAATCATTTAATGAACTGTCTTATGAATGTTTTGATGGCTTATTTCTTCTTGACATTCTTCTTCCAAAACTGAACAAAGAACTTCATAAATTTTCATTATTGCATACTTTGTGACCTTGTTGGCTTTTACATATAATTATCGCCAGTGTTTAAAGACCTAGTACGACTAATTTCATTTATACACAATCTGATACATTTATACATAACCGAATACATTTATCCATAAACCAATACATTTATACATAAAGCAACACATTTGTACATAACCTAATGCATTTTTGTAAACAGGATATTGTGCAATACATAGAGTATGAGGCGCATCAACATGCAGTAAACAGGATATTGTACAATACAGAGTACGACACAAATCAACATTCAATAAACAGGTAATTATACAATATTTAGAGTACGGCAGATATCAACATGTAGTAAACAAGACCTCCTACAATAACGACACATATCAAAATGCAGTAAACAAGACATTATACAATAAATAGGGTACGACACATATCCACATGCAGTAAACAGGAAATTGTCCAAAACAGAGAGTAAGACAAGCAGCAACATACAGTAAACAGGAAATTATACAATCCATAGAGTATGCAGTAAACAGGACATTGTACAATACAGAGAGTACGACACACATCAACATGCGCTGTAAACAGGACATTGACAATACAGAGAAAACGACTTATAGCGACAAGCCGTAAACAGGACATTATACAATAAACAGAGTATGATACACATCAACATGTTGTATACAGGACATTGTACAATACATAGAGTACTGCAGATATCAACATATAGTAAACAAGACATCCTACAATAACGACAAATATCAAAATGCAGTAAACAAGACATTATACAATACATAGGGTACGACACATAAACACATGCAGTAAATAGGAAATTGTACAAAACAGAGAGTAAGACAAACATCAACATACAGTAAACAGGACATTATACAATCCATAGAGTACGACACACATCAACATCCAGTAAACATGATTTTGTACAATACATAGAGTACGACAAATATCAACATGCAGTAAACAGGATATTGTACAATATATAGAGTACGATATATATCAACATGCAGTAAACAGGATATTGTACAATACATAGAGTACGACAAATATCAACATGCAGTAAACAGGATATTGTACAATACACAGAGTACGACAAACAGCAACATACAGCAAACAGGCAATTATCCAATGCATAGAGTACGACACACATTAACATGCAGTAAACAGGACTTTGAACAAAATATAGAGTGCAACACAGATCAACATGCAGTAAACAGTACATTGTAAATTAACGACACAAATAAACATGCAGTAAACAGGACATTGTAAAATAACGACACAAATCAACATGCAGTAAACAGTACATTGTAAAATAACGACACAAATCAACATGCAGTAAACAGGACATTGTAAAATAACGACACAAATCAACATGCAGTACAGGACATTATACAATACATATAGTACGACACATATCAACATGCAGTTAACAGAAAATTGTACAATACATACAGTACGACACACACCAACATACAGTAAACACGATATTGTACAATACGTACAGTACGACAAACAATAATATCCAGTAAACAGGACGTTATACACAATACATATACTACGACACATATCAATGTACAATTAACAGTATATTGTACAATACATCCAGTACGACACATATCAACGTGCAATTAACAGGATATTATTGTACAATGCATCGAGTACGACACATATCAACGTGCAATTAACAGGATATTATTGTACAATGCATCGAGTACGACACATATCAACGTGCAATTAACAGGATATTGTGCAATACATCGAGTACGACACATATCAACGTGCAATTAACAGGATAGTGCACAATACATCGAGTACGACAATGAGTACGACAAACAACAACATGCAGCAAAGAGGATATTATGCAATACACAGATTAAGACACACATCATCATGCAGTAAGCAGGATATTCTACAATTCGCAGAGTACGACAACATATCAACATGCAGTGAACAGGATATTGTACAATACATAGAGTACGATATATATCAACATGCAGTAAATAGGACAGTATACAATAAATAGAGTACGACACATATCAATATGCAGTAAACAGGATATTGTACAACGCATAGAGTACAACACATATCAACATGCAGTAAACAGAATATTGTACAATACATAGAGTACGACACATATCATAATGCAGTAAACAGGAAATTACACAATACATAGACTACGATACATATCAATATGCAGTAAACAGAATAGTGTACAACGCATAGAGTACAACACATATCAACATGCAGTAAACAGAATACTGCACAATACATAGACTACGACACATATCATAATGCAGTAAACAGGAAATTATACAATACATAGACTACGATACATATCAATATGCAGTAAATAGGATATTGTACAAATAGAGTACAACATATATCAACATGCAGTAAACAGAATATTGTACAATACATAGAGTACGACACATATCATCATGCACTAAACAGGATATTGTATAATACATAGAATTTGACACGTATCATCATGTAGTAAGCAGAGCATTGTTCAACACATGGAGTACGGTACATATGAACACGCAGAAAACAGAATATTGTACAATACATCGACTACCACATATCAACATGCAGTAAACAAAATATTGGACAATACATCGAGTACGACACATATCAACATGCAGTTAATATAATATTGCACAATACATAGAGTACGGGATATATCAACATGCAGTAAACAGGATATTATACAAAACATAGAGTACGACACACATCAAGATGCAGTAGACAGGTTATTATACGACACATAGAGTACGACAAACAGCAACACGCAGCAAACAGGATATTGTGCAATACGTAGAGTACTACACTTATCAACATGCAGTTAACAGGATATTGCACAATACATAGAGTACGGGGTATATCAAGATGCAGTAAACATAATATTGTACAATACATAGAGTACGACACATACCAACATACAGTAAACAGGACATTGAACAATAACGACACAAATAAATATGCGGTAAACAGGAAAGTGTACAATACATAGAGTACGATACACTTCAGCGTGAAGTAAACAGGAAATTGCACATTATATAGAGTGCGACAAACAACAACTTGCGGTAAGCAGGATAGTGTACAATACATCAAGTAAGATATATATCAACATGCAGTAAACATGATATTGTACAATACATTCAATACGACAAACAACAACACGAAGTAAACAGGACATTATGCAACACACTGATTACGATACACATCAACATGCAGTAAGCACGACATTGTTCAATACGCAGAGTACAACAACATATCAACGTGCAGTGAACAGGGTATTGTGCAATACATATAGTACGACAAACAACAGCATGCAGTAAACAGGACAATATACAATACATAGAGTACGACACATATCAACATGCACTCAACAGATAATTGTACCACATATAGAGTACAACAACACATTAACATGCAGTAAACATGATATTTAACAATATTTAGAGTACGACACGCACCAACATGCAGTAAACAGGACATTATACAATACATAGATGAATATCAACATGCATTAAACAGGATATTGTACAATGAGTAGAATACGATAAATAACAACATGCAGTAAACAGGACATTGTACAATACATATACAACGACACATATCAACATACAGTCAACAGGATAGTGTACAATGCATATAGTACGACACATATAAACAGGAAATAAATAGAACGTTATGCAATACACTGACTGCAACACAGAGGACTACAAAGAACAACATACAGTAAACAGGAAATTATACAATACATGGAGGACGACACACAACAACATGCAGTAAACAGGATATTATACATAATTATGATACAAAACGTTAACTCTACGGTACACATTATTATACCAATAATTTTAGTAATTTCTTACGATCTTGAGATGAATGATTGCATTCAGTATATATCGTGTGAAGTAATTTATCATCTAAACGAATATTATCAGCTGCGCTTTTTAAGTGTTGCTAGCGCGCGCACACACACACACACACACACACACACACACACACATATATATATATATATATATATATATATATATATATATAAAGGTCATTTATGGAAAGTAATAGCGAAAATGTTCATAATAAAAGGCTTTGATAGAAGTTTGACGATATTAATATCTGTATTTATCCTGGAACCCCCATATAATAAATAGGAATAAAACGTAAATTCCTCTGTACACAGAATTTCTCTCGGGCTAATACGTTTGCAAAGTTTAATCGGCAGGTCCAGGATTATATCCAGTTAAAATGATCTTCATTAAAATCTAATCGTGTGAAGATATCATGTTCATTCGGCAGGTGCTTATTGCGCGCCGTTTGTTGCTTAACTAAGCGAAAGCAGCTTTATTTACGTACGTGCACGATCTGAAAGAAGTTTCTGAACTTAAATAGGTTTTAGGATGATCTTGATAGGGCATCATTAAAAAGAATGTAAATCATTTTACTTACTTTTTGTTGTGCCATATCCGGTCGTTTTTTAATTTATTTTGCACTTCTGATACCTCTTGATCAGTAATTGTAAAAAAAGGACATGTGTCTTATGTACATTCTTGCATTCAGTCTATATACTTAAGTTACTCGGGTGACTGATGAAAATACGATGCCAGTAACTTTGTTAGTTCGAAATGAATGGACGGTTTTTAGATCGGTATATTGATCTAGATTCATGCTGCAGAGTTGGAGGCAAATTGTATGCTGAGGATAGAACCGCTCCTGTAAGAATCCACACATTCGCATAAGAAACCAATAAAAATCAAAATAAGCAAACAGCCCGGATATACTATATTTGTTGACTGGGACATGAATAATATAATAATTTATTTTTAATTTAATTATAAAAGCCGAGTAATTTTATTCTCAGTATTAACAAGGGCAAACTATACTGTAACAATTATTACTCCAATAAACTCCTCCCCTAATGTTTGCTTGGTGTGTGTGTGGGGGGGGGGGGGGGTTAAATGCCAGTTGTGTCAGTATCTCTGCCCTAAAGAGTTTGCCGAAAGCAAGTCCTCAAATGTATCCACAAGTGTGATTTGAATGTAAATGTTTGCTTTACATAGATTCCCTCTTTCTGGAACGTCCTTACAAGAGTCTGACTTTAAAGAGGAAATTAGATCTAAGCTACATTCTACTTGAGAAAATGACATTTCACTGTCAAATAAAAAAACAGAATCCGTCGAAATCGTGAAGAAATAAATTATGGAATATTCGATTTATTTTGTACATGGCCCAATAAGTTGATGTCAAAGTCAGCCTTGTCATCTCCTTTTCACACAAATTTGAAGACTGATGTTTGAATAATGGCAGGTTCCCTCCACTTTCTCTATTTGTCTGTCAGGTCACAAAGCTAAAAAGACGTGTGCAACCATGACGATGTAACATTAAGATTGCCCGCATATTCATCAACTGGATATCATTCTTGATGTCAAATTATTAAACAGATGGTAAGCTTTCTGTGGAAACGACGTATAGAAAAAAAGTCTAAAACTAAAACGTTTCTTCTGTTCTATACCAATGCAAATAAACTGATACTATCAGCAAACTCAAGGTTAGATGTGCTTTATTGCAATCAGTCATGCACCTTTCTTTGTTGAGTTAGTTTAGAGTCGAAGAGAAAAAAACATACGGACTAAGATTTTGGAAATTCCAGTATTATAGTGATTGTCAACATGCATTCACTTCATTTATTTTCATCTTTTTATCTTATATTTCACTAAAATAAATTGCATAATGATTTAAGGAAACTTCTTCTTGCCGAGAAATCGGGTTAAACAATTTTCAGTCTTATGAATACATTATAGGCACTTGCGATCTTTTGAAATCCGAAGTAGTTTCCTGTTGTTTTTTTAAATTCTATTATAACAGCGTGTGAATTTGCTTTACGGGCAGGCTGTATAGCAGGCCTTTATGGATGTGAATGAAACTAATTAATGAAATAATACTAATTGCTGCAAAAGCATCCTCTGGGGCGTAATTGCGTGTGTTGATGGATCCTGATCTGTATCAGAACTGTCTCACTGTTTTGAAACGGGAGAATAATACACAGTATATGCTTTAGATTTTGACTAAACACCAATAAACTCTAAAAGGTAGATGTTATAATTTGTGTAGGGTCTTTATAAAGTGTTATATCATTTCCAAATACATGACAAATATCTATGTTGAATCATGAGGCATTTCCACTGGAGTAGAGCCTTATGCTGTGTACCATAATGTGTACTAAGTTTGAAATTGTTTTAATAGGAAGGTCTGGCCGTGATTGATCTGCAAATGTCCAGTTCCTCTGTGTTTATATACCTTAGTGTATTCTGATTAAACACTTATGATGCAAGTCACGACTGCAAATCGATATGTAATTTCTGAAGACTGGCGCAATTAAGGTTTATTTCCTAGACATTGTTAAGGCACTAGAGCTTTGTATTTATATTGGTCGATAGTGACCCTTTCAGCTTTTCTACTAATAAAATGAAAGTCCCCTGACAAAGGCACCAATAATCGAAAGATCCGCAGAAGATTTTCCTTCTCTCCTCCAGGGAGCACTTTCCCTGTATGTGCCAGCTTTCACAGTCTCATAAGGCCTTATGGAGAAAATTTGATCCATTTTGACCAACACTTGGTCGCGTGTGTGATAACAATATTCAGTTCCTTGCACGGTCAACGCGAAATATTTCGAACCCTCGTTCCAGCAATTGAGTGCCCAAACATGATGTATATTGTTGTTTTATTGGAGTGAAACTGGTAGTTTCGAACATTGCACATTATCAATACTATGTGTCATTTGTTTCCTCACCTTTTTTGCACACACACACACACACGTGTATATGTATATATATATATATATATATATATATATATATATATATATATATATATATATATATATATATTTATATATACACGTTACAAATCACACGGCAAATAACAGTCCTTCTAAAAGTGCTGGATCAAAATAGATCGTATTAGTCAGGGGAAATAATAGATATGAAAGAAAAACTGACAAACTACAGAGCCAAACTGCTGTGAAGCCATTCCAAGCACTTTTGCGACCTGCCGATTCCTTTGTCAAGGTCACAAAGTCACAAAAGACGATTATACAAACGAAAGAAGAACAAAACACTAAAACTTAATTACTATACAGAATCTACATGATGTTTGCTGTAGATATTTACACAGACGAGACAGTGAAATAATAAATAACACGAGCAAGGATGAATGAGGTTTAATTTTGCTACTTTATCAAGATGCAGCTTGAAAAGTAGCCACGTTCAACCTCGTAGTGGGGTGATGTTACATAAACTTGAAATAAGTCCTGAGTTGTACGCTCACATTTTTATGATTCGGCAGGTGTGATCAATAACTAAAGTGTCAATACATATCAGACTGGGACTCCTATATGACTAAAGTGTCAATACATATCAGACTGGGACTCCTATATGACTAAAGTGTCAATACATATCCGACTGGGACTCCTATATGACTAAAGTGTCAATACATATACGACTGGGACTCATATATGATGCCCTGGGATTGTTCCCTACTCTCAAGAACTTAACCTCTGAATCATAACATAGAAACTATTGAGATCCCCAACGTATAACCGTACATACACTTACTAGTCGTGAAAGGCAAATTTATTCAATGAGTAGTGTACATGTAGTGATTTCTGGACTATACTAATATGTAATACGACAGTACATTTTCTTTCACGTACGCTTTGCTCACGCACAATGAATAAATAAATGAAAACATCAGAAGTTATAATGCTCTAACATTACTAGACCAGTCAGACTTGAGTATTTACAAATTTAAAACAAAATACTTGACAACTCGACTCGACAGTATTTGAAATAACTGTAGCAGAGCCAACCACAGAAATGGACAAATTTGGCATAAGTAACATCTGAAACGATTGACGAGATATTTCAAATTGTTGAAACAAAGTTCCTGTTATCAATGGGCAAGCATTACACATTACATAAGCAAGCAAGAAAAAGATTTCTCTACGAAGATATTGTCAGTCACGTGGATGGCCAGTGGCAAGCAGACAGTGTTGACATGCGAACATTTGAAAAGACAACAATGGATTCCGTGATCGATAACCTTTCGCAATACTCTTGGGCTGAAAAAAGTGAAAACAAAAAGAAATTATAAGCACGTTGCTTGCAACGAAATCTTACAAAAGAGAAAGCCTGAAAAGATACAATTTGATGAAGGATAATAGTTCAACAACCAATAAATTACACACAGCAGTCATAAAGTATTGGAATTTTGTCCTAAAGTAACATACATCAGTTATAAGTTATTGGAATCTTATCCTAAAGTAACATACAACTGTCATAAATTATTGGAATCTTATCCTAAAGTAACATACAGCAGTTATAAAGTATTGGAATCTTGTCCTAACGTAACATACAACAGTCATCAATTATTGGAATCTTGTCCTAAAGTAATATACAGCAGTCATAAATTATTGGAATCTTGTCCAAAAGTAACATACAGCAGTTATAAAGTATTGGAATCTTGTCCTAGAGTAAAATACAACAGACATCAATTTTTTGGAATCTTGTCCTAAAGTAATATACAGCAGTCATAACTTATTGGAATCTTGTCCTAAAGTAACATACAGCAGTAATAAAGTATTAGAAGTTTGTCCTAGAGTAACGTACAACAGTCATAAATTATTGGAATTTTGTCCTAAAGTAAAGCACTTAGCGTTAAAGTAATAACCTATACTCCCAACGTGATTGCGGAATCATTCTTGCCTGCGGCCACGAGGTCTCCTGTAGAGAGATCGCCAGAGGCGCAGAGCACAATAGACTTTAACTTAAAACAATTAAGTTGTACCAAAACATACACTTTTCCTGCGATTAAACTTAATATAATATATAGGTTATCTAAACGTAAGCAAATTCACGTACAATGATACTAACTTTTTCACATACAAACGATTCAACGTTTTTCATACTGACAATTATGTATATATCGATAGATACAGAGCACAGTGTCGAATGAGATTTTGTCTAAATCAACTTAACTGGGTAGTGTGGATAGCAAATGCTGTTTGTAGTATTTCGTTAATGCACTTCATAGATGCAAGTGTTCCATACTTAGCTAAATGTGTTCACATGTTTCACGTTTATTCCAAGATAAAGAAACGGCTATCTGAATCGAAATACCTTCACATAACTATCAAGCATTCAAATCAAGCAACAATTTCTACATCACCATTGGAGATATCTCCAGGGCAAAAAACAAGCAAATACTTTGATTGACAATGGGCCAGTAGAACATAACATAGTATCCCAAACTTTCGGGGAGCCTACACCTGCTACTGTATCAACTGCTTAAAAACGTCAAGATGACCATGGATGAGGTACCATTGAATACTGGAAAAAATTCTTAGCTGATGAAACTTAGCTATCTTGCAGATCAAGATGAAAAAATAAGTTTGACCTGCTTCTTTTTGCAAGATAGCATTGGGTCAAGAGATAAAGTGAAATGAAAGTACAAAGTATAAGGAGTAATATAATCAGCATATTCGGTGCGCAAGTTGGAAATAAAACGTGTATTGCACTGTCTTTTTCCTTTGTTCAAGGCGCTGTTATATCTCTAATAAGAACACTCCGACAGTTTTCAACCATCAGTATCAAAATCATACTTAAAATTAGACTATGGCGTTAAAGGCGACCGTATAGTTTTGTTACCGAGGAACATAATTAAGAATATGGGTAGTATCGTTCGTTTGCTTAAAATAAAAATTAAAAAAAAAAAAAAAACAATTGAAAGAACTTCAGTGACTCGTGTAAACAGAGGTTATACCCAACCATTAATACCAACTGTTACGACTCAATGGTCTAAGAAAAATGTAACAGAAAGAAAGTGAAACCAACAAATCAAGTAAAAATCAACAAGCAATTTATTACTAGATAATTAAAATGAAAAAATCAAAAAAGTCACTTACAGTAATGTGTTTTGAAATCCTAAGAATCCAATAAGAATGATTGTTCTAATCACAAGTCCTAAATATAGAATGTTCCGAATTCACGCCTGTGTCCTTGAATGTTATGATGTGCTAATGGTCTCCAAAGTCTTGATGTACTAGTAATCTTGATGTGATGATGTCAAAATGAAGTATTCCAAAATATCTGAATAAGTTCACTTAAATTCCAAAATCATCAATTAAAAATCTAAAATACAAAAGTTTATGAGCACTGTTATAATCCAATGAATATTTAAAATAATTCCTCTCTTAGAATTTGGAATGAATTTTCACAACTGTAATAGCTCTTTACAAGACTGATGGTAATGTCAAAAACTGAATAAATGTCAACCAAACATGGCATATATAAAGATTGGTCACATGACAGAATGTTCTAGAACATGTGTCATCTTAATGGAATTTTACTTGTAAACAAAATTCAACCTTGACCTTCAAATTGAGAAAACATATTGATCAAAACAACCTAATTCAAGGACACTTGTTAAACATGTTTTTCCTGATAACATTAAGATTTAAGCAAATATTAAAGTGAAGAAACATTTATAATTTCCTAAAATATTTATAATATCATACAAACATCATACATAACACCTCCCCTCATAAAGAAAAAGAAAGATTTATATAATAAAGCTTTCTTTTGAATATACATCTAATACTATAATAACCAAAATTACATAAGAACATGTTTTATGATACTGGACTTAATTACATCAAGCAATATTACATTTCTAGGCACATGAGAGTGCATCTGCAATCACATTGTCTTTTCCCCTGATGTGTTTAATGTCAATGTTATATTCCTGCAATATCAAACTCCATCTCAACAATCTCCGATTTTTATCTTTCATTTTGTTGATGAAAGTAAGGGGATTGTGATCACTGTACACAATAATTGGAGAAAGAGCTGAGGTAACATACACTTCAAAATGCTGTAAAGCCAATATCAAAGCCAAACATTCCTTCTCAATTGTGGAATAATTTTTCTGGTGCTTGTTTAGTTTTTTAGAAAAATAACACACAGGGTGATCCACACCTCTTTTGTCTTCCTGAATCAATACTCCACCAACCCCTACATCACTTGCATCAACAGATAATTTAAATGATTGGCTGAAATTTGGTGCAGAAAGAACTGGTGCATTCTTAAGCATGGCCTTTAACTTGTCAAAAGATTCCTGACACTTGTCAGACCAATAAAATTTGGCTTTCTTACTCAATAAACTTGTCAAAGGTTCAGCAATTTTGGAAAAATTGGAACAAAATTTCCGATAATATCCAGCCATACCTAGAAATCGCATCAGTTGCTTTTTACAAATTGGAACTTGAAATTCAGAGATAGCTTTGACCTTAGCTTCTATAGGTTTAACTTGACCTTGTCCCACAATATGTCCTAAAAATGTGACACAAGCATGGCAAAACTCACTTTTGCTCAAATTAATTGTCAGATTCGCATCGCTGAGTCGATCAAAGAATTTTCGAATGGTTTCCAAATGATCTTCCCAGGTGTTGTTGTAGATAATGACGTCATCGATATAAGCGTCACAATTATCAAGACCAAATGTTATCATGTTCATCAGACGTTGAAACGTTGCAGGCGAATTTTTCATTCCAAACGGGATGACTTTATATTGATAAAGTCCATCTGGAGTTACAAATGCTGAAATTTCTTTTGCCCTTTCCGTCAGTGGAATTTGCCAGAATCCTTTTAAAAGGTCAAACTTGATGACATATTCCGCATTTCCAATTTTATCAATGCAATCGTCCATTCTTGGGATTGGAAATGAATCAGTTTTGGTGACACTGTTGACTTTTCTATAGTCAGTACACATACGGAATGTATTATCTGGCTTGGGAACAAGAATACATGGTGAACTCCAGTTACTTTTACTTGGTTCTATGAAATCATTCTCCAGTAGATACTGAATTTCTTTCTTCAGATAGTTCTGTTTGAGAGGATTCATCCTATAAGGATGCTGTTTCACAGGCGCAGAATCTACAATGTCAACGTCATGATAAATTTTACTTGTTCGTGTTGGAACATCAGGAAACAAGTGCTCATAGTCATGTAATAGCTGTTTTAGTTCATTTCTTTCCTGTTGTTGTAGATGTGAAAGTTACTGGTCTAGGTTGTTCAATATTTCTGAATTCCGAAGATTGGTTATACCAGAGTCACTATAGTCTGATCGTACTCCATCGTTGATATCTTCACTGTGTGGGACAGGTACAACTAAATTAACTGAATAATTAGCTGGGCTATCTCTGTCAAAATATTCCTTTAACATATTTATATGACAAAGTTGTTTCTGTTTCCGTCTCCCAGGAGTGTTAATGATATAATTTAAGTCATTTACTTTCTTTTCAACGGTATAAGGACCATAAAATTTAGCCTGAAGAGGATTTTGAGGTATGGGAAAGAGAGCCAGAACTTTGTCACCAGGTTTAAAACTCCTTTCCTGTGAATTTTTGTCATACCTTAATTTCATTTTTGACTGGGTAGTGTGAAGATTAGTTCTTGCTACTTCACAGGCCTTTGACAACTTGTATTTGAAATCAGAAACATAATCAAGAAGATTAATCTTTGAATCTTCATTTGAAAGAAGTTTCTCTTTCAATAATTTCAGTGGTCCGCGGACAGTATGACCAAAAACTAGTTCAAAGGGACTAAAACCCAACGACTCTTGAACTGATTCCCTAACAGCAAACAACAACAAATGAACACCCTCATCCCAATCCTTTTCTGTATCAAAGCAATATGATCGAATCATATTCTTCAAAGTTTGATGAAATCTTTCCAAAGCACCTTGACTTTCAGGGTGATAGGCAGAAGATTTAAACTGTTGGATGCCTAATTCATGCATAACTTGTTGGAAAATTCCAGACATAAAATTTGACCCTTGATCCGACTGGACAGATTTGGGAAGGCCAACAAGTGTAAAAAACTTCACCAAAGCTTTCACAATAGTTTTAGTTTTTATATTTCTCAGAGGAATTGCTTCTGGAAATCTTGTAGATGTACACATGATGGTCAACAAGTATTGGTTGCCTGACTTGGTTTTAGGTAAAGGACCAACACAGTCTACTATTATTCTACTAAATGGTTCATCAAATGCAGGAATATGTTGCAGATGAGCCTTAGGTATCTTCTGATTGGGTTTTCCTACCATTTGACAAGTGTGACAAGATCTGCAGTATTTAGAAACATCACTTTTGAGTTTCGGCCAATAAAAATGATTCAAGATCTTGTGATAAGTCTTACGGACTCCTAAATGACCAGCCAAAGGAGTTTCATGGGCTAAATTAAGAATTTCCTGTCGATATGACTTAGGAACAACAATTTGATAGCTCACTGACAACTCGTCACCAGCGGGTACATCAGGTGGTCTCCATTTCCTCATAAGGACCCCATTTTTCACAAAGTAACACACTGGAACTTGTGTGGCTTCAGTTTCACTAATAGCCCTCTGAAACAAACAAGATATCTCGGGATCTTGCTCCTGTTCAACGACAAGGGATTGTCGTTTGTCATCCTGATTAGAACAAAGAGAATGAGTTGCCAAAAGAGGATCACTGTGATCAATACCATTTGATTGATCAATACCTGAGGAAAAAGTGACCTCATCAAAAGACTGACCAATACATGTGTCAGCTAAAGGAATAATATCCTGATCAACATCACTCTCAAGAGTTCTTTTTGCCATAGCTCTAGTAACTGCACAAGCAGGGTGCAAATCAGGGATTTCAGTTTCGACAGGATCAACTTTCTGATCCAAACAAGGCTTGTCAGTTACAAGTGGATTAACCACAACCTTATCTCCAGCTAGGTCAATGCCTAGTAATAAATGAACACCCTCTATGGGTAAAGAAGTCACTGCCCCAACAGTCACAGGTCCAGAAACTAAGTCTGATGCCAAATTTACACAATGGAGAGGAACATTTACAAAGCCGCACTCTACTCCCTGAACAAGAACACTTTCACTTGAAGAAGACTCCTCAGACAAAGGTAAAGTACCTGATAATAAAAGACTCTGAGAAGCTCCAGTGTCCCTTAATAGTTTAATTGGGATAGGTTTGGCAGAATCACCAATAAGTGATATAGAACCTTCTGACATGAATGGTTCATAAGCCTCTAAAATAGAATCAGACTGGGGTTTGTTTGACCCAACAAATGTATTGCTTTCAATACAAGACCGTGACCTTGACCTCGTAGAAATAAGAGCATTTGGAAAAGCTCTGTCTTTACTCTGTTGCTTATTTTTCAACTTGAAGCAATCAGAAATAACGTGCCCTTTCGTTTTACAATAAGTGCACGTAGGAAGAGATAAGGATTTCTGATCAGTCTTATCAGATGTTTGATTCCTAACAGTTGTGCTGTTGTGAAATTTGGAAGTACTCGAATGAGATTGAAATGGTTTTTTACCAGAAAACTGCTGAGAGGACGATTTATTACCAAATGAAATTTTGTGAGACAAGGAATAATCATCAGCCATACGAGCAGCATTTTCCAAAGTTTCCACATTCCGCTCGTCAAGATAGGTTTTAACATCCCTATGGATGCACCTCTTGAACTCTTCAATTAATACGAGCTGTCTGAGGTTATCATAAGCTTGATCAACTTTCTTGGCTGAGCACCACCTATCAAATAGTTGTTCTTTATCCCTTGCAAATTCGACATGAGTTTGTCCAGTTTCTTTTCTACAATTCCTAAACCTTTGTCGATATGCCTCTGGTACCAACTCATAAGCTTTCAAGATGTACTCCTTAACCAAATCATAATCAGTGCTTTGTTGTACTGACAGTGAAGTGTAGACTTCACAAGCTTTGCCAATAAGTACACTTTGTAATAACAAAGTCCAATGCTCTCTGGGCCATTTCAAGTTTTCAGCTATTTTCTCGAAATGAAGAAAGTATTTATCTACTTCTTTTTCCTGAAAAGGGGGTACTAACCTAATATATCTAGTAACATCAAAACCTGGACTTGTGTTTAAAGGAGTGGAGTGTGCTCTGCTTGCCAGTTCTAATTCTCTTAACTTAAATTGCATTTCCCTTTCTTCTCTTTGCATCTGCATCTGCATTTGTATTTGTCTATCTTCTTTCTCTCTCTCTCTCCATCTGCATTTGCCTCTCTTCTTTCTCTCTCTCCATCTGCATTTGCCTCTCTTCTTTCTCTCTCTCCATCTGTATCTGCCTCTCTTCTTTCTCTCTCTCCATCTGCCTCTCTTCTTTTTCTCTCTCCATCTGTATCTGCCTCTCTTCTTTCTCTCTCTCCATCTGCCTCTCTTCTTTTTCTCTCTCTCTGAATCTGAAGCTTTGCCAATTCTAAATCCATCTGGTTCTTTAACTCTAATTCCCTTAATTTCCTGTCAGAACCAGATACAGGCTTTTTCTTCAAACTTAAAGCACTATTTTCAAAAATTCCCTTTCCTACTAAATACTGAATTAAAATAATCTTTATCTCCTGTTTTGTCAATGATAATTTTGCCTCAGATAGACTGTATTTTCTGGCAAGCTCGAGCAACTCATCCTTTCTCATGCACTCTAACCCCTCCCGGGTAGGTTTTGAAATGAAATTCTGAACATTAGATGCCATTGTAAATGCTGGTTGGTTTCACACAAAACAAATTTCTCTATTAAAAATCTTTGCCAAAGACAAAAAAAAATTCAGAGACAAAATCAATATGAATTTCAAAGATAAATTTAATATCTCTAATATTCTTTAAAGAAATTCAATCCCGGACGAGCCCCCAATTTATGTTACGACTCTATGGTCTAAGAAAAATGTAACAGAAAGAAAGTGAAACCAACAAATCAAGTAAAAATCAACAAGCAATTTATTACTAGATAATTAAAATGAAAAAATCAAAAAAGTCACTTACAGTAATGTGTTTTGAAATCCTAATAATCCAATAAGAATGATTGTTCTAATCACAAGTCCTAAATATAGAATGTTCCGAATTCACGCCTGTGTCCTTGAATGTTATGATGTGCTAATGGTCTCCAAAGTCCTGATGTACTAGTAATCTTGATGTGATGATGTCAAAATGAAGTATTCCAAAATATCTGAATAAGTTCACTTAAATTCCAAAATCATCAACTAAAAATCCAAAATCCAAAAGTTTATGAGCACTCTTATAATCCAATGAATATTTAAAATAATTCCTCTCTTAGAATTTGGAATGAATTTTCACAACTGTAATAGCTCTTTACAAGACTGATGGTAATGTCAAAAACTGAATAAATGTCAACCAAACATGGCATATATAAAGATTGGTCACATGACAGAATGTTCTAGAACATGTGTCATCTTAATGGAATTTTACTTGTAAACAAAATTCAACCTTGACCTTCAAATTGAGAAAACATATTGATCAAAACAACCTAATTCAAGGACACTTGTTAAACATGTTTTTCCTGATAACATTAAGATTTAAGCAAATATTAAAGTAAAGAAACATTTATAATTTCCTAAAATATTTATAATATCATACAAACATCATACATAACACAACCGAGTAAAGAACGCTACTCTGAAGGATAATAAACAATATACGACGGTACAACAGATAACTGTAGAAGACACAAAAGAAGACAAATTGAGTAAAAATTATATCTAAAAGAATGGGATGAGACTCTAGCTGTCATATCTGCTAATAAATCCTATGCTCAGACCTTCAAATGACACATGGCGATTTAGAAACGTCAAAAAACAACACTGACCATGCAACAAGCCAAAAATCATTGTATTGACTGTTGTAGGAGCTGCTATAGTTTACTTTTAGAAATAGTAGTTTGCAAACCACTAAAAAAGCTGGTTGCATCTTTCACACCACCATTCAAAAGTGCAACAAAAAAAAAACTAATGCCAAAACAAGTGAAATAACACCGGTAAGGCTGACGCATTTTTTTAAAAAAAAAATTTTGTTTCACTTCAACATATAATTATCGATATTTATTAAGCCCTTTTTATTTTGTCATCAAGCGAATCATCATCATTGCCTCCTCGATAAGTATCTCCTCCACCTCATAGTGTTTGAAACAGACAGAGCAAGTGTTGATACTGTCATACCTATTGCAGTGGCTATTGCAACTATGGTTACATCATTTTCTGTAAATACTCGTATTAGCCTTTAACTTGCATTTTTATCTCAAGTTTTTAACAGATTTTTTCAATATTCGCTCTACAATTTCTTGTTAGAAAACCAACTAATTGCACACCTTTACTTTCAAAACTTTCATACTGCTCTTGCAATACAACTTTATCGTTTGGACCTGTTTCTTAGCTACAGCAGCATTGATATGAAAAAGGAACACAGCACTGATTTGTATAGCAGGTAACATTGTTTACACCGTAGAAACAAAGGTGAAACCAAACATACATTGATAAATACTTTAATTTTTTGGGTAATAAATAGCATAGCTTTTAGCTGTCGACTGAAACAAACAACATTTTGTGCAACATTTTGTGCACAATTTACAATGCAATAGTAAACTCTTACGGAAGCGTATAGAATGGTTTTTTATGAACGTATTGAGGTTTACGATAGGTCCAGCATCAAGAATTAATATTTAAAAGGTTCTGAAGGTAATCATTCCAGTTTCTTTGATTAAGTTCACAACTAACTATTTAATAGCAAATGGACATTTACCTGACAAAATTGTACTCAATTATCCTAGTCCATATGATTATGCTTCCAACATATGCGCACTGCATTATATTTCTTTATTGAAAAGCAACCCAAAGAAAATGTGCACTTTATTTATATCCTATACCGTCAATAGATTATGGTTTTAATTTTAGACTGCACAAATTTAACGAGATTACAAATGATTTAGTCCGAGATATGGAACACTATAGAGGTGTTATAAAGAAATAAAATCTTTTGAACTAGATGGAGCCTAGCATGACCAAAGTTTCAGGTTGTATAGGTATAACAGCAGCTGGATTAGGTGTTGCAGGAATAGCAAGCGCTTTAGTTGTTTCTTTCGTTATTGTGCGGGTTTAGTACTACATTGTAACGATTAAATATACTATTCTGCAAGAACAAAAACAATTGATGGAGAGAGATATTCTCGAAGCTTTGTGACGAAGTTCCATTTTGGAGAAGCTTACTGTGAACAGAAAGTCTACAATCATAACAGCACAGGATACAAATTGAACAGAAAAAGTAACTATTGACTGTTTGTATTCAAATGGAAAGTTATATTACAATTAATGAACTCGCTGAGAAAAATGTTTATTTCCCGAATCCAATTGACAATATTAATGGAAATCGATTGATAAAGTTGCAGAGATTATATTTTGTTGTTGATAGTTACAGTATCTCCGATATATTCACTTATGACACTGAGAAGAATGAAACAATGGCAGTTTTAAATATCTGATGGTATTTACAACTTTCAGATGTACACAAAAAAGACAAAGAGGGAATAACTGCTAACGGTGAGAAGAAGGAAAGTATAGATGTTGAAACAAAACTCAAAAGTTCAAATCATTCTGAGTAACAATTACTCTATATACATCACCAACTACAACAATAAATTCTTAGGATTTTATGGCGCGATAATTATTCTGGCATCCGATGAATCTATTTGTGGACGTTTGCAACCCCAAAACGAATACATTTACTTGACAAAACCAATAACTCAAAATATTATTGCAACGGTAATGTTGGAGACATTTAATCTTTACCTATTAAAGGTATTTTTCAAGGTGAATTCCTTTCTTACTTTGTTAAAGATGATCAAAAGTAGTTGCAGTGAAGTACTATAAACATATTAAATATCAGTATCAGAGATGAAGATGGAAAAGTCATAGATTTTTACGGTATGACTGTAACGTATGTTTTTCATGTAAAGTAAATAGCGTTAGCATAATGACAAAAACTGCGCAACCTTCAAGAGATCATAGTGAGTTCCGACCGCCTTTAAACATCTAGACAAAAACGGAAATAGTAACTACATCAAAAGGTGTTTAAATTAACAGTGTCTTATACCTCCGCAATAAGCTAATGTAGATGATCCAGTGCAGAAAAAGTTGATGCACCTACTAGAAATTATGAACAAAAAAAGCTTTAATACTTGTATACGTTAGACTTTGGAGGATAATAATATGTAACATTTTAAGACATGGGGATCAAATGCAGACAATATATTAACTGCTTTTGAACATAGTGCTAATGAAAGAGCCAGTAATTTCTCAGTGCTACAAAAACAGTTTGATGACGACAGAGAAAGATATTTTAGATGCATACAAACTCTTTTGACATGAAAGAAATTATTACGTACTGTTATAAAATTAGTATGGGGAATAGCAGATGAGATACATAACATTCAACAATATGTACCACCCACTAAGCAGAGTATAAACAGTGAAATAGATACTTTAGAAAGTGATATGGAGGGAGACAAAAATCACTGGATGAATATGATACTTTGCGAACTCAACTGAAACAATTACCGATAGATTTGAATAACAAAATCAACAAAACGATAAAGAAGTTGAAAAAGAAAATAACGATTTCAGCACAAAAATTACGGCCTTAAACAGCAAGATATTTGATATTCCGGTCAGAATTGCACCAAAGGAATGACTTAACAGACGTGATCAAAAGACAGAGGCACATACAATATACGTGATCGGTTTCAAAAATAAAACGAATGTAAATAGCAACAAAATTAAACCTATGAAAAGAACTTAATCTATTACAGATTTGTGTAAGAAGTTCAAAACGATAAAGAGTGTTATCGTTCGAGAGTTTTACAAGAAGTTATACGTAGAGGTTGAACAATTGAGAATCGATTCAAAAATTACAGAGATAATGAAATAGTCACATATGTCGGCGTGGTAAAGGTAATATTGACGAAAGAGACAAAATAATGAAAAGCGTGATAAGATATTTAACTGAGTTTACAGTGCACACATGCCTCCAAAACTGAAATAGACAAAACAACTTTCTCATAAAGTGACAGAATGAATATAGTTAAACCTGAAAAAAAACTAAACATATAGAGACACACAAAATTGGATTGAATATTGAATATTTGGAAACGTTTCCCCAATTGAATTGGTAGCTATTTGCAGGACTAAAGAGTTGGAAATAATTAATGTCAAAATGACTCCGACGGAGTAGATAACCGTTAATTAACTGATCATATATTTTGTACAGATGGTTTAAATTGAAAAATAAAAAGTAATATAGATGACAGTACAAAATAATGTGTGGAGAATGGAAGTCTGCACATTATTTATACAGGATCATTGTTATTTCTTTTATTTTCTTACTTTGTATTATTATTGCATGCATCATGTTTCATTATCTCCGAAAACGGGTCTTATTCAAGCCATTATTTTTATTGTTATTATTATTATTATTATTATTATTATTATTATTATTATTATTATTATTATTATTATTATTATTATTATTATGTTGTTGTTGTTGTTGTTGTTGTTATTGTTGTTGTTGGATCAGACAAATCTTCGTGTAATATCGCTAGTATGCCCATTGTAAGGTATTGATACATATATTTATATTTTTTTAAATTAGAACTTTTATTTTGTGTTTACATGTTTGAATAAAGACTATCTAGGAGTCAAATTTATACTGCTATAAGGTGCAAAATATGTCAATAGAGTTGTTGGTGGTAATTTCTCCATTATTTATTTTATTTGTTATATCTCGATAAGACATAAAACTAGTAGACAATGGATTGAAATGGCTTCGTTTCTAAACTGTAACACATGGCATATCGATTGCCGACTCCAACCATTTCGTTTACATCCGTGTGATGTTTGCTATCAACATGCCAACAATAGTTATCTCAGTTTTGTAATCTACGATTTTTCAAACAAAGGTATCCAAGCATATCTGCAAATTCTGCCAAAGAGAGTCACTATTGTCATCTACCTTAAGCGGAAATCAAATATTGAATAGCAATAATGGTAATTAAAAATAAAGAGTTAATTCACTTCTCTTCAAAAAATGTGATTACCTACGCGGATCCGGTACGCTGAACACAAGTAGTTTTATGTGTTTTCTATCTGATCAGAACTTAACGGCATCACTCGCCGATATCAAATCAGATTGAACAAAATGGGAATATGCCCTAATCTGTGCAACAAATGTTTATCAAAAATATAATTCTGAAACCTTGATCTAGGTCTAGTATGAATTATGTTACATTGTTGTCATCTATCCGTATGCTTTACGAGTGGAAACAAACATTGCCTAATCAAAATGCCATTATACAGAATACGTGATTGGTTTTATCTAATTAACATCCAAATTTACCTCTATATCTATTCTTTGAAATGAAACACTTTAATTGATTGTTATTCAAGATGCAGCGATTAAAATGAAACACTAATATTGCTCTCATCACAATTTAAATATTTTGTCAAGACATTGAACTCTTTATTCAAATGATGTGTCATTTTCGTCTGACTCGTCACATCTGGCTATTTTACCTAACGAGAATCTATCAGCACTGCAATATTCAGCTAATACAGAATGTATGTAAAATCGAAAATAGATAAAGAAAAGTGCATGCGATGCTATCAGTATTAACATATTAAGTTATAAATGTACCTTTACTTCACGTACTTTATTGCTGAAGTTTAGGTAAGAGATCACTTTCTCTATAGTATTATCAAAACACGAGTATCTGACATTTCTTTCTGTTCATACAAGGAATATTGGAAGAAGATTTAGATTAGTAACAATTTATGACTGTCGGGTTTTATATATATACTTAATGAAATATATAGAATTGAAGAAATCTCCGTGCAACAGAGAAAGACCCTATGAATGTCCGATAAAGTATTTTCCATTTGTCATCCTTACCCATCATATATTAGCCCTGCTCCAAATCCAGCTTTTTTTAAGACTTACTATTTCATCAACGACTAATTAACCCTGTTTATTTGTAAAAGCAAAAATAATTATATCTTTTGTTTGATTGTTGAAGTTTGTCAAAAAGTAATTGTCATTTCGTGACAAACGTAGTCCTCTGCCTAGTAAACATGAATAAAATCTAAAACCCAAGTGAAAAAGCGTGTCTCTAAAAGTTTGATCCAAACCCCTATCTCATTTCAATCAATTCTATTGCGAATGGTGTTTTTACGACTTTTTCTTTAAAAGCAACCATGATATTTGTATGCCTAATTTTTTCGTGAATATTCAATAGATACGAAAGTCTTTAGACAATTTGATAAAAAGGCAATTATTGTATTTCGTGTTTTGCATGCGAAAGTTATAATATTTGTCGAATATACCCATTGTTAACCAAGGAGCTCTGCGTAAATCTCCTTATAAGAATAACATGCCTCGTTGTCCGCTAATAGTTTACTAGTTGGAAATTTTGGAAGAGGAATAAACTCCTTCAGAATATTTAGGATATCGGGGAAGTGGTGCTTGCTGATGAGTGCTTGTCAATGTGTTAACTGAAGGCTTTTTTTCCTTTGCCATATTGATTCAAGATTTTTAAAAAAATAACTGATCCTTATAATAGTTTATTCAGCAAAATTAAATACAGATCCAAACTATGCGGTTCTGTGTCCCATAGCAATTCATTCCTCTTTGTAAGTTTAGGCAATGTTTAGACTAAACAGAGACACACGATAATGCCCCTGCTAATCTAGGCAGATTACAAAATATAAACAATTTAAACTATCTCTATCTTTTTACACTTAAATTCACGCTTATAAGTTGCAAATCTGTCTGTAAAATTTTCTTCTTGTCTATCTGTACCTATCTATTCTAACTGGAGTGTTGTTAGGAGATTCACCTCATCTGGTAGCTGAGAGTAAATCTAAAAGGATCCATTTCTTGCAGCATGCAATATCCAATCCACCCTGCTGTCAAAAGCAAATTAACGACCTTAAAGGCTATATTAAAACATAACATTATAAACTTCAGAGAAAAGTGATACAATTTTGTAATGCCGTGATGAGAAAATAATCATGTTCATTTTTACACTCCGCTGGTAGCTTTCAAACAAGTGCAACAAAAACAAAATCGAGAAAGCTCGAAAAAACATTCTGTCACTTTTAATTTTCTATATTAACTTTGGTTTCTCCGTGCTTGAAAAGGATTCAAATTGCACCAAACTGTACACGGGTGATCTCTTCTTTATTGAAAGAGGAACGAGGATGCCATTAAAATAGTCTCCATTGTAACATTACACATTACATCCAAAGCCAATATCTGCATATTGATTACATGGATCCATTGCTATATTTTGCTCATTTCATCCAGTGTGTAATATTACTGCTTTTCTACCATCAAATTTGTGTTTGTATAAACCCAAATTATGATTTTAAAAATATGGAACAAAACGAACGTTGTGATTTAGATCGCTCTTTTTACTGCAATTGGAAAAAAATGAATATGATTTTACGTTGGATGTAAGATTATAGCATCAAATATGACATGCGCATATTCTCATATCTCAGTATTGACGAATTATTAATCACAGACGTACGTTATGAAGTAATATCGCAGTCGGTTGCTTCATCATAAAATCCACAGGTTCAGCAAATATTGTTTCCAAAGGAAACCTGATATAACGTAATTGTGCATGTAATGCTTTTCTCTGAGGTTTAAATGCCCCAGGATGCAGGAAATTACATTTTATTTAAGCATCCAAACAATTTAGTCGTTTAAATAATCCAATCATTTGCAATTTATTATTGTCCGTAAAAGATAGAAGATGGCTTAAACTGAGGATATTGTAACTTACGGGACGATGATACATATCCTCGATTGGAAAAATTCTGGCGTGCATATGTTTTGCCATTTGTTTTTCATCATTGTCTTATACAATGTTCAAATGAAGTAAATTTACATCATATGTTTCCTTGACAAAAACGATTTATGAATGATCCGGTGCATTTGGGAAGATTGTTAATTGCTACATAATTTGTAACTTAGATATTGCCGTAATAAACCTACATTTTCAGTTTTCGTGTGTCTTGTGCCAAGATTAGGCTCCAGGAAAAGTGGCTAATTAGATGAAGTGTGTTACAGTGTAAAGAGTAAAATCAGTTTCAGAATTTGCTAAATAGACACATAGAGTCACGCTAACATGTCTCTAGAGCTCATAACAAAATTCAAACCAGCCATGAAGACACATTACAAATTTAATATCGAAATATTATCTTTGTTGTCTATAGTTGCTAAAAAAAATTATGAAAAATCCAGCGCTCTTGGCAAATTCTTGTATATCAGTGACTTGGAATACTTTTTTTTTAAATGGGCCTAAAACGGGCACAAAGAAATGCTACAGGAGTTAGAAAATCAAGCAGAAAAACCAGACAATATTTAATTTTAAAGGTTAGATTTCATATATGTGCGCTCATTTCAAACGCAGGGTAAACTAATTGCAAATCTGACAATTGGATATTTTGAATGTTACAGTAGTTTCTAGTAATACTCCATCAGATTTGATTTATGCTTCTTCTGGTCAGTCATGACAGTTCTCTTTTGTTAAAATGATTCGACATTATATATGCATGGCCATGTGACGAGTGCGCTTGTACCACTGAGCGAGTTCCCGCTTTTTACTTGCTGAGATTTTGCCAATATTTCACCCATATTTTGGAAACTTTTATTTTCCACGAGGTACAAAATTCAAGCTAATTTTGCCTTTTCAAATTACATACTTGCTATCTTATAAAATTCTAAGCATTAAAGGAGTGGTATACGTAGCAAAGACGTAAAAATGGCATATATTATATTTTGCGTTACTATTTTCATCTTTCCACCAAACTATATTGTAGTGTTTTTTATGTTTTCTAAGCAGATATTACATTGTGTCAAATATAGTCTGTAGACGTTTCTAGTACATCTGGTCCTATGGCTGGATAACGGACAAAGAAATAAAACAATACTCGTAGAACAATGGTGCAATTAAAATTATCTCTATATTGTAATCAATCTAGGGTAGGTGCTATTTGTATTTACGTGTCCGTTTATAGCTTTGTTAGACTTTAGCGATTATTTGTTGATTATGGGGGAGTCGAAGTTGGGAAGATATTTCTCAAACCGAGTAATTAGCCAGTTTGTAGCAACAGACGTCATAATGAATACTTATTCACGACACTTTATTGTAGCACGTATTAGTTTCATAAAATGGACAATCTCTAATTTCTTAACATAAGGAATTCTCAGCATATTCTTATGTATAAGTGTTTAGTAATTTGAGATAAGAATAATTCTTTGCATTAGGTGTTTGGGTCGTGCTTTGTGATGCATGGCGTCAAGTAGCAATCTTCGGCTTGGAAAGGCTTACTGATGAGTCCTAAAAATGTGAAGCGAAAAAAAAAACAAAAAAAAAAAACAAGCAAGTGTGAAATTAGAGTTTTGTGATGTGTGGTTTTTAGGTGATTAGAAGAAAATTATTTGCAGTATTTGCGTTTTTAAGACCCCTTCAGTTGACAACGACTGTTGGCTTTAGGTCCTTGGAAATAGGGGAGACAATGGACCTCAAGTCACACTCACGCAGGTGTTTGATTCGCTCGGTAGTTAGACCCTTTGTGTTAAACAATACTTTTTCCTGTTTTGAAATAACAACTTTTAAATCTTGTGTGTAAGCTACGCGGTTGTTACTCGTGTCCTTTTAACTTATGATCTGATACAAATATTAAATTTAAACAAAAAATTACAGAGATATATTGATCTAGAGAAAATAATTTCGGTAAATTACTATGGTACAATTATGATTACGTAAACAGTCTTTTGTACTTATTCCCTTAGTGTTCGGCTTAATCTTTCAATACTAATATGTTTCCGTTTTGTTGTTTTTCTTGTTTTGTCCAATGTGAACTGCATATGTCTTGTCTACTTATTGTGACATTGTTTAAGCACAAATTACAGTGTGTGCGCGAGTCTTTTCGTGGTTAAATGGCCTCCATAAAAAAGATAAATGTATTGCAGTTTATATTGAGAATTTGAGTTTTAGAAATCGTAATATTTGTATCAATTCTTAATTCAAACCTTCACAGAATGGCAGTTAGGAACTGTAAAGGAGATCAATAATCTCATTTATAATCAGGCAAATACCAAACAAATTACTCAACGACTGAAAATAACAATTCTGTTACTCTAAGCGGAGGTCGGTATGGGATTTAGGATTTGCTTTTTTTTTTTTGCTTTTTTTTTGTACATTAATGTTTTCGACTTCTGTGAAAGTGTTTTTGAATCCCTCACCGATTAGATTAATTTAATCATAGATTTGCTAAGAACAAATGAAAATAGGGTCTTACTCAGTTTCATTTGCTCTTGAAATGTCTCTATTCTGGAGGAAACCGGACCGGATTACGACACATTTGCTAGTATGTATTTCTATGCTTAGAAATTTGAACAGTTCTGTGTGCAAGACCAGTGCTCGATAAAATCACTGTAGGCTCCTTTAAGCTAAAGTACCTAAACCTAGATTTTATTATCGTAATGTATTAAACAAAACAGAATTGACATTTGCAAAACATATACTCCAAAGGTTTATCTGGGTACCACGCATCAATGGTTTTTAAAATGCCCGTATTTTAGTTAATGGTGGCATATTTTTGTAAAGACGTTTCTTATAGGTAGGGAGCAATTTAAGATTGTCAAATTGTATCGATCGAATTTCACTCTTATTATTATTATTATTATTATTATTATTATTATTATTATTATTCAAAAATGATATATGGAAAATAACTGTATCAAAATATAGAAGCTATTTATTCCATTGTATCAACTAATATATGTGCTTCTATTTATACTTCAGACGTCAATAAGCTTTCTGGGCAAGTTGGTATACTTAATTGTTTTATCTTGATTTCAACGCTTTACTTGAGAGTCTCCTGACAACGATATTTATATGCCCTTTGTCAGGTACCTCATCTTGTTGACAGACCTGGCTTTTTATCTTTTCTCTGACGGTCTTCATGTAGGTATCCCGCATGGTTCCGGTCTTTTTTTTTTAATACCCTTCTACCCACGCACCATACTACTTGTTTGTGCACTGTATCTCGAAGAGAGTTCCAGTGCGTCGCTACGACACTACTACTACTATTACTATTATTACTATTATTACTACTACTACTACTACTTATGATAATAATAATAATAATGTGTACTGTATTGCAATGGATATGGTCTTTATATGTTGCCTCTGTGGAATTCATTGTCGTGTTTCTTTCTTTCTCCTCTTTCATAGCATTAATATATAAAAATGTATAAGCATTAAAATATAAAAATGTATAAGCATTAAAATATAAAACTGCATAAGCATTAAAATATAAAAATGCATAAGCATTAAATAATAAAAATTTATAAGCATTAAAATATAAAAATTTATAAGCATTAAAATATAAAAATGCATAAGCATTAAATAATAAAAATTTATAAGCATTAAAATATAAAAATTTATAAGCATTAAAATATAAAAATGCATAAGCATTAAATAATAAAAATTTATAAGCATTAATATATGAAATTGTATAAGCATTAATATATGAAATTGTATAAGCATTAATATATGAAATTGTATAAGCATTAATATATAAAAATTTATAAGCATTAATATATGAAATTGTATAAGCATTAATATATGAAAATGTATTAGCATTAATATATGAAAATGTATAAGCATTAATATATGAAAATGTATTAGCATTAATATATGAAAATGTATTAGCATTAATATATGAAAATGTATAAGCATTAATATATGAAAATGTATAAGCATTAATATATAAAAATGTATAAGCATTAATATATGAAAATGTATAAGCATTAATATATAAAAATGTATAAGCATTAAAATATAAAAATGTATAAGCATAATATATGAAAATGTATAAGCATTAATATATGAAAATGTATTAGCATTAATATCTGAAAATGTATAAGCATTAATATATGAAAATGTATAAGCATTAATATATAAAAATGTATAAGCATTAATATATGAAAATGTACAAGCATTAATATATGAAAATGTATAAGCATTAATATATGAAAATGTATTAGCATTAATATATGAAAATGTATAAGCATTAATATATGAAAATGTACAAGCATTAATATATGAAAATGTATAAGCATTAATATATAAAAATGTACAAGCATTAATATATGAAAATGTATAAGCATTAATATATGAAAATGTATAAGCATTAATATATGAAAATGTATAAGCATTAATATATAAAAATGTATAAGCATTAATATATGAAAATGTATAAGCATTAATATATGAAAATGTATAAGCATTAATATAGAAAAATTTATAAGCATTAATATATGAAAATGTATAAGCATTAATATATGAAAATGTATAAGCATTAATATATGAAAATGTATAAGCATTAATATATGAAAATGTATAAGCATTAATATATGAAAATGTATAAGCATTAATATATAAAAATGTACAAGCATTAATATATGAAAATGTACAAGCATTAATATATGAAAATGTATAAGCATTAATATATGAAAATGTATAAGCATTAATATATAAAAATGTACAAGCATTAATATATGAAAATGTACAAGCATTAATATAGAAAAATTTATAAGCATTAAAATATAAAAATGTATAAGCATAATATATCAAAAATGAATAAGCATTATTATATAAAAATGTACAAGCATTAGTATATGAAAATGTATAAGCAGATGGAGAAACATGAGTCTATTTACGACGTAATTTATGTTATTCTGTTTTTCTTTCTCGAAATGTGCTATTTGAAGATTGTCGAGGCTAATATTTCCTACTGTATATTAACCTAATTTCAGGCATGGCTTTCTAAAGACAACGCTTCTCCTCTTCAGTCTGCATTGATTAAGCCTAATAGACATTAATTGCAATATGTGGGTAATACCGTTTTAATTATGAACTTACTGTATTGTGGTAAATACGCCTCATAATTTTAATTTTGAAGTAGTCCTCTGACATATACAAGTTTAAGCAATTATTCATCTCGTATTAAATAGCCATATTTGTACAACTCCTCCAATAGCAGATTAAGGTGGTAGGAAGCCCTAGCGCAATTTTAAAAAGCTCCCCCCCCCCCACCCCAATATATATTAACTGTCATTTCAATGCGTTGCGGGCCCCGGGCAACTGCTCAATTTTCTCCGCCTTCAATCCATCCTTGAATACCCCCTTACAGATGCAAAAAAAAAAAAAAAATGCAAGCGATGCTGTTGTTCCTTTTTTTTGGTTTCCCTCTATGGTATTGACAGTTTCCATATGTTGTCACTTGTACATATATTTGTGTCCATAGTCAGACAATGGATATTATCATTTCATATTTACGAATCATACTGTCAGAAAATCGATGGGTCGATACTTTGTGTGCGTGATGAAACACTAGATATTAATTGGTTTTCTTTATTACATTTGACAGCATCTTTAGTATGAAAATTGCGTTTATAGCGTATTTGAACTTTTACAGTAAATCAAGATTTATTCAAAGTGCATTTAATTTTGTGCAGCAAACATCTGTACCCTGTCTGTTAATGTATTTCACTCGTATCCAGTACAAAGACGTAGAGCTGTGCGAACAAGATTTGCATAGAAAATGAAAATATCGCTAAATATCTGCCTTCTTATATCAATATTGGATAAAAGAAAGTAACTACAAGTCATGAAGGGCAGATAAAACAAAATTCGCCGTTTATTTCGCAAGCTTTAACATGATCCAGCTGTGTTATGACATTAATAGAAATTGTTTTCCATTAGAGTTTACTTCTTCATTTCCATTGCAAATTTGAATTCTGACTTATACTTATGATTGTGTATTTTGCATAATGAATGTTGAAGCTTTGAGTACATTTCACTCTTTTCCTGGCATCTGAGGCGAGATGTCCTGTTCTACGTGCAAAACAAAAACCAAACAGGATTTCTGTTTACAGCTTGTTCTAGTGACCATTCAATATTTTACCTTTTGACTAGGATTATGTTCCCTTTTTTTCCAAAAGCATTCCACGTGATTATCCCATGGCTGAACATTGTGAAGGTTTTTAAAAAAAGCTTGTGCTCAAGGCTGGTTTAATTATGACTGAGTTTTAAAATGACAGAAAATTTACGGTAAGTTTTTCATTCTCCAGTAGGCACATGCCCGGTAATTTTTGTTATTTTGTTCTGATAGGAATTGAAACATGACAAATTTGGCGTCCGTTGGTGCTCACCAATCGAGGCCCATGCTTTTTGTTGTTGTTGTTGTTGTTGTTGTTGTTGTTTTCTTTCTTTCTTTCTTTCTTTTTTCGGGGGGGGGGGGGGCCGGGTGGAGAGTTCTCTTACTCGCCTAACTCTATTTCCTTTACATGGATATGTGAAATAGGTCAATCATATCTAATACTGGAGTGTGAATTTCCCGTACAATAAGTCGACTGTAATGTGATGTGAACTTTATACTGAACTTAAAAACATACATGCATGAAAGAAACTATTTGCATTCATTTAAAATTCTCTTGACAATACACTGAAAAAATGTAAGCATATTATAATTTGATTCTAGTGATAATCACTGCTGTTTTTACTGTTATGGATGATTAGACCACGTTAAAAGTATATGTATTTCATAAAACGGAGAGAATAAAAAGGTGCAAATACACAGTTATTTATTTATCCTGTTTTAAAGACGTTTGGTCTCTAAAATGGTCTCTTTGGTATCTAAAATGACATGTCTTTTCAAGACTTAAAAATAGTCATAGGAAGGCAATTTTTTTCGTTTTAAAACTCTGATAAAAATAGCATTCAAGGAACTATATAACCAGTACATCTTGCATTGCCATACAATACCACACCAAACCAATCCAAGTCCCGGATCACAACTAGTGGCGGAGTAGTAAAACAACATTCAGCTAATAATAACGTGCATCAAAGTTCAAGGGATAAAAAGTTTTTGCCGATTGAGAGACAGACAGACAGGCAGACGGACGGAGGGAGGGGGTGGGAGGAGGTGTAGAAAGAGAACAAATAAATCCAGCTGAAAATTATTTCGATGTTGTGCGGGGAATGCGGTTGATAACAGTTGGAAAATAGTGACCCAAAACAACAAATCCAGCTAACAAGTAGCTCCGGTGGTAAAGATTCCTGTCAATCTTTTGTCGAGGCACACAATTAAATGCAAATCAATTGTATGCGAAAAGTATTTGACAAAGATTAATGATTAATGACGCTGAAATTATATGTTATTGGTATAATTACCTCAATGTAGCGTGAAGTTTCAAGGGTACTGACTTGCCGAGCCATTTCTACGCAATATCATATCGTCAAACCGCTTTTATTGCAAAATCCAATTCAAAGCGTGACTGTATTCGACAAAAGGACATACACATCATCTGGAGATCACAGCAGTACAACCACGAAACTAGCTACATCTTTAATCTGTAAAGTGATTAATAACGACGCGCAAGAAAAAAAAATGCTATCAAAATGTATAACATCCAAGTATTCTTTACAAAATGTTTCAATAAATATATGGACATAAACATTTGGAATTAGTGGGACAGAAAAAGACAGACTGCATGGATATATCTTTTGTAAAAATTTATATGTGAAATGAAACCTAGAACTGTGTCGTAGCTTTGAGGGAACTTCAGTGAAATGTTTTTCCGCATCTTAGTCATTCTAAATCATTATGTGCAACAATTTTAGATCCCTTTTTATCATTTGGATATAGTTCACTATGGATAAATATTAGTTTTATAGTCATTCTATTAATGTCTTTTAGTTCTATTTGTGTTGATTCTATGCATGATTAAAGCTGTTTACATAATGAAGGTCACTGCCTATGTATCGATTAATGCGACCTTTTTAACACTATTTACCTTTTAGCTTGGTACTTTTTTCACTCTACAAACGTACTCGTTTCCAGTAATACTCATGATGTCGGTCCCAGGAACTTTTAGGCAGCTGTAGTCTTCCCCACATCACCATTCCCACCCCCTCTATCTTTTAGTCTCTTCTTTTCATAGACCTGTATGCAGTCTGTCTCCTAGTTTGCCTTCCTTAATGATAAAAGTCCGGTACTTCTTGATTACAAATTCCATTTCTCCTTACTGTCTGGACTAAATAGTCTATTTCCGACGCATTTTGCCCATAAAGCCACAGATCGGCAATGAAATGAAGCTGACTGACCTGTACAGAGTTCGCCCTTGGACGGTATACGATTTTATGCTGTCTCGCCATTTTGTCATTGTAAATGAGTGAAACCACCAACAGCAGTGTGACAATACATCTCACTGGAAGATAGTCTTATGTTTTTGATTTAACTCAAGTATATTGCCTAGAGTCATTAGCTGTTTTCTTCAGAAAATATTTAACCAAATGCGATGATTTTGTTTAATTTTTTTATTTTTTATGTTCCTGGCTACGCAAACCAGTTCCAGACACGCCAAGATCTTTGCCTGTGTACATGAAATTATATAATTGATCTCGTGATCTATCATGAACGCGTGTGAATTTCTTCAGCCAGAATACACGAATAACTTATTGTTACTTAATCCATTTAATAATAATAATAATAATAATAATAATAATAATAATTATTATTATTATTATTATTATTATTATTATTATTATTATTGTTGTTATTTTTATTTGTCTATTTTTAAAAATCTTTTTATGTATTCCATTTAATTTCCTTTCTTATTCTTTTTTGTCCCCAATTAAAAAAATACATTCACCAAAAGATTCATTTTCAAAATACCGACTTGAATATAATGAATTATATACAGTCAAAATGTTATGAATACACATGTTATGCTTACTTTTGCCTGCAAGACTACTTACCCGAAATACAGTCTTCTCTCTTTTAACAATGAATTCCTTATTATCTTGCATACTATTCGCTACTGAACAGTATAATGGATGTAATCAGTCTTCTAAAGTTAAAAGCTCTCAAAATTGAGTTCACTTAAGCCAGATGAAGGTATCAAGTTATAAATGAAAGGGTCGTCTTATCTATCTCATCCTTTTTGTCCTTGTTTTCATAATTTGTTCATTATGCAACCTTCTTGTCATGATCTACACCCTGTATAACGTTCCTTTGTCATGTGGATATTTGATTGGGAAACAGCCAAACATGGTTTATCTAAGTGCTCTTTTATTTAAAGCAATTTAATTGAAAATTTTATCTTGGATATCAGCAGTTTCTAATATTACATCATTTTGTTTGCATAAATCATGATTATATCTAGCGGCATTGACTTTAAAATATTGCACAAAAATATGGCTGACTTTATCTTGCAATGGATTGTTCTTCAAAGGAGAAACGTAATTCATAATTTATCATTTTTATCTTTGTGACAGCAAAGACACAAAGTTAATATTGGTTATATATAAGCTACCGAGGTTTAAAATACCTATTTCAGCATGAAAAATTGAGAAACATTAAGGACATGGGCAAAAAAAGGAAGAAAATGCATACTACAACGTGTCATTTAGTGCAAGGAAGGCAAATAATACATAAATCAAATTAATTGTCTTGTAATTTCTCATAAACGAGATATCCCAATGAAGTTTGCATGATAACGACGTATGGCGAGAATTGCAAACTTTTCAATTATTAACTTTCGGTGAGCATTTTTTTTTTTTTTTTTTTCTGGTATAAAGATAGATGTACGCTTGAATTTACATCATTCATTTTATTGTTAAATAAAATAATTAAATTTAAAATGATATCGATTAAATATAAATATAGTATATATGTACCTTTGCTAATGATGCTTCTTCTACTTCTAATAAATTTCGAAAGAAGATTTATAATCTTTTGATGAAATAAAAGTCTGGTAGCAATCGTATTCGGTCGCTTTTGAACTGAACATGTCGGTATTGAGGAGGCGTTGAATTCTGAAATATTTGCAAATAGTGGCCAAGTTAGCTTTTGCTAACATTCAAGAAATATTCCATTTGACCTCAGAGGTATTATTAATATTTAGAGTCCGATATATGCTATTATTGCCATACTTTTCTCTTATTATCAAAGATGGATGGTCAATACGTTGTTGTATATTACTGCCAGTGTTTATATAAGCTTTAAAAAAAACTCGGTGCACTGTGAGCTATGAAAATATTTGTTTGAGCTTGGAACTTTTTTGTAAACTTTTTATGCGAGACCCATAAACCATGTTCTATTAATAAATGATTCCAGTACAAATTCCCCTCTACTAGCGCCTGTAACATATACTAGCTTCTCCTAATTTGGGACGCTTGGATTGTACCATACTTCCTTGTTATACACTTCAAATTTACATAATAATTGAATATAAGCATCAAAAATGTATTAAGTCGTTTGCATAATATTTTGTAAATATCTACTCCCAAAAAAAAATGAAAAAAATCATACAAGGTGAAGTGGGTTCTAACATATTTATCCACTGCGATTCATATGTTAAAAGCTTTGTTAGCCACGTGACCTTACTTGAATCTTTAAACAAGAACATTTTCACTCTCATGCCTCATTCCCTGAAATATTTAACCATGACATTTTGCGTTTTTATTTTCTATCTAGATCTACTCTACGCAAGTTTAGAGAAAAGTGAATTTAACTCTTGTGGCTCGTTTTGAGGGGAATTTAGCAATGTAAGAAAAAAACTTAATTAATCTAGGTGATGCTAAACATTTTATTACTATTATTTTTCCAAATGGTGCGAGTAATCTTTTAGAACATTGCAGTAGTACATTTATTAATTTCTCTAATTCAGCGAATTACAATTTAGCGTTATCATATCATCCAAATTTAACGTAGATTTTGTGCCGAAAAAGGTGAACTGATCATAATCCCAATCGAGATAACTCTGAGCAGTATTTTATATTACACCCTGTACTATTCCCAAACCAAACTGCTTTAGTCTCATCAGTGTTTATACTAAATCCAGAAAACTTAGTAATTCCTAAATATTAAAAATATTTTTTTCACTTCCATATAAATATTAGTGAAATACCATCACCATATTACGATTTTATATTATTTCTATTGTTTATCTAAATTCAGTTTATACTTGGATTTTAACCTGTCAATTGGGACAGCATCTATGCACATATAATAACAATACACAAGTAGAGGGGATCACCCTATCTACCACCTCTTTTCATAGTGAACCATAAAACTTGTCAATATACTATTACAGATGATTTTATATTATTACAGAATAGCTTTATCCATTTTTTAACATAAAAACTATTTTTTTTAAAAATCTAATACTATTTCTATGAAGGGCCATGCCAAAGAATCAAATGCTTTCTCAGAATCTATTAAAAGCAAAATACCAGGTTTATCACACTTAATTGTACAGAACATGAGGTTATAAAGACTACGAATATTTGTTCCAATATACATCACTTTAATAAAACCTGTTTGATCTGTCTTTATTATAGCAGGTAAAACCATTGTTATTATATTTGCAATACAAGAAGAGGTTATCTTATTAGAAACATTTACAGTAGAGATTGGTTGCCATTTTGTTTTAGCTATTGTTTTGGTTTATCCCCGTTAGGTATACAATACATGATCCCATATGTTTGATTCAATGATAATTAGGTATGCAATACATGATCCCTTCTGTTTGATTCGATGATAATTAGGTATACACTACATGATCCCTTCTGTTTGATTCGATGATAATTAGGTATACAATACATGATCACTTCTGTTTGATTCAATGATAATTAGGTATACAATAATCCTTTTGTTTGATTCCATGATAATTAGGTATACAATACATGATCCCTTCTGTTTGATTCGATGATAATTAGCCAGAGATGAAAGAGCAATTTATTTTCTTAACTAAAATAATAGCTAATATCCTTCTATAAGAAGTTAACAAATTTTACTGTCAATCCATATAATCTAGGGCTTTTATTATTTGCATTATTTTTGAAAATGTGTTTGCCTCTGAAAAAGAAATAGGCACATCTAATGATTCTGTTTGTGCACTTTCCAATTTAGGAATATTTGCGGTATTTAAAAGAGACTCAAGATCGACTGAAGCTGCAATGTTAAGGGTTTCAACTAGCTATATTTGTATCACTGACTTTACCTGATTTTATTTTTTATGACACTTATAACCATAAAGAATTGGTCAGTCAGTTAGGGATGCGTAAATATAATATCATTACCTTCCTGTCATACAGTGTTCATCTTGCAACACAAGCAATTATTTTTGACCGCATGGAATGGAAAATAAGACCAATATAACATTACCTGATAAGGTCCTCTTGGTGGTTGTGACTGCGTCCGATTCTATCTTAAATAATTTGTTTGTCTAGGCGTTGTTTCATATGCTTAGTTTCTACTGTTCCATAAAATATATTTTAACCTCGCACGTTGTTCCTTTCTTTACTGAAAATAAAATTTACTAACGGTCTTCTAAATAAATCCGTTGTTCCGCATCTACCTGAAACATTATGCATCTTACCGTAAAAGCCGAGTTCACAAGCGTTGTGACACAAAAGTATCTTCATATGTTTTCTGAAATTCTTGATTCGACATATCTCAGAATAATATTGATTTGTTTACATGTTTTAAATTGCTTCTAGGTATGAATTTCATGAACATTCTTATGAGATACAAAATTCTTTCTATCCTTAAATAATTTGTAATCTCCTTCTATGTCTGTTCGAAACTTTTTGTGATATTGATTGTATGCCGATGTCAAGAAAAATGGTTTCATAAATAATCTCGATTAAAAAGACAAGAGTAAATCATTTCAAGTAATTTTGTTTTCCTTTATAAAAAAAAATACTTATTTAGTTGCTTGGATCATGTGTACTTTGTTTATACAGGAGCAATTACAATACGGTAGGATTGGAAGCAATAGCACCAAAAGTAATTTCATGTGAAGTATTTAGAGTTATACTAGTACTGATATTCCTTAGAGTTATACTAGTACTGATATTCCTTAGAGTTATACTAGTACTGATATTCCTTAGAGTTATACTAGTACTGATATTCCTTAGATTTATACTAGTACTGATATTCCTTAGAGTTATACTAGTACTGATATTCCTTAGAGTTATACTAGTACTGATATTCCTTAGAGTTATACTAGTACTGATATTAGTTATACTAGTACTGATATTCCTTAGCGTTATACCAGTACTGATATTCCTTAGAGTTATACTAGTACTGATATTCCTTAGAGTTATACTAGTACTGATATTCCTTAGAGTTATACTAGTACTGATATTCCTTAGAGTTATACTAGTACTGATATTCCTTAGCGTTATACCAGTACTGATATTCCTTAGAGTTATACTAGTACTGATATTCCTTAGAGTTATACTAGTACTGATATTCCTTAGAGTTATACTAGTACTGATATTCCTTAGAGTTATACTAGTACTGATATTCCTTAGAGTTATACTAGTACTGATATTAGTTATACTAGTACTGATATTCCTTAGCGTTATACCAGTACTGATATTCCTTAGAGTTATACTAGTACTGATATTCCTTAGAGTTATACTAGTACTGATATTCCTTTGAGTTATACTAGTACTGATATTAGTTATACTAGTACTGATATTCCTTAGAGTTATACTAGTACTGATATTCCTTAGAGTTATACTAGTACCGATATTCCTTAGAGAAAATAAGGAGAGGGCAATGTGTTGAAATCTTCATGTATTTCCCTTACATTATCGTTCAATTAACTAGATCTAGAAAACGACAGACGCATAATAATACGTCACGTTTGTGGCGTATTATGCAATGGCTTATATCCTGCCTGGAACGAATTATAACTCTCCAACCTGTTTAATTATATTGGTGTCATTCTATATATGACTTTTCTAAACACATTTACTCAAGCGCAATTCAGACTGTTCAAATATTGAAATATTTAACACTTTTTTTGAGAGCTGAATGGAGATTAAAGACAGGTACTATCTCAATCACTTCAACATTTCATGTTTGGATACAGAAATTCCACTTGACCGCTCACAACCTTATTAGACACCTGTAATTTGAGTCTACCATAGCATGCTTAGACACTTATCACATTTTCTAGACTTTAGTTAATGACGCATGTCGGAAAATCAAACCCGTTACTTATACGTTATAGCCAAACAGTGACGAAATAGTAATGTCATAAGTAAACATTCATTGCGTGATTTGTGAGAATTGTTAAATGGGATTGGTAAATGTTCAATAGTCTCTCTCTCTCTCTCTGTCTCTCTCTCTCTATCTCTCTATCTCTCTCTCTCTCTCTTAATATTCTGGCAGTTTTCTAGAATTTATTTATACATAAATTATTAGGTTTCTAACTTGTGCAACACAATAACTTGCCTATCTGTTGTATTTCTTCTACATCCACAAAATTATGAAAAGTAGAGTAAAAAAAGCCAAATATCCCGAGATACTTAATGGAATAAATATCAGTACTTTCGAACTCTTATAATGGACGCAATTCTACTGTGGAGCTACCTAGGAGTATGAACTTGTATTTTATCCTAATGTTCGGTTAATGGAAGATGGCAGTTCTGGGACTCTTTTCAAACTTAGTAATCGGATACCTGCAACTTAAAACGGCTAGAAACCAATAAAAGAAAGAAAAGAGCAAATTAAGCTTGAAAGAAATCTAGTATTAAGTGCTTCCTATGGCGCATAATGATCCCAAATTACCCAGTTTGGGATTAGCAACCATCAATAACGATGAAAAGGTCTGATATTTCACATCAAATGGTTAAACTGGATGGTAGCAGATAATATTTCTTGTCATAAACAATTACTATGGAAGATGCAATAATTACGATTAATTCAGTTTTATTCTAAATCTGATATGCACCTTTATCTAGACTAAAAACGTCGCAAATTTTATTATAGTATTTAGAACCTGCTTGGTGTAAAACGCAAATATAATAAATCTGTGCAGTAATAAAATACGTTTTTTTAAAATTATTTTTGTCAAAATAATGTTCACATTGTTTTATTGACTGGGAAAACACTTTTCACAGTCAGGATTCGCACAATCCTTACAGTGAGCTCATATACTTATGTACTAGTGATCAATTTTCTTCGTTTTTTTTCTTTCTGAAGTTCTAATGATATAAAAGCATGTATTAAAATGATATAGATAAATGCTACAACAGAGAGTCTTCTTTGCAACGGTAAGCCTTTTAACCAAATAGAATCCTCCAGAAAGGAAAAACAAAAGAACAAAAAACAAATAAACATGTTCACCAAAAGTTTGGTCAGACCTGAAATGTTTTGCAGGATTGTGTTTATCGTTACAAAATTAAGGATGAAAAAAAAAGCAGTTACACATAATAGGAAATATAATGCAATTTTGAGAATAGGAATTTCGATTCACTAACCAATCATGATTTATATATCAACAGAGATATAATAACATTATATGAGGCCTTTCGCGCCATGTGTTATTGAGACATTGAAATGAAACCAATTATTATAAATGTTTTCCTGCGCAAGGAAAGAAAACAAAAACAGAACTGCTAGGCAACCCGTCATAGTAAATAAACATCTTGATTTAAGCTATAGAGATGCGATTTGATTCAATAAATAAACCTTGTATGGAAACCAGATAGAAAAACACCATAAACAAGTTGACATTTCCCATAAAGCATAACTAATCTCGGAAATATTAATGTTTCACATCATGACAGGCGCATGAATAGTTTTAGAAATGAATACTTATGTTTATGTACTTGGACTGTGTCGCATGCGTTCGACTAATTTACTGCTAGAAAAGAAAATTAGTTGCATTGGATTCAGATACAGGCACAAAACATATAGGTATGACATCGTTCTCCCAAGCACGCGAATAGGGGTATGTTCTTAGAAATTGTTATCTTCTCTTTGAAAAAATTACGAATATCTCCAAACGTTGTATTGATGCAAACCCTTGTGTGAGAACGTGGAAACGTGTAAGGTAATTGCATGCATAAAGCAAATGTATCGGGGGTCAATGCATGGATATAGCAAATGTACCGTCGGTCAATGCATGCATTAGTTAAGTAAGGAGTTAAAATCACATTGACTGAGGTACAAGAAATATAAAACTTATATTGAACCGATCTCCGGAATGATTTTCCAAGCAAAATGAGTAGATAATGAAATAAATATATTTCATCTGGCCTGAAATAACTTTAGCAACCGTGCCACGTAGGGTTTATCAAGTATTTTCCTGACTGGCCACGGTCTGCAGACCGTCAATAGCGACCAAGAGGGTGTAATTACAAAAGGTCTGCTCTTCAGTCCTATTTCTAATATACCATGACTTATCTGTTTATATAAGCCTACAAGCCCATTTCAAATGTTATATTCGTAAATTGGATTTTTGACTATAGTTGACTTGGTATAGTTCTTGAGCAGTTGTACCCAACAGTTATTCTGAGCAGTTGTACCCAGCAGTTATTCTGAGCAGTGAATGTGCCAAAATTAAGTTAATATTTCTTTGGAAAAGTTCATTCAAGTGCGATCGATACATATATAGGGTAGGAAATAATGATTGCTTATCTTTGAGGAATAACATTGGGTGTGTATTTTTAAGGACAAGCATGCACAACAACTGGGTATTGTTTCAATTCGTGTTTGTATTAAAATATATATTTATGATTTTTTTTTCTAAAATGAAGAACTTACATTATTAATGTAAGTTTCAACACATATGCTCGCTTCTTCAGGGAGACGGTACATGGTATTTGATCGCTTCAAAATGTTTTTGAGGCAAACAAACGTGTACAGGTGTATATAATAATAAATGCTAAAATGGATTACACGCAAGTGTTTAATCCTGAGACAGATATAACATTTAAGGTCCGTGTAAAATCGATACCCAAATCAAAAACAATAAGTGTCATAAGTTCATGATTCTATACTACACTATAGCTTGGTCCATAGCGCTTCGCAGATTTTGCAACAGGCCTGTATGTAATAATAATAATAATAATAATAATAATAATAATAATAATAATAATAATAATAATAGCTTTTATTATAGAAAGATTGTTGATAAAAGCTCTAAGACGGTGGCATGATAAAAAAAACACTGACAATATTTATCATTATTAAAATGAATTACAAGAGTCAGAAACTGTCAAGAAACGAAGGAAATATATACTGAGTATATAAATAGGTAAAATTAAATTTGAGTTAAAGTATTTAAAAGCAACAAGAGCGGAATATGATTTTTGATATAATTAGGATTTTTTTTAGATGACGTCACCACGGTACGTAAACGACAAATAATTATATCATTTTTGTGCTTTGCAATGCTCGTCTGATTTTTGATTCGAAAGAAAGTATTTCCATAATTTGATACAAGACTGTATCGAACTTTATAAGAACTGATTCTTTTCCGTTTACACTATTTTTCGAATGTAATGGGTAGAGTTTTTAAAACAAATCTACATTAATCTTCAATGTCCGACATATAAGAGCGATTCGTGCGAAATTTTGTTACAATCGTTGAAAATGTTATACGAGATAAGATTTGAATGTTTCAAAATATTGGAAGAATAATCAAAACGGATTAAAATCTACAATAAAAATCTTGAAGTTCACAACTGTTATAGCTCATTCTTGATTTTGACGTTAAACATGTTAGATTCTTTTCAGTTGTCATACTTTAAAACAAACTTTGCTAAAGATACAGTTAATATGGTTTTTCTAAGGTAGAATGTCGTCGATAGTTGCTCATACAAGAGAAATTCGTGTTTGTATGGCGCAGGACACGTAAGTAATTTCTGCATGCCGTCTGCGTTTATTGTATGCAGTTCCAATCAGGAAAACTTTAGTTTGTGTGTGGTTTTTATTTACGTAGCAATTTTGCTACACCAAGTTAACAAACTTGACACATCATGGTTCAATCTTTTGTCTGTATCATCAGTCTTTGAGCGACTGTATCATCTATATACACGACGTATCAGTCTGATCAGATACATTAGAGATGGGCGGGGTCCCTGATAAAAACAAAGAATAAAAATTTTTAAATTGAAACTTGCGGAATTCTGGCAAGGATGTATCTATATGGCATCTGATCAGTAGTATAATCTTCTCTTTTTTGTGATAGATTGTCTTGGTTCACTAAATCAATTTCTTTTCTAAAATCTGACATAAATATACCAATAAATTTTGGTAAATATAATTCTTAATACCATCAATTTGTGCTATTTGTAAAACCCGTTTGACCGGCATTGATTTTCTAATACTAGTACTTGATTTATTGTGAGATCACAAATAAAATGTTATTAGAAACGAAGAAAAATGGATATGGGCATGTGTTTGAAGTTATTATGATAGGATGTGAAAAAAGAAATGGCCCGTTATATATATATATATATATATATATATATATATATATATATATATATATATATATATATATATATATATATATATACACACTTCCTCTCAGAGATGCGTGACTTTAGCTCCTTTCTTGTCACCCAGAAAGATGCCGGTTTTATTGTATATTTCATGGCAGAATAAGCGATGCGATGAATATCATCATCACCAATAAAAAATCGAGCATTGATCCTGACCATTCCTCTTGGACTTTTATAATAAATGGATTGAGATATTTAACGTATCTGCATCTTGTGTGTGAAAATGTCCTACCTTCCAGCACTTTACCTGACACTAATTAACTGAGTTTGCTGGTTATAGCAACAGTGTGATATTCCCACTGTTTGACGTATTCTGTAGGAACTTAATGGGTGCAAAATGTTTAAAATAAAGATTCCTGCTTTCTTTTTTAAATATATTTGTTACTAAAAGTGTATGCTTTGGAACTTTGAATTTGGCCCAATTTCAAGAAAATTTAATTTGGAACAAATATGATTGTGTCATGATCGTTTTAAACCTTTCAGAAAGCACAGACTATTTGTAAGCTATGTAATGAGAATTTGGTCTGCTGTACGAATGACTGACTAGGTCTACCGTGACCTGGTCACCTTGTCTTGGGGACATCGGTCAACGACTCTGCTGAGTGAGGCAATACGTCTTATTTCGGTTATCAATCATGTCTGCCGAACATGGACAATTGGACTTTTTATCCACTACACTTGAAACGATTGGCAAATAAACGAACCTGTGTAGGGATTGGAAAGCTAAAGAATCATTTGGCTCCCATTCCCTAATTGAACAACACCTTTAACCCGTGAAATTTCTCACCTCTATTCATACAGTTGTACTCATTGTATCTGAAGGAACTGTCTTGTCCAGATGAAAATAGCGGTAACTCTGTAAAATAGACGGTCAGGTGTTTTATCATGTATATGTGCCCATAATACCTTATAATGAAGCGGGCATTAAATTGAACTTTCATGTAGGTATTAGAAAAGTAAGCATGGAAACTACATGTATTCTACTAGTATCTTTACCCTGAGCTAGAGTAAGTGTGAAAATGGGAAACCATGTGTCTCTTTCTGTCAACATATTAAAGAGGCGCAATTAAGATTATAAATAACCCGATTTCGAAGTTAGACCAGGTAGTGTATTGTTAGGCAATAACCCGGTTTCAGAGTTAGACCAGGTAGTGTATTGTTAGGCTATAAACCGGTTTCAAAGTTAGACAAGGTAGTGTATTGTTAGGCAATAACCCGATTTCAAAGTTAGACCAGGTAGTATGTATTGTTAGGCTATAAACCGGTTTCAAAGTTAGACGAGGTAGTATATTGTTAGGCTATAAACCGGTTTCAAAAATTAGACCCGGTAGTGTATTGTTAGGCTATAAACCGGTTTCAAAGTTAGACCAGGTAGTGTATTGTTAGGCTATAAACCGATTTCAAAGTTAGACCAGGTATTGTATTGCTAGTCTATAAACCGATTTCAAAGTTAGACCAGGTAGTGTATTGTTAGGCAATAACCCGATTTCAAAGTTAGACCAGGTAGTGTATTGTTAGGCAATAACCCGATTTCAAAGTTAGACCAGGTAGTGTATTGTTAGGCTATAAACAGATTTCAAAGTTAGACCCGGTAGTGTATTGTTAGGCAATAACCCGATTTCAAAGTTAGACCAGGTAGTATATTGTTAGGCAATAACCCGATTTCAAAGTTAGACCAGGTAGTGTATTGTTAGGCAATAACCCGATTTCAAAGTTAGACCAGGTAGTGTACTGTTAGGCAATAACCCGATTTCAAAGTTAGACCAGGTAGTGTATTGTTATTGAATAACCCGATTTCAAAGTTAAACCAGGTAGTGTATTGTTATTGAATAACCCGATTTCAAAGTTAGACCAGGTAGTGTATTGTTTGGCAATAACCCCATTTCAAAGTTAGACCCGGTACTGTATTGTTAGGCAATAACCCGATTTCAAAGTTAGACCAGGTAGTATATTGTTATGCAATAACCCGATTTCAAAGTTAGACCAGGTAGTATATTGTTAGGCAATAAACCGATTTCAAAGTTAGACCAGGTAGTGTATTGTTATTGAATAAACCGATTTCAAAGTTAGACCAGGTAGTGCATTGTTAGGCAATAATCCGATTTCAAAGTTAGACCAGATAGTGTATTGTTAGGCTATAAAACGATTTCAAAGTTAGACCAGGTAGTGTATTGTAAGGCTATAAAACGATTTCAAAGTTAGACCAGGTAGTGTATTGTAATGCAATAACCCGATTTCAAAGTTAGACCAGGTAGTATATTGTTAGGCAATAAACCGATTTCAAAGTTAGACCAGGTAGTGTATTGTTAGGCAATAACCCGATTTCAAAGTTAGACCAAGCAATGTATTGTTAGGCAATAACCCGATTTCAAAGTTAGACCAGGTGAGTATTGTTAGGCAATAACCCGATTTCAAAGTTAGACCAGGTAGTGTATTGTTAGGGAATAATCCGATTTCAAGTTAGACCAGGTAATGTATTGTTAGGCAATAACCCGATTTCAAAGTTAGACCAGGTAGTGTATTGTTAGGCAATAACCCGATTTCAAAATTAGACCAGGTAGTGTATTGTTAGGCAATGACCCGATTTCAAAGTTAGACCAGGTAGTGTATTGTTAGGCAATAAACCGATTTCAAAGTTAGACCAGGTAGTGTATTGTTAGGAAATAAACCCGATTTCAAAGTTAGACCCGGTAGTGTATTGTTAGGCAATAACCCGATTTCAAAGTTAGATCAGGTAGTGTATTGTTAGGCAATAACCCGATTTCAAAGTTAGACCCGGTAGTGTATTATTAGGCAATAACCCGATTTCAAAGTTAGACCAGGTAGTATATTGTTATGCAATAACCCGATTTCAAATTTAGACCAGGTAGTGTATTGTTAGGCAATAAACCGATTTCAGAGTTAGACCAGATAGTGTATTGTTAGGCAATAAACCGATTTCAGAGTTAGACCAGGTAGTGTATTGTTATTGAATAACCCGATTTCAAAGTTAGACCCGGTAGTGTATTGTTAGGCTATAAACCGATTTCAAAGTTAGACCAGGTAGTGTATTGTTATTGAATAACCCGATTTCAAAGTTAGACCAGGTTGTATATTGTTAGGTAATAAACGGATTTCAAAGTAATCGATGATAGAGGTACTCAAAACACCAAATTGAATTAAACTTTCCTTCTGACCGTGACTAACAATAAATTAATTCTTATTGAGTCTTTGACTCATTGATATTTTATAAGTGTAATATTCTTCGGCAAATTGTGAAGGGAGGTTCAGTGATTTCTTGTATCAAACACAGATGAAATATTTAATATTCAATGCAAGGATTTATGTCGATCTCAAACATAGCATAGTCATAGTCAAAAGTTTCAAAGCGTTAAGAAAGATTATTTTTGGGTAGCATTGGACAGATTGACGGCCTCTTCACAGCAACTATGCAATTATGGTCGCTTAGAATAATCGGAGTCGACAATTATTGAAAAGCGTTTCATTGTTTTCTTTTATTCTCCATGTGTATAGGATGTTCATGCGTGTTACTTGAGCCACACATCTCAAATACTACAATTGTTTTCAATTGAATAAATCCCCTTGCTAAATTTAATATGAATGACCTAAACAAAATGTGATATAATTTACCGTACTAGGATCATCACAATATGAATATATTGCACGTGTTCCTAACTCGTACATCCTATAGTTCTGAAGCCACTTCGTCTCTAAGTACCGCCATTATTGCTACATTTCCCCATGATATGAAGGGATTGGAAATGATAAGGAACAAACCTATTAATTTCAGACCGGCCTCTTCAAGACAAACATGGAGATGCATAACAGTCCAATTTTCTTGTCCTGTTTCATGCTACAACAGGAAGACTCCACAAATTCCAGTAAATAGACTGATGTCTATAGCATCGACTTTGACAGTAAATAGACTTATGTCTATAGCATCGACTTTGACAGTAAATAGACTGATGTCTATAGCATCGACTTTGACAGTAAATAGACTTATGTCTATAGCATCGACTTTGACAGTAAATAGACTGATGTCTATAGCATCGACTTTGACAGTAAATAGACTGATGTCTATAGCATCGACTTTGACAGTAAATAGACTGATGTCTATAGCATCGACTTTGACAGTAAATAGACTGATGTCTATAGCATCGACTTTGACAGTAAAGAGGGCAAAGGCGCTTTAAGGACATCCAAGAAGATTGTAGAAACTGAAACCGTTCTCTAACAAAAGGAAGCAGGTGTTAATAATTTACTTGAAACTACTTATGGCTGATTTACTACAAACTAGGGACATTCATTAACATAGTTCACAGAGCAACATCCTGGCATTTTGGAGAAGAATGCACGCTTAACCCAAATGATGTTGAATTTTTATAACTTTTTCCATTTTCTTGCTTTGTTTACTTGAAAAAGGGACATTTTGACAACAGGCAGTAAAGGTAAACACTCATAAACGACTATTGTATCAAGTAGCGTGTTTCCCAAGTTTATATAAAAAATGAAAACAATTGTTTCTCTAAAATATATATTGGTCAATAAAACTAATTTGAACACAAATCAAAGTACCCATACAAGGGACCTTAGAGAATCGTTCACAAAACTACGATACCCATTATTAAAGTAATAAATCAATGTTAGCAGACAATATTGCTGACATTGTCGATATTTATGATAGAACACACCACACGAACTCCATTTAATAAGTTTCAATTTCAAAACGCCCTTATCCTGTCAATGAAAAATGAGACGTATGCTTTGGAGGTCACATGACAAATATGCCAATGCTCCAAGTCGAAAAGTAAACGTTTATTATCAGTGTTCGTTTTGCAAAGACGTGAAGTGAACTATCTATAAGTACTCCGTAACGACAGTGGATAATAACTAGTGAGTTACTTAGGTGACCATACAGAGCTGCTGTTTTTATTTCCAGAAAATGGAAGAAGCTTTACGAGAACACATGTTTCTTTGTATAATAAAATTAGTACATATTTTGTCAGCCACTGTCAAAACTGTTGCGGAAAGTAGGGGGCATGTATATGTCTTTACTATAAAATAATTCATATCACAGAGAGATCAAATTATATATTTTTCTATTGTCATTTTTATAGTATTAATAACTTTAGGTGATAATATATAAGGCAATGCATTTTGTAGTCTACCTCTTTAGAACTGTTTTAGATGAGATTAAATACCCCCCCCCCCAAAAAAAAAAAAAAAAAAACAACCAAAAAGCAAAAAAAAAAAAAACAGTCTGGTCCTCTGGTTAATTATGAAATGATCTGAATACTATAATTCTAAACCCTAAACCCTAATTCTAACCCTGTCTTCAAAAACATGAAAGTATTATATGCGAACTTTACCAATTATACACCTTACGAACTCCTAAATGCAGAATACTGGCATTAAATATATTTTACTCAATGTTTAACATGTAATTTTAATTAATAGCCTCAGTCAAGTATGAAGACACCTATTAGTTCTTCCCCGTGATCAAACACTTTCTTCTACACAAGTACTCTTTGTTAGCGTTTCCAAATACGAAATGACAAGTTGTTCAACAGTTACATAAACAGTAAAAGGAAAGATTGTTGTAATCTATGTGAAGGATAATATGTTTGAGTCATTGTGCTTTATTGATTGCTACAGGACAGGTGTAACAAACCTAGCAGAAATTCATTTTTATATGGAAACAATATGAAATTGTATTACCTAACAATGCAGTTCGCTATATTTTGTTTTAGTAGATCATCCACGGTAATCTTTTTTTATAGTGGAACAAAAACCATACCCCGATGAAAAAAACTCACCACATGCCTGTTAGACTTGAACCATTGCTTTGATCAGGTGCGTTCGATCAATTATAAAAGAAAGCCTAGCGGAAAAATTTGCAATGTATTTTTGTGCTGAAATCACACAAACAGTTTCATATTCATATATGAAAAATTTTAATAGGTCGTCGGGGATGTTCTAACATGTCTCTGCTTTGTCTACAGGTTGCCTAGAATTTGTTGAAATTGGACGTAGAGTCAGAAGTTCTACAGAATTTATCTTTGATACTGATTCCTTCTGGAACATCTGCAAGATGCGGTTTAAGGCAAAACCGTTACCATGACACCGAGCAATACATGCTATTTTCTTTCACACGAACACATTTTTCATATCAAATGAAGGGTAAAGTTTTCTTACATTAGATCACGAGGGCCATAAATGTGATTGGTACTGAAAATTGCAGATTAAGTAAAAAGAAAAAAAAATGCATTCTCTAAAGAAACAAGATTAAATTATTTGGGGAATCAAAATATCATGGATATATATCGTAACATCTGCTATGCAAATGACCGAAGTGCAATTTCGTGTATTATATTCTGTGACATATCCAAAACATTTGATAGAGTGTGGCGTATTGGATTATTTCTTAAAATTAAAAAGTTATGGAATGAACGAAACTATATTGGCATGGATCGTTGATTACGTAACTAAAAGGACTAAAAGGTTGGACAACTAACTGCATGTGCACCTCAGAGACCGGTATTAGGCCCCTTCCTTTTTCTTAAATACATTAATGACATAACAGAAAGTTTAACATCACTGATTAGTTTATTTGCAGACGATCCCTCTTCATAATACATAGCGCCGGATCCATTTTTCATTCAGAGCGCATTAAACGATGATCTTTAAAAATTATCGGATTGGGCAAATCTCCGGCTTGTTAATTTTAATTCATCCAAAACAGAGTGCGTTCTTTCCACAAACGGGGAATCTGAATACACAACGGACCTTGAATTTTTGGCTGAAAGATTCGTTTTTTTACATCACATATAAATCTGGGAATTATTTAATCATCCAATCGTTCTTTGAGCAACCATATTGAGTATATGATTCATTCTGCATTTATGCGTATTGGACAACTGAAGAAGTTAAATATGTATTATAAAAACATAACCTAAATAAAATTTATTTAACCTGTATTCGCCCAATTCTGGAATATGCATCTGAAATTTGATCTTCCTGTAATAACGCAGATTCCGGAAAAACTTGAAAAGTTGCAACTTGAAGCAGCCACTCTGGACTACCAAACTTTGCAAGCATAGAAGCACTTTATTTTCAAACTGGCTGGCGTACTCTCGCAGAAAGTCGAAACATAAAAAGTCTCTGTCGCTTTTTATAAAATTATCAACAGTCAGTCTCCTGATTATATGGGTCCCTGGGTGTCTGAGTGATGTAAGTCGCTCGCCTCTACAGGTCACTCACACATCTCACCTCTGCCCATATGAGTTCGAGTCACGGATCGACCAACACGGGCATGTGAGAAAGCTTGTCAGGAGCTTCCCATGGGTCGGTGGTTCTTCCCGGGGTCTTCCCGGGATCTTTCTCTACCAGCTATACTGGTCGCCATAGATAGCCTATCATGTGCTGAAAAATGGTGTTAAACCCACAAAGGCAAAGTTAATCCTCCTGATTATTTAACTGACTTACTCCGACCTTGTTCGCGTGACACAGTGTCATATAATCTGAAAAACTTGAACAATATGATGCAATATCGATGAAGAACCTATCTATTGAAGAAATCATATATACTGTTATGTATGGTGTTTATATGGTATTATAAATATTATATTTTAGGAGATTGTAAGTGTTTCTTCACTTTAATATTTGCTTAAATCTTAATGTTATCAGGAAAAACATGTTTAACTAATGTCCTTGAATTAGGTTGTTTTGATCAATATGTTTTCTCAATTTGAAGGTCAAGGTTGAATTTTGTTTACAAGTAAAATTCCATTAAGATGACACATGTTCTAGAACATTCTGTCATGTGACCAATCTTTATATATACCATGTTTGGTGGACATTTTTTCAGTTTTGACATTACCATCAGTCTTGTAAAGAGCTATTACAGTTGTGAAAATTCATTCCAAATTCTAAGAGAGGAATTATTTTAAATATTCATTGGATTATAACAGTGCTCATAAACTTTTGGATTTTGGATTTTTAATTGATGATTTTGGAATTTATGTGAACTTATTCGGAGATTTTGGAATACTTCATTTTGACATCAGCACATCAAGATTACTAGTACATCAGGACTTTGGAGACCATTAGCACATCATAACATTTAAGGACACAGCCGTGAATTCGGAACATTCTATATTTAGGACTTGTGATTAGAACAATCATTCTTATTGGATTATTAGGATTTCAAAACACATTACTGTAAGTGACTTTTTGATTTTTCATTTTAATTATCTAGTAATAAATTGCTTGTTGATTTTTACTTGATTTGTTGGTTTCACTTTCTTTCTGTTACATTTTTCTTAGACCATAGAGTCGTAACAGAAATTGGGGGCTCGTCGTCCGGGATCTGAATTTCTTTAAAGCATATTAGAGATATTAAATTTATCTTTGAAATTCATATTGATTTTGTCTCGGAGAATTTTTTGTGTCTTTGGCAAAGATTTTTAAATAGAGAAATTTGTTTTGTGTGAAACCAACAAGCATTTACAATGGCATCTAATGTTCAGAATTTCATTTCAAAACCTATCCAGGAGGGGATAGAGTGCATGAGAAAGTTAATTGAAGAGTTCAAAAGGTGCATCCATAGTGATGTTAAAACCTATCTTGACGAGCAGAATGTGGAAACTTTGGAAAATGCTGCTCGTATGGCTGATGATTATTCCTTGACTCACAAAATTTCATTTGGTAATAAATCGTCCTCTCAGCAGTTTTCTGGTAAAAAAACCATTTCAATCTCATTCGAGTACTTCCAAATTTCACAACAGCACAACTGTTAGGAATCAAACATCTGATAAGACTGATCAGAAATCCTTATCTCTTCCTACGTGCGCTTATTGTAAAAAGAAAGGGCACGTTATTTCTGATTGCTTCAAGTTGAAAAATAAGCAACAGAGAAAAGACAGAGCTTTTCCAAATGCTCTTATTTCTACGAGGTCAAGGTCACGGTCTTGTATTGAAAGCAATGCATTTGTTGGGTCAAACAAACCCCAGTCTGATTCTATTTTGGAGGCTTATGAACCATTCATGTCAGAAGGTTCTATATCACTTATTGGTGATTCTGCCAAGCCTATCCCAATTAAAATATTAAGGGACACTGGAGCTTCTCAGAGTCTTTTATTATCAGGTACTTTGCCTTTGTCTGAGGAGTCTTCTTCAAGTGAAAGTGTTCTTGTTCAGGGAGTAGAGTGCGGCTTTGTAAATGTTCCTCTTCATTGTGTAAATTTGGCATCAGACTTAGTTTCTGGACCTGTGACTGTTGGGGCAGTGACTTCTTTACCCATAGAGGGTGTTCATTTATTACTAGGCAATGACCTAGCTGGAGATAAGGTTGTGGTTAATCCACTTGTAACTGACAAGCCTTGTTTGGATCAGAAAGTTGATCCTGTCGAAACTGAAATTCCTGAGTTGTACCCTGCTTGTGCAGTTACTAGAGCTATGGCAAAAAGAGCTCTTGAGAGTGATGTTGATCAGGATGTTATTCCTTTAGCTGACACATGTATTGGTCAGTCTTTTGATGAGGTCATTTTTTCCTCAGGTATTGATCAATCAAATGGTATTGATCACAGTGATCCTCTTTTGGCAACTCATTCTCTTTGTTCTAATCAGGATGACAAACGACAAGCCCTTGTCGTTGAACAGGAGCAAGATCCCGAGATATCTTGTTTGTTTCAGAGGGCTATTAGTGAAACTGAAGCCACACAAATTCCAGTGTGTTACTTTGTGAAAAATGGGGTCCTTATGAGGAAATGGAGACCACCTGAGGTACCTGCTGGTGACGAGTGGTCAGTGAGCTATCAAATTGTTGTTCCTAAGTCATATCGACAGGAAATTCTTAATTTAGCCCATGAAACTCCTTTGGCTGGTCATTTAGGAGTCCGTAAGACTTATCACAAGATCTTGAATCATTTTTATTGGCCGAAACTCAAAAGTGATGTTTCTAAATACTGCAGATCTTGTCACACTTGTCAAATGGTAGGAAAACCCAATCAGAAGATACCTAAGGCTCATCTGCAACCTATTCCTGCATTTGATGAATCATTTAGTAGAATAATAGTAGACTGTGTTGGTTCTTTACCCAAAACCAAGTCAGGCAACCAATACTTGTTGACCATCATGTGTGCATCTACAAGATTTCCAGAGGCAATTCCTCTGAGAAATATAAAAACTAAAACTATTGTGAAAGCTTTGGTGAAGTTTTTTACACTTGTTGGCCTTCCCAAATCTGTCCAGTCGGATCAAGGGTCAAATTTTATGTCTGGAATTTTCCAACAAGTTATGCATGAATTAGGCATCCAACAGTTTAAATCTTCTGCCTATCACCCTGAAAGTCAAGGTGCTTTGGAAAGATTTCATCAAACTTTGAAGAATATGATTCGATCATATTGCTTTGATACAGAAAAGGATTGGGATGAGGGTGTTCATTTGTTGTTGTTTGCTGTTAGGGAATCAGTTCAAGAGTCGTTGGGTTTTAGTCCCTTTGAACTAGTTTTTGGTCATACTGTCCGTGGACCATTGAAATTATTGAAAGAGAAACTTCTTTCAAATGAAGACTCAAAGATTAATCTTCTTGATTATGTTTCTGATTTCAAATACAAGTTGTCAAAGGCCTGTGAAGTAGCAAGAACTAATCTTCACACTACTCAGTCAAATATGAAATTAAGGTATGACAGAAATTCACAGGAAAGGAGTTTTAAACCTGGTGACAAAGTTCTGGCTCTCTTGCCCATAACTCAGAATCCTCTTCAGGCTAAATTTTATGGTCCTTATACCGTTGAAAAGAAAGTAAATGACTTAAATTATACCATTAACACTCCTGGGAGACGGAAACAGAAACAACTTTGTCATATAAATATGAAAAAGGAATATTTTGACAGAGATAGCCCAGCTAATTATTCTGTTAATTTAGTTGTACCTGTCCCACACAGTGAAGATATCAACGATGGAATACGATCAGACTATAGTGACTCTGGTATAACCAATCTTCGGAATTCAGAAATATTGAACAACCTAGACCAGAAACTTTCACATCTACAACAACAGGAAAGAAATGAACTAAAACAGCTATTACATGACTATGAGCACTTGTTTCCTGATGTTCCAACACGAACAAGTAAAATTTATCATGACGTTGACATTGTAGATTCTGCGCCTGAGAAACAGCATCCTTATAGGATGAATCCTCTCAAACAGAACTATCTGAAGAAAGAAATTCAGTATTTACTGGAGAATGATTTCATAGAACCAAGTAAAAGTAACTGGAGTTCACCATGTATTCTTGTTCCCAAGCCAGATAATACATTCCGTATGTGTACTGACTATAGAAAAGTCAACAGTGTCACCAAAACTGATTCATTTCCAATCCCAAGAATGGACGATTGCATTGATAAAATTGGAAATGCGGAATATGTCACCAAGTTTGACCTTTTAAAAGGATTCTGGCAAATTCCACTGACGGAAAGGGCAAAAGAAATTTCAACATTTGTAACTCCAGATGGACTTTATCAATATAAAGTCATGCCGTTTGGAATGAAAAATTCACCTGCAACGTTTCAACGTCTGATGAACATGATAACATTTGGTCTTGATAATTGTGACGCTTATATCGATGACGTCATTATCTACAACAACACCTGAGAAGATCATTTGGAAACCATTCGAAAATTCTTTGATCGACTCAGCGATGCGAATCTGACAATTAATTTGAGCAAAAGTGAGTTTTGCCATGCTTGTGTCACATTTTTAGGACATATTGTGGGACAAGGTCAGGTTAAACCTATAGAAGCTAAGGTCAAAGCTATCTCTGAATTTCAAGTTCCAATTTGTAAAACGCAACTGATGCGATTTCTAGGTATGGTTGGATATTATCGGAAATTTTGTTCCAATTTTTCCAAAATTGCTGAACCTTTGACAAGTTTATTGAATAAGAAAACCAAATTTCATTGGTCTGACAAGTGTCAGGAATCTTTTGACAAGTTAAAGGCCATGCTTAAGAATGCACCAGTTCTTTCTGCACCAAATTTTAGCCAATCATTTAAATTATCTGTTGATGCAAGTGATGTAGGGGTTGGTGGAGTATTGATTCAGGAAGACAAAAGTGGTGTGGATCACCCTGTGTGTTATTTTTCTTAAAAGCTAAACAAGCACCAGAAAAATTATTCCACAATTGAGAAGGAATGTTTGGCTTTGATATTGGCTTTACAGCATTTTGAAGTGTATGTTACCTCAGCTCTTTCTCCAATTATTGTGTACAGTGATCACAATCCCCTTACTTTCATCAACAAAATGAAAGATAAAAATCGGAGATTGTTGAGATGGGGTTTGATATTGCAGGAATATAACATTGACATCAAACACATCAGGGGAAAAGACAATGTGATTGCAGATGCACTCTCACGTGCCTAGAGATGTAATATTGCTTGATGTAATTAATCCAGTATCATAAAACATGTTCTTATGTAATTTTGGTTATTATAGTATTAGATGTATATTCAAAAGAAAGCTTTATTACATAAATCTTTCTTTTTCTTTATGAGGGGAGGTGTTATGTATGGTGTTTATATGGTATTATAAATATTATATTTTAGGAGATTGTAAGTGTTTCTTCACTTTAATATTTGCTTAAATCTTAATGTTATCAGGAAAAACATGTTTAACTAATGTCCTTGAATTAGGTTGTTTTGATCAATATGTTTTCTCAATTTGAAGGTCAAGGTTGAATTTTGTTTACAAGTAAAATTCCATTAAGATGACACATGTTCTAGAACATTCTGTCATGTGACCAATCTTTATATATACCATGTTTGGTGGACATTTTTTCAGTTTTGACATTACCATCAGTCTTGTAAAGAGCTATTACAGTTGTGAAAATTCATTCCAAATTCTAAGAGAGGAATTATTTTAAATATTCATTGGATTATAACAGTGCTCATAAACTTTTGGATTTTGGATTTTTAATTGATGATTTTGGAATTTATGTGAACTTATTCGGAGATTTTGGAATACTTCATTTTGACATCAGCACATCAAGATTACTAGTACATCAGGACTTTGGAGACCATTAGCACATCATAACATTTAAGGACACAGCCGTGAATTCGGAACATTCTATATTTAGGACTTGTGATTAGAACAATCATTCTTATTGGATTATTAGGATTTCAAAACACATTACTGTAAGTGACTTTTTGATTTTTCATTTTAATTATCTAGTAATAAATTGCTTGTTGATTTTTACTTGATTTGTTGGTTTCACTTTCTTTCTGTTACATTTTTCTTAGACCATAGAGTCGTAACAATACCAAAACTTATCCACTCTTGGAACGATCTGCCACAATACTATACCTTATCGACTCCTGTAACGAATCTGCCACAATCGACGAGAAACTGTTTATCTATGCTAACCTTCTTAAAAGAAATTACCGATCGCAAAATTACTGCTCCCAGTTAGTTAGCATTTGGTAATAGGCTAGCTTCTGTGCTATTAAGCCGATTAGGACACAAATGCAGTTTGCTCAATTTTGATTTAATTAGATGTAATCTTATTGCTGATCCTTCCTGTTCTTGTGGATTTCCAATAGAAAAGACTATTTTCTTTTTGAATGCAGATTCTTTAACATCGGAAGAAATTAGCTTTTTCAGAGACTATCAGTAATGAATATTAATATTGATTCTGGTACAATTTTATCTGGCAACGAATTTTACTCAGCTGAACAAAACACTTTGCTACAAAAGGAAATGCAGAAAGTTTTAATTAACACAAAGAATAAGCATAAATGTGATTACATTTTGTTCTATTATGTTAAAGTTACAATGTTACCGACCAGACCTCACACCAAACACCAAACTCTGCTCTGTACTTTCCTTCTCCTTTATTTCCTACATATATCTCATATATATATATATATATATATATATATATATATATATATATATATATATATATATATATATACGTCACCAATCTCGATGTTGTTTACCCACAACTCTTGCCTGCATGCTGATTAATTAATTCCATAAGGTTTATAATTGGAGAGTAACTCGTAAGCTGAAAAATTTGTTTCCAGTCCTTTTGTCTTGTATAGATAGTTGTGATCTTCTTGACAATAAAATATGTTTACACTAAACTATACTGATACGACGAAAACAAAGGAATATCTTTTTTCTCTATAAATAATCAAACTGAAGAAATTCATAGATTATGGAATTATAATCAAGATCCAATATAGTTATTGAGATTATAACAATGTACAAATATTAAGGCACAGATAAAATTAAAGTACAACACATGCGTAATATAATAACCTTAACAGAGACATGCCATACGTTATACCATAACCGTAACAGAGACATGTCATACGTAATACCATAACCTTAACATACATGCCATGCGTAATACTATAACCTTAACACACATGCCATGCGCAATACTATAACCTTAACATACATGCCATACGTAATACCATAACCTTAACAGAGACATGTGTTAGGTAATACCATAACCTAAACATACATGCCGTACGTAATACTATAACCGTAACAGAGACATGTCTTAGGTAATACCATAATCTTAACATACATGCCATGCGTAATACCATAACCTTAACATATACATGCCATGCGTAATACCATAACCTTGACATATACATGCCATGCATAATACCATAACCTTAACATATACATGCCATGCGTAATACCATAACCTTAACATACATGCCATGCGTAATACTATAACCTTAACAGAGACATGCCATACGTAATACCATAACCTTAACAGAGACATGCCATACGTAATACCATAACCTTAACATACATGCCATACGTAATACCATAACCTTAACATACATGCCATGCGTAATACCATAACACTAACATACATACCATGCGCAATATCATAACATTAACATACATGCCATGCGTAATACCATAACCTTAACAGAGACTTGCCTTACGAATTACAATAACCTTCACAGAAATTTACCTTACGTAATACCATAACCTTAACCGAGACTTGTTATACGTAATGACATAACCTTAACAGAGACATGCCATACGTGATACCATAACCTTAACAGAGACATGTTTTAGGTAATACAATAACCGTAACAGAGATATGCCTTACATAATACCATAGCCTTAACAGAGACATGCCTTACATAATACCATAGCCTTAACAGAGACATGCCTTACATAATACCATAACCTTAACAGAGACATGTTTTAGGTAATACAATAACCGTAACAGAGACATGCCTTACATAATACCATAGCCTTAACAGAAGAATGCCTTACATAATACCATAGCCTTAACAGAGACTTGCCTTACATAATACCATAGCCTTAACAGAGACATGCCTTACATAATACCATAACCTTAACAGAGACATGTTTTAGGTAATACAATAACCGTAACAGAGAAATGCCTTACATAATACCATAGCCTTAACAGAGACATGCCATACGTGATACCATAACCTTAACAGAGACTTGCCTTACATAATACCATAGCCTTAACAGAGACATGCCTTACATAATACCATAACCTTAACAGAGACTTGCCTTACATAATACCATAGCCTTAACAGAGACTTGCCTTACATAATACCATAACCTTAACAGAGACTTGCCTTACATAATACCATAACCTTAACAGAGACTTGCCTTACATAATACCATAGCCTTAACAGAGACTTGCCTTACATAATACCATAACCTTAACAGAGATTTGCCTTACGTAATACCATATTCTAACATAGATTTGCCTAAAAGGCTTCTTTGTATAAAAAACGAGTAGGCAAAATCAAATGGATGGAACGTGCAGGGCAGTTTTGGGCCGCATGAACTCCAATTCCCACTAAACTCCTGATGCTAAATAAAACGAGTCTTGGTTTGTAGATATATACTCCGTGGTCGATTGTAATTGGTAGGCGAAATAAATTGTGAATGGTTTTTTCTTGTTGTGCACAAATCACTATACAAAGTTCATGAAACTAATCTGAGAGGTTGTATTTCAAGCATGGCGTCATAAATATCATTATCATTGACGATCAGCTTGATAGTGGTCATGGTGTACACAATCATTCATTCATTCAATCATTGCTTTTTTCCTCCATAAGGACATTACCAGATACATAGGTGACAAACATGACAAAAGAACAGATAAATCACATTTAAAAATGTACAAATACGCAAAGGTTAGCTTGAATAATTGTGCCTTAAAAAGTAATAAACAATTGTATCCAAGCGACAATTACAGAATTATAAAGTAAACATGAAGAACATATCTGGAAATGCACAGATGAACCAAAATATTCGTTCATAAACATGTATATGAACAAGGATTGTATACTTGCCCGTATTTAAATACGTATGTGATATGGGAGTTCCTTGGAATCACAGTTCTAAAGCATTAATTTTATCCGGTAAGTGGGGCCCATAACTCCAAGTACCTAGTGTTGGGGTCACTAATCATCAGCACGTGATCTATACTAGAAAATGTCGCCTGTCATGACATTAGGAGATTAGTGTTACAATTAAGGTAAGGAAAAATATATTTTCGATATCAGAACAATGAACTGGAATGAACTAATGCAAAATCGTTGAAGCTGAGCTTCATCTAGTGGACTGTCAGGAGTAAGCCCGAGTAGTTTCGTCTAGTGGACTGTCAGGAGTAAGCCCGAGTAGTTTCATCTAGTGGACTGTCAGGAGTAAGCCCGAGTAGTTTCATCTAGTGGAATGTCAGGAGTAAGCCCGAGTAGTTTCATCTAGTGGAATGTCAGGAGTAAGCCCGAGTAGTTTCATCTAGTGGACTGTCAGGAGTAAGCCCGAGTAGTTTCATCTAGGGGAATGTCAGGAGTAAGCCCGAGTAGTTTCATCTAGTGGAATGTCAGGAGTAAGCCCGAGTAGTTTCATCTAGTGGACTGTCAGGAGTAAGCCCGAGTAGTTTCATCTAGTGGACTGTCAGGAGTAAGCCCGAGTAGTTTCATCTAGTGGACTGTCAGGAGTAAGCCCGAGTAGTTTCATCTAGTGGACTGTCAGGAGTAAGCCCGAGTAGTTTCATCTAGTGGACTGTCAGGAGTAAGCCCGAGTAGTTTCATCTAGTGGACTGTAAGCCCGAGTAGTTTCAGCAGCTGGAACTGATCATTACTTTGGCTGAGCTCCATGTGGAGGGCTAGGCCAACCTGATGGTGTATGTACCAGTGAAAATCGTTGGCGACATGCCTCGTACGAAAGCAAGATGTCACAATTTGTTGAAGTAGGTCCTTATACTGGTGGCCGCATTTTTAACAGAGAGACACACAGTGATTTTGGTTTTTGGACCCACAGAGACTCTACGAACTTAGTATAAGCTTGTAATTGTTTGTTGCAGTGGAATAAACAATAGAGTGATTAGCTTCTGTGTGAAGAAGTCGAAATCAGGAGAAATCATGATCACTACTTATTCTTTCTCGCCAAGCGACCTCTTAGTGTTGGTAAAAAGCTTTGTTAACTATTCTCATCCTCTGATATTTGTTTGGGAAATATGTCTGGTTCGTGAAATTTGTGCGGAAGTCAGTCAGGGCATACTTTTGAAGTGTGCAAATATCGGGAGTATGGCCAGTTTGTACTGAATATGTGCCATCCAAAAACATAAAAAGACGCGTGAGAAATATCTGTCTGGAGAAAGCACGATTTGGCAGGCTCAACGTTTTCAGAGAAAGAGGAGTTTACGTTGATCAATCTCGGCTGTAATTCTTATCAGTCCTAGCATATACTAGCGTTTTTGTTCTTGAAATCCCCGAATTTTCATCGCCATGGAGCTTGTTGAATTCATAGTGGTCTATCTTTTGAAGCTGATTCCAAATTTCTCAACCATACAGCAGTGTTGGGTTTCCAATTTTATTATATAGATTGGCAGATATTATTGGGTTTAGATTTGGAGTGCCAACTCCAAGATTTGCGGTTGCGATTAATAGAACGACGTGACTTATCTTGTAATATACACACGTGAGTAGTCGAATCGGTTTCCTGAATGACTGTATCACCAAATGTTAGGGAAAGCTTGTGGTTTGAACCTCTTCTCTTTCCAAATGCGATAATACATGACTTTTGAGCATTTATTTCGTAGCGCCATTTTCATGAGTATTCGGCAATTATTGCAAACCTCGTAGTCAGATTATCAGGTGAGTTTGCAAGACATGTAAGGTCATTTGCAAGTGTAGGATAGGAGCATTGTAAGCTACCTGTTTTACAACATAGGTTGCTCCTGAACAGTTTATGGAGCAACTCCTGTATGAATACCAGATAAAGAAAGAAGGAAGGACACCACCCTGTCGGACTCCCTGTCTAATTTCAACGTGATAGTGGTCATGGTGTACACAGTGAGTCATTAGAAACTAAAATGGAAATAAAACCGTATTGGTGAGTTTGGATTTGAATAAAGCCAGCTTGAATATTGAAAATAATGTTGACATTTATTCGACCTAATATAAAATCAGTCTTAACGTTTTCATTCTATGTGACATTACATATCTACAATAAGAACATAAAGTAGCTGTTCCGATCTCATCCATACTTCTCAGCATGTAATGACGTGTAATATAAATGATTCCATTATAGAGACTTAATATATATCAAATATAAATAATACTTATGCAATAATTGATTTCTTTCTTAACAAGAGAAACATAAATCTGAAGGTCTGTACCAAACTTAATAATTATGCAATAATTGATATGTTCCTTAACAAGAGAAATATAAATCTGAAGGTCTGTACCACACTTAGTAGGCACCTTTCACCATATTATGTGTGAAGGTATCTCTCTTTTATAAAATTATGACTTTATTATATGTAATTACTCTTTCATCGATGTCACGTGGCTCAGATGCCACAAAGGCAAAATGTGAATTTTATATCTTTACCAGAGAAATATTCCTTCACTAAATAGGTAGGACTGATAAATGAGGCAACCAGAAATATTGCAAATACAAAATGAAATAAGATACAATATTGCAAAATGGTAAATATACCTTTCCTCATACATATATAACAACATACATACATACATACATACATACATACATACATACATACATACATACATACATACAATCATACATACATACATACATACATACATACATACATACATACATACATACATACATACATACATACATACATACATACATACATACATACATACATACATACATACATACATACATACATACATACATACGTATAATCTAGGACGGAAGGCGGGGGTGGGGGTGGGGCTGAAATATTGAATGTATAATCTTTCAAATCGCTTCCTAATAAAATACAGGGTTTGGATTACTTTTCAGATGCTGTTATACTGTAAGCACAATATAAATCTCAATGAATTTCAGAACTTAGGAGCAGATTTTATATGTCATATTATTCAGTAAAGAATTTGGACGCCACTGGATTGATAACGAACGTATTATCAAACATAGCGAAAATGACGTTGATGTATGTGAGTACTCTAGCGTGCATATTAAGGCTTTATAAGGATATATCACCTAGATTAATCCTTATAAGGACATATCACCTAGATTAATCCTTATAAGGACATATCACCTAGATTAATCCTTATAAGGACATATCACCTAGATTAATCCTTATAAGGACATATCACCTAGATTATTCCTTATAAGGACATATCACCTACATTTATCCTTATAAGGACATATCACCAACATTCATCTGTTTTTAATAAACACAATGGCGAGAATGTTGGCATACCTCTATGCTACCTTCATATACTGTGACTGAGATTTCTTTATATGCGGTGTTAGGAAAACAATGCACTGCCCAAAGCAGATAGCTGATCGAAATGGCTGTTCCCATGTACTCGAGAAATAAACTTCAACTAGTCCAAAGTGCACAAACTTTAGCAGTTTTAAAACATGGAAAATACATTTTGCAACGGTAGACAAAACTAATCTATGTAAGTGCAATACATGAATTATAAAATGTTAAAAAACTTAACGAAAGTTATCGACTAGTTTGTTGGGAGTCTTTTTTTTTTCCGTTCAATTTACCACAGAAGTCCAGGAATGAAAATGACCAAGCGGACCAGGGAGTCTTTTAAGAGGTGCACATCTGAACTATGGCCAAGTTGTATACACTATAACCCAAATTATTCCCGTCAATATTAAGCTGAAAATAATGGGAATTAACAGTTATTATAACAATACCTAAGATATGCAAGTCTTTTTGCAATAACCAGGATAACCAGTGAGGAAAATCTGGAAATTGTTTTGTCTGTAAAAAGCAAACCCTGTGCAAAGAATGAAACTGTAGAGAGGAACCTTAATAACTTTTTTATAGCAATGGATTCCTACTTTCGTTAAAACCGAATAATTCCTACAATTTTCACCAAATCTAGCTGACAGAATACGCTTTTGTGTACGAGAAAGGTAACTCATTTTGTGTCATTAATTCATCGATAAAAACAATAATGGGAATATTGATTAATAATATACTGAATTTTATCTACAGAACAAATGCGATCATTATGCAAGCAAATTTACAATAAGAGTAATTGTTTAAAGCATTTTCTATTTTTTAAGGTTTATAGCGTCCCCACCGTAAGATAATTATGTTTATTAGAATGCTTAGTTAATACTGAAATAACTTGTGATATTTAAGAGATACATCTATTCTTCATTCAATGTTTAAATGAGTTCTCCAAGTTTGACGTACTTTATTGTATTATCATTCTTTTTGGTGGTTGATTCTACATATTTGACAATGTATATGACACATAATGCGTTGATTTAGTATTTTTTATAGCGACGCATTTATCAAAATGTATTTTCCATGACAAAGAGGTGGCTGTTATCATATTTGACCAGGACTATAAATTAAGATATTGACCTTTTTTGTACCAGGTAGATTATTATCATTTTTACTTCTCTAGATAGTCTGTGATGTAAAAAATGTCCTTTTATCCATGATGTCTCTCTGAACAATCTGAACTGATTAAAGGACAATTTGTTTAACTATTTGTGGAGTGGGTCGGATATCAATAAAAATCAGTAACCGCATTGCATGGATGACAGTAAATGGTCACGGTATTGTCAACATTTATGTCGAGTCAACGAAATTGTATTTTTGGTGAATCCCCAATATTTACTGTCTAAGTGATTTATTTGCAGATTACTTGACTCAATGATTGGCTGACATGTGATTGACTGATTGACTGAATGACTGATTGATTGATTCTGTATATGCAGGTTTTCACTGAAAGGTCTAACATCCAACGAATTTTCTCGACGGCCTGCCTTATTAACTCGCTAACTTATTGATTAACTTCATCAATGACTGACTTGTTGGGTAAGCAATTTATATTCTCGTTGAAGAGGATAGCCTTCCCTATTTATTACATTTCCCCAGTAATTTAATTTTTGTGCTGATTTTTGTTCTTCAATTTAGATGATGCCAAGCCTGTAGCCGTTGAATCCATGATATTCAAAATAATTCTACTGAAACTATCAACCGAAAAAAAAATAGAATCAAACTGTTGTCCGACGTGTTGCTTGTGGTACAAGTACGTTGCGAGGAGGGAACATGACCTCAGTTTCCAAAGGACTAACTATAACCAGGAACATATATGTAAGGTAGATCGTTCGCCTGCTTTGTACCGTTTGGGGTTTGGGAATTTCGCCTGACATCAATGGCCTTTTATGATATTAAAGTCTAATTTAAATCTCTTAAAAAAATAAATTCCTCTTGTTAACTGTGTATAATGAAAACAATAGCAATTTAATTCATATGGTACCTTAGTAGTTTAATTCCTACAGGTCCTTATCAGTTTAGTTCCTACGGTACCTTAGCAATTTAGTTCCTACGATACCCTAGCAGTTTCATTCCTACGGTACCTTAGCAGTTTCATTCCTACGGTACCTTAGCAGTTTAATTCCTTCGGTAACTTAGCAGTTTTGTGTTGAGGGCGCACTGAATACTTAACCTGTGTGTCGGACTATGCATTTTGTCAAAAACGAGGCTAGAATGGAGTGAGTACTTAACATGTGTGTTGGACTATGCATTTTTTGTTGTTGTAAAAAACGAGGCTAGAATGTAGTGAATACTTAACATGTGTGTCGGACTATGCCTTAAGTCAAAAACGAGGCTAGAATGGAGTGAGTACTTAACATGTGTGTTGGACTATGCCTTAAGTAAAAAAACAGGCTAGAATGTAGTGAATACTTAACATGTGTGTCGGACTATGCCTTAAGTCAAAAAACAGGCTAGAATGGAGTGAGTACTTAACATGTGTGTCGGACTATGCCTTAAGTCAAAAAACAGGCTAGAATGGAGTGAGTACTTAACATGTGTCTCGGACTATGCCTTAAGTCAAAAAACAGGCTAGAATGGAGTGAGTACTTAACATGTGTGCCAGGCTGTGCATCAAACATGCAGCTGCATTTCTGATTTCTTTAAAGGAGCATGTATCATATGGAGACATTTCTAAGCAGACTTTATACTTCTTTTGTCATGGGTGGCACCTTATATTGTTTGGATTTGTAATTCAACAAATATAATCGCTGGAAGAAACAGTTTAGTTTTACGGCTTATAGTGTTCGATTCATTTCCCTGTGTTCATGTTTTCTGTTTTATTAGAAGCAAAGGTAGCTATTGTTGTTAAATGCTAACGGTTTTATAGTTTCTGCTGCCCGATAGCGCTGCGATCATTATTTACTTTCATTCAAACTCGTGTGATGAATTTCCAATTGTTCATTCGCCATAAAGGTTTTCGGGACAATGATGGACAAGGTTTTCGGGACATTGGTTGACCACTCGCCATAAAGGTTTTCGGCAGAATGATGGATCATTCACTAAGAGCCTCCATGGTAATTTTCACACTACCCAAACTGAATAATCCTCATCATGGTCATTCTGTCACACAGGTGAATTCAGAGTATATTTTGTTAAAAGCTATATCATATTGATTTTATTCTCTCTCTTTATGTGCATCTCTTTGGATCCATTTTATACATGTTAACCGCGGCGAAATGGCTGATCTAACCAATGGTTTGCCCAATACATAATGTATCTGTACAACCTCTGTTGTCATTGCAATAGGTTGTTTGATACTTACATCCCAAGAATAATAAATAATCCTAAGTTATACCAACTGTCATACCATCTTTCAGTATTCTCTGGAATGAACCCCACAACTGACTCATAATATTATACGAGAGACATAATTTAAAGTCGTTGTTTGAGACAATTTTTTAGCGAGGGTAATCTTTTTTTCTTTTTTATCTACGCGTAATATTTGAAAATAATTGTGATATATGTCATAACCCCCACAATGCCTAAAATGGAATAAACTCCCTTGGGTATTGGTAAACTCTTTCGAAGTTTCTCGCATTTACTCAATATCGCTGCTTTGAATGTTTTGGGTTTTATTTCCTATTTATTTTAGGAGTGGTATTTTTTCTTCACGCAAGGACAATTTCGTTTTTCGAAAGATTTTAAAATGCAGATATGGAAAATGATTTAATTCTACGGAAGGAAAGCAGAGAGGCAAAAAGTCCTAAGTGAAATTGCAAGTCTATAAGTAAAATGTATGAGGTTAAATCAGAACACCTTTGCTATCGATGATTTTGTCTGGAAGACTTTAATATTTCGTGATGATGTATATGTTTATTTTTAATTGGGATAAGATTTATTTTATTGTAATGATCTATACGCGGTATAACAACATAATTGCTTTATTCAAATTGTTATCACGTTCTTTATATTTATGATATTCCTAACATGAGCTGATAGTAATGCCACATACAAATGGTTTCATAACAGTATAAGTGAAGCGCTGATAATTCAGCAGGTGTAAATAAAGCTTTACTTCATTATAAGCATTGTATTATTACCGCATTCCATGTCGATTGATCCTCATGACCAATCATCACTACTTTATGCATTAATTGAATAGTGTACTAATCGATTCTCGATAGAAACTATCACGCACGAAAATAACGCGCAGTTTGAAAACTAGGTCACTGCCATCCTGAAATATTGCAGTTATAACTTTATTTTTTTATTCCAATCGATACATCTTGAATGGCAATTTATTGCAGCGTTACATTACAAAATTTAGGCGAGGAGGAGAACGGAGAAATCATTTAGATGTAACCGATCATTTATCATTTATATTGGCATTTTCATTAACCAATATTTGCTTCCACTCATGAAGCCCTCAGATAGATCGCAAAGATATTGGATGCATTAAGAATAGTGACATGAATCACATTTGAGCTGGCCTGAAAGTTTAGTGTTTTAGATATCATCAGCATTTGCAATACAGATAAACGAATATTCCTGTTTCGTTCAGTCTGATTGGATAGCTGCAGTTGATGCGAGCAGATACTTATCAGTTATAACACAGGTAAAACAGTTCTGTGTACCTTACGCGATCCGCCTAGGTAATCATATCGATTGAATATATGTTAATTAATTCTTTATTTCTAATTTCCAAGTCTTCTTTTTATTTTCTACTTAATATGTATAATAATCAAGATATCGTCTGGCAGAATGTTAGATATCCTTGCATTCTGTTGGTTGGGAGGCTTCCGTCACGAAATAGACTTCTTGCATTATTGACACAATTGATAGTTCAGGCTTCCAATTACAAGTATTTGAATAAAGTTTAAATCAGCTATTATTCTGCAGTATTAATAATAGGAAACGAGGGTATTTATATCCAGAAGGATCTGCTATTTGTATAAACAATTTAAAATGCAGCTGTAACAGCAACAACATTTCTTGACATATCGGACGTCTTATATCAGTCAGATGTTTATCTTTAAAATATTCCTTATTCAAGTATGAAATTCAAAAGTAAAAATAACATAGGTCCTCGTTTTTAAAAACCCTAAATCTTGCATTCGATTCATATTGTAATCGTTACCTTAGAAACCATTACACACAACAAATGTCCCAGAATCGTGAAACAGACAGTATGCGGTAAATCAGACTTGTTTGGGGTAAATCAGACCTGTTGGGGTAAATCAGACTTGTTTGGGGTAAATCAGACTTGTTTCGGAGATATAACATACACGAACAATGCCTGCAACTTATATCTATTTGTTTGTAAAAAAATCGCAAGTAAAAAAAATAATAAAGACGTATACATCATATATTGGTTTCATTTTATTATTTCATATCCTGTCATAAAGTCAATCCATATGAGCTATACCAAAATTGTACTTAGCATTTTTCATATTACTCGATATATACCTTGTATACAAACCAATGAACAAATGGCTACCGGGAATCTGGGTCATCTAATTTTATAAGTTGGTATATTTTTTATTCAAGAATGAACTATCCTTACTCATTTGTGTAACTGTTCTGCATATGAAAATAATTGACATTAAAATATCTTTTCTTTCGATTTTCTAATTACATAAAGCATTTCTGGTGGCAAATCTGTGACTTCATATTTTTTCCACAACTTAAGACATTACAGTATGAGAACAATGTATAGTTTAATAACTAATCACAGGTGTGCATAAAGTAGTTCAGTCTAGAATTAATCACAGGTGTGCATAAAGTAGTTCAGTCTAGAATTAATCACAGGTGTGCATAAATTAGTTCAGTCTAGAATTAATCACAGGTGTGCATAAATTAGTTCAGTCTAGAATTAATCACAGGTGTGCATAAGTAGTTCAGTCTAGAATTAATCACAGGTGTGCATAAATTAGTTCAGTCTAGAATTAATCACAAGTGTGCATAAATTAGTTCAGTCTAGAATTAATCACAGGTGTGCATAAAGTAGATCTGTCTAGAATTAATCACAGGTGTGCATAAATTAGTTCAGTCTAGAATTAATCACAGGTGTGCATAAATTAGTTCAGTCTAGAATTAATCACAGGTGTGCATAAATTAGTTCAGTCTAGAATTAATCACAGGTGTGCATAAATTAGTTCAGTCTAGAATTAATCACAGGTGTGCATAAATTAGTTCAGTCTAGAATTAATCACAGGTGTGCATAAATTAGTTCAGTCTAGAATTAATCACAGGTGTGCATAAAGTAGTTCAGTCTAGAATTAATCACAGGTGTGCATAAGTAGTTCAGTCTAGAATTAATCACAGGTGTGCATAAAGTAGTTCAGTCTAGAATTAATCACAGGTGTGCATAAAGTAGTTCAGTCTAGAATTAAAAATGGAAGAAAAAAGCTAGAATGAGAAAAGTTTTGAAGGAATGACATTGATATCGTTCATAAAAGTGTCATGAATTATGACAACTTTTGACCTTATATCTGCAAATCGGCTCGTAGAGACATAATAATGTCATGAAGTTAGACAACTTTTGACCTAATATCTGCAAACTGGCTCATAAAAACATAATAATTATAATACATGGCTAAGATAAAATCTTAATATCCTAAAGAAGATATTCAAATAAGTTGGGATCTTCAGCATGATGAGAGTCAATACAATTTTAATGAATAATTAAACAATTGGGAACACAGACAGCAATTTGGATCTAACTTTCACGGAAGGAATTTAAATCGCGATATCAACCAAACAATTTTGATAATTATTCCTCAATCGAAAATTTGCAAGTAATTTTATTTTCATTTCTTTATCTGTATTCAAATGAAATATGTAAATATCCTAGCCAATTTAATATCTTCTAATTTCATCTTAAATACAATTCAAACTTAAACAATAGCTAAAGATTTTGGAATTATTGTGTCAATAAAATAAGTCTATATCAGTTAGGGTCCCTTCATCAGTTTTATCATTAATTTTTCAGAACTTCATATTTACATTTATTTAGAAGGATTTATCTTCCTATTTTTTATTTTTTAAAAAATATTTTGTAGTGTGGAATTCTTCATTTTAACAGTTATATAACTGTAATTTTTATTGCCACCATATAGACATTATTGTGTTCACCTGACGTTACACACTAATACATCAATATATACTTACCTACATTCATACATATCATCAATAGATTCAAGCGCTACAATAACCGCGCGATATTTTCGTATGTTTCTACTTCAGTCAACAGAATCTTTCCTAATGTGTACGACCAATATCGAATCCATCGATAAATAAGTAAAAAAATAACTCGCTACCTCAAATTTACCAAATTTTCACAAATAGCATAAATCTATCATCTTTAAGCTAAGTGTATTTGGATATTCACGCAAGAATATTAACTTAGCTATATTTAAGCCACGAGTCAGAAAGGTGATATAAAAATTGTATCTATCTTCGTGGAAACTCAAACTTCATATGTTACAGGAATACTAGTTGATGACAAATCAAGCTCGTTTGTGACAAAGTCATTCAAAAACGATCTTTGCAGAAAGAGATGCTTGTGAGCAAAAATGGACTTGAAGTATTTACAATGTGCTCCAGCTCGACGTTATCACCCTAAAATGCCCCTATTGAGTATTAGGGCCTCTAAAGCGGGGACAATGCTTCAAAAATATTTCACGTTGAACGTGGTAGGAATTGAACATTCTGATCATACACGCGACCAAGTGTGTGCCATAAAGGCTCAAATTTTCTCCGTAAGATCTTTTGAGGCTAAAAGCTGACAAACAGAGGAAACGGAAGGCAAGTGCTCTCTATAGAAAAGCAGGGAAACCGTTCGCTGGTGTTTCAATTACTGCTGCCTGTGTCTGGGGACTTTTGTTTCATTAAGAGAAACACGGAGGGCCTCTGAAGTCCTATATAAATAGCACATTTTAATGCCGTAACAATATCAAGGAAATAAAACTTAATTGTGACAGTCTTCAGGAATTACATATAGATTTGAAGTCGTGACTTGTCTCCTAATTATTTTATTAGGATATGCTAACCTTACAGAACTGTAATTGCTAATGAATGCACGAGTAACAATTGTTTTGACATATATTTGTGTGTGTGTGCTTATATGTCTTTTTTACATTTTTTTTGTGGCCAGACATATCAATAAAGACCACTGAATAGAACATATATCATGCCAGCTTCAATGAATTGGCTAGGATAACTCTACAAGAGCCAAGCGATCATGCCGTTTCTCTGATATTTGTTTGCACACACACACACACTCTTTCTCTCTCTCTCTCTCTCTCTCTCTCTCTCTCTCTCTCTCTCTCTCTCTCTCTCTCTCTCTCTCTCTCTCTCTCTCTCTCTCTCTCTCTCTCTCTCAATGCATGTCCCAAAGATTATTGTACTATGAAGAAACTTCTCGATTTCTCAGAAATTATTTCCGTATGATTTCGATTGATGATATTGTTAGAAACTACTGTGCAATATCTTTGTTCTCAAGCAGGCGTAATCTATGGCCGCAGTTTAATTTTTAAGCACTAATTCTGGAAGTTGAGGGCGTCGAGATTTAAAAATTGTTATATTAAAAACCATTGTTGTACTTGCTTTCAATACATCCTTAAAGCAGAGATATATACACGATTGACAATTATCGAAATTATTACAGGAGCATCCGAATTGTTTTGTTGAATCATCTGTGTGCCTTCGTTTGTACTGACTACACAGTTGGATTGACACGGCCTTTCTACTCAAGCGGACTTTGAAAAAAAAAAAAATGAATGAGGCCCCCTCAGCAATCATAACGACTCCGGGTTCTGTTGATTTAATTTTTTTATGTGCATCTTGACAGAAGCGGGTTGTGTTCTCAGCACACAACGGACCACTATCACTGCACCATCCATTTATCACACGGGATCGACTTTCGCTACCGCTGTTCCGTTTGAGAAAAAATATCACTCACATTTAATATTGATTTTTTCCAATCACTGGAGAATAAAGTGGAGCACGCATACATTCTGAATGAAAATCAAAATTAAGGGCAACAATTACTAACTTCTACGATAGCTTATAAAGAACCACCAGAAGAGCTCTTCGCTTCCATAGAGACTTCAACAGACAATAATAATTGTTGAGAAAATGACTCATTCTTCTGCAGTATCAGTGTCATCTCGACGAATACTTAAGTTATCAAACTTTTCTCAGATCACGCACCAAAGTAATCGAAGTGGCTCTAGCTCAGCTACAGAACAAATAGCGCATGATGAGTGCGTGCCTCCTTGACGATTGGTGCTTAATTGAAATCATTTTAGCTAAATATAAATTAGAATCCGCTGATTATAAATTTTATATATTTTAGCCAGAGAGAAATTCTGCGATTAACACATCTGTACGATGAAGAGAGATAACTTGGTTATTTCTTGCCCAATGAGGTTGTGGCACCATATAGACATTATTGTGTAATTGTGTTTACCGTATATACTCTCGTATAAACCGGGTCCAAATGCAAACAATATAGACCCTGATCTGCAGTCGCATAATGCGAAGGCAGATCAGGGTATATGTTGTTTGTTCTACTGATTAGTCCTTAAAAAGGCAGATCTGGGTATATGCAGTCTGCAGCTGGTATCGGATTATACGCGATTGTTTGCACACACACACACACACACACACACACACACACACACACACACTTGTAAACGGTACATCGTTTAGCTCCAAAAAGCGGTCTTACAAAGTGCTTGTAATAAGCCGTACTTTAAAATCTAGTTCAACCGTCTAAATGTCAGTAATTATTCAACATTGACTGTAACAGTAATTATTCAACATTGACTGTAACAGTAATTATTCAACATCGACTGTAACAGTAATTATTCAACATTGACTGTAACAGTAATTATTCAACATTGACTGTATCAGTAATTATTCAACATTGACTGTATCAGTAATTATTCAACATTGACTGTATCATTAATTATTCAACATTGACTGTAACAGTAATTATTCAACATTGACTGTATCAGTAATTATTCAACATTGACCATAACAGTAATTATTCAACATTGACTGTATCAGTAATTATTCAACATTGACTGTAACAGTAATTATTCAACATTTTCTGTAACAGTAATTATTCAACATTGACTGTAACAGTAATTATTCAACATTGACTGTACAAGTAATTATTCAACATTGACTGTAAAAGCTATTATTCAACATTGACAGTAAAAGTTATTATGAAAAGATAGTATAAACAAATGCATCTCGCTCAGTCTATTTTTATATATGATAATATGATGAATAGCACGACCTTACATACAAATCCAATATACTCGTCATATTTGAAATGGTTTATTTGCATCTTTATTTAAAGACACAACAACGGATGGATCAGTGACTTTATTAAAATATGTACATCGAGTAAATAAATATTCCTTTAGGGTTCTAAGTGAAAATTTCTTTTTTCGATATTTGGGGAAAAATTAGAAGTCCTGAATCAAATTGTCTGTACTGTATTATTAACACATCCACCCCAACAAATGCAGCAGTCATGCGAAATATATTCTTGCTCTTTTCTGAAGACACTGCACCTTGTATTAGTTTGCAAGTTAAAAACAAGCATATATGCTTTAAATGCAACAAATTCAAATCACATGAATTTTATGCAATAAAAAAATATTTAAATCAGAGAGACAACAGTTAATTTCAAGCCGTAAAAATTAAACAATAAAGGAAACTTTCGCTACAATTTTAAAGTTCAATATTATAACTTTTATTCATTGAGTTAGTCCAGTTATTTTATTTTTTAAACTTCATTTAAGAGTTGTTTATAAAATGAGATTTGTCATTCTTCTTCTCTGTTGCTGTATTCTTAGAAGCAATACCGTTGTACATTTTATTATACGTTTTTATCTCATTATATGCTCTACAGAGGATTGTACATGCTAATTGTTGAAAGGTTATTTTCTGTTACTTGCAATGATGCAGAACTATCATCTAATTTACATTAATTAATCACTTGCTGAGGGTTTAACGGGTTTCCGTGTTTTCGTCATTCTACATTCCTAAATGTAATTTATGTTCCTTGAAAATGAATTGCCTTACCCATTGATTCTTAGACGGCTTTTATTTGTCAAAATAGTTGTATTTGCAGATTGTGACCACGACATAATATGTATCCTTTTGGTTAGAGTATTTATATGGTGCTCGTTAAGCCTCTCAACATATTGTACACATTCCCCATTTTCTCTGTATCAACATAAAATTAACTTTGGGGTTATGTTTGTATGGAAAATTATACACATATAAGCATGATTTGATGTAAATACCATGAGTCAAAATAGGAATCCTCGTTGTATCAGGAATTTGAGAGTATCCTCGTTTTGTCTAACTGCCCACAGTGAAGAAGAACATTCGAAGTGCTGCATAATTGCAGATCTGTCGCCTGAAGAATACACCAGCGGATGGCCTTGGTACATTCGGAACACTTCTTCCACCACAATGTTCATGAGAATTGCTATTTTTAATCTTCTTCAGAACCGGGAAGTTCGTGTAAATTTAAGTAACCCACCGCTGTGTCCTTTTCCAATCAAACTCCCATGTTGCAATGGAGGTAGATTCCCCTTCCCAAATATATTTATTTATCTGCACTGTCCAGACAGAACAAAAATTAATTTACAGCATATGTAATATACACGACATTTTATTTTGTTTTAGAATCTTTCTTTTTCACTCCGAAATTAAATCCTACCTGTTATGTGCAGATAAGACATATCACAAATTTAGGATATCATGTAATTTCTTTCACTTAAACCTTTGCAATAAAATTGAAATTGTAGGTTCTTTATACCACACTTAAATCTCCCATCATTCTGAATAATTGGATTTAACGTCAAATGTTCGTGATTGTGAGCATGCACAGATTGGTCTGGATACAACACACATTGAATGAAGCTTTTCGAAAGCTAGAATAAACGGCAATTTTAACATATCTTACTAAAGTCTTACTAAAGTTATTAATGTTGCATAACATACTAGTTTCGATTTGTCTGAAAATCTTATAATCAGTACGTAAAGTAAAAAATCCACAGGCAACTACCTTTCTGGTTCAGTACATATTTATGTATGATGGGAAGGTTTCTCAGAAGCCTCTCTTTCAATATAATTGTTTTTTTTTTGTTGTTTTTTTTTTTTTTTTTGCTAACAAAGAAAGAACCAGAGTGATCGTCCATGACCCTGACTATTTTTTTCTCGATTGGGCCAAGCATGTGATACTGGTGGATGCTAACGTAATAACGGAAAACATGGATAGCTGATAGTGTAAACAAAGGACAAGGTATAGTAATGGCCAGTTTTGGACACAATTAAATCTTGCTCATATAAGGCTAAAAAGTTAGAATAACAACTACAGAAAGAGATGTGGACACTTTTATTGTGTCTCACTAATTTCTAACGAGTAATGGATGCATCATATGGTGAATCCGGGTATTAATAAAGCCTCAGGCTAAATGACTGGAATAGTTTGCTATTTTGCGTATGTATCCTTCAACACCGTTTTTATTGACTGATATTTCATTATAGTCAAGTCTTTCAAAATGATCTTTAAATTTCATATTAAATGAATATATAACAATATTGTAAACAAAATAAACTTTGCCTATTAAAATCGTATTTTGCTCTAAGTCAGAAAGTGAATTGTCTCCATAGACGTTTTTATGTTCTAAGTTAGAAAGTGAATTGTCTCCATAGAAGTAATTTTGCTCTAAGTCAGAAAGTGAATTGTCTCCATAGAAGTAATTTTGCTCTAAGTCAGAAAGTGAATTATCTCCATAGAAGTAATTTTGTTCTAAGTCAGAAAGTGAATTGTCTCCATAGAAGTAATTTTGAAAGGAATAAGCCCAAAGAAAACAATGCAGATTAAAAGATTTACTTTCTGAAGTGGGACTTTAATTTTCAATTTATAAATAAGCAGGCCCAATCCCCCACCACCTTTTTTTTAAAAAAAAGTTATTAGTAATACAGATAAACAAATTGCATACATTCTACATAACAACAAGTGGAAAAGATTTATAAGCGTATCACATATATCTGACTTGTGTGCGATTTTATCATTGGTCAAAACCAGACACAGTTGTCTGTTAAGAACTATTTTCCCAACAAATGCTTGATTTAAATCCTATCTTAACATATAATCATATGACGTCTACTTTTTCATTGTTTATATATATAAAGCAATCTTTGTTTATCTAAAGTATTTCAACTGTTCACTTACGAAATGTCTTCACCTTGAGATAGAAAATCTAGCTACACACGACATGAAATTCAGATGATATGCATTATGTGTTCCTTTTCTGACTGATACCCCAGATGAAATATCTTTTCAAAACAAATTTGTTTCAGTAATCTGAATTACAGTTTTTGAACAAAACTTTAATGATTCGTAAAATATACATTAAGCACTAAACAACCCATCCTCATAAATATAAAGCTATTCAACACCCTACCATAAACTTGAATACAAACTGTATTGTCCTGCTCAAAAGCACCTAGGTCAATCATTTTTTCTTCTTGTTTTTCTTTAACTTTTAGATTGCATTGCAGAGAGCTTTCCATTGGTTATATTTATCAGCTCACGTCTGCACACATTGCATAGCTATTGAAGTCTTCTGACCGTGAAAAGAATCATTGCAAAAACCTTGCAGTATTTAAAGCGTTAAACCTTAAATCTTAACTTTAACGACTTTGTGTTACGAATCGATGCTAGTGGACAGAAGAATTATATATTGGAGACTCTGCTTGTGAAGAAAGTCATACGGATGGAGGAATCTACTACAATGATCGACAAATTCATAATCTGAGTTTTGCAGGCCACAGTGGAAATCGGTTATGTGCTTCAGAGATGAAAGTTTGGAGGATATTGCACAACTATTTGACATTGGTTGTGATGCTCATGTTGCTGAGGTGGAGAGCTCAGTAGATAGACCTGTTGTTGAGAGGATGCTAAAGATAACATGCGCTTGACCAGCAGCGAAGAAGCAGTCGAATCACACGTATTAGGTTTCACAAAAGAAGACTACATGTCTGTGATTGAGTCTTTGAGGAATGATTTAAACACTAAAACCTACGGGACATTGGATTTAGATGAGTTCTGAAATATGTTCCCACAAGCCAAGTTGCTTTCCGCGACTCTAAATAGGTACGAAGTGAAAGTTTGTTACAAGAGTGTATCTGGGAGATGAAAGTAAAAGGTATTTACCATTCATTGGCAAGAGCAATATACAAAATGCTAGAGTTCTTTTGTGAGTCAAACTTTCAACAGCAAGATTGCTAGCGGGAAGAACAACCTCAGTTTTCTTTTTGAAAGAAACGTACAGATCTGTTATCAGCACGTTTCTGAAGGATCCTTTAAATTTTAAATATATATATATATATATATATATATATATATATATATATATATATATATATATATATATATATATATACATCTTTCCCATGGATTCACATCAATAAAGTTCTCCCGTTTGGTGGAAATTCAGCATGGAGAAGTTGATTATTTTTAACCAAAACCCGAATTTAAAAAGGAAAGGTTTAAGTCACCAGTTGTTCCTACTAGACTGTCACCATCTTTCTAAAAATTCGCGTGTTCGTTAGTACAAAACTAGGATTCCAGTAGGCCTGATAAAGGTCGCTAGATGCTTTCGTTTGGATAAAGGTATTTTAAGAGCAGAAGTGGTATAAGATATACTCGATAATTAGTCTAATACCTTTGCCCAGGAAACATTATCTCATGAAGTGAGGGAGGCCATGTTGGCGAATGGAGTTGTTCTTTAAGCAGAATGTTGTCACTTGATTCGTCAATGGTACCAGACGGATAATAATCCTCGATTGACGAATATGGACAGATGCAAAAGAGCGCTTGCCCTCCGTGACTTGCTCGTGCGAGATGTCAACTTCAGCAAGTTCCCCCTCCTAGAGCATAATTCAGATAAATACCTGTAGTAAATGATTGAAGGGTTGATGACGAACATGTATAGGAGGTTGCAGCTGTTTCCACTTGTGAAGAAGGAATTTACAATGTAAGGGCAAAAGTGCAATCTGGAAGCAAATAACAGATTCAGAGAGTTTTCAAGATCTGGATTCCCGAAGAAGTTGAGTTTTCCGACCAGATGACATTTCTGCAGACATTAGAAAAGCCAGCGAGCTTTTGCACAACCTTCGAAACCCCTAAAGGTACTCGCAACCATAAGCGTCTTTATTTCAGAGACATCCAGTCGACGAAATATTTAAATAGATGGATAATTAATGGTTGGATGAATGGATGATGATTGTATATATGGACGTGTCTATGTGGCTAAGCGAATCAGACAATAATCGATCAAAATAAACTCGATATAAAGTGCTAAATTAGGCATTGCTCACTATTGATTATATCTGATCATTACAATACAGTACAATTTAGTTTTTCATCGTATGATAATAGGGCTGCAATTTCGGAAGACAAAATACGTTTTGGATAAACTGATTTGTTTGGGTAAACAAAGATCTGCTGCACAATCTTCTACTGTCAAATCGTGTGTTATTAAGTAACACGCTTTATATTATATACATGCATGTAAATAAGGCAAGAGTTGAATATTGAGATATGCACAATTAAATGAATGCTTACATACATACATACATACATACATACATACATACATACATACATACATACATACATACATACATACATACATACATACACACACACACATACATACATACATACATACATACATACATACATACATACATACATACATACATACATACATACATACATACATACATACATACATACATACATACATACATACATACATACATACATACATACATACATACATGGTTTTTCAAACAATCATACCCGCCAATGATATATCTAACTACCTTCCTATCTACCTATCTTCCTCTCACAATTCATTTCTCCGCCCAGATTTCGTTCTAAAGGAGCGATATACTGGACTATTAATTACAGATCAATAACGAATAACAGACACCGCTGGCGGGTTTTGTAATGCTGCTCCCAGGCGGTTGGAGCATAATACTATATTTTTGTCATTTTTTTATCTTTCCACTGCAGAATTATTATTACACCAGATGTTTCTTACAGAAGATCATAAAATGTAATCTCATAACCATTCAAATTATATTTTCAAGTATATCTTTACATTTTTCTTTCTTCCTTTTTTAAAGGAAAAATATTAACTAAAATATCAATATATAAAATTATTTGAATGTTACCTACATTGCGAATTTCTGATAAATTATTACACTTACATAAATCCCACAAAGTTTATGACCTAAAAACAAAGTTCTATGTTGACAATTATTGTCTTTCTGACATTATACGTAGAACATTACTGCACCACGATTGTAATGGTTTTCTCTTAAATATTACGATTGTAATGGTTTTCTCTTAAATATTATCAGAAACCATGTCTTTGATGTAGGAGATGGCCTCATACCACAATTCTGTTCCTTCTTTGTTGTGTATACATTTCTTACTAAAACTGATGGACCTTTGTAACTTTCTGCACATACTAACTCACCTTAGTGTATAAAATTCTTAAAGGTTAATCACGGGCTAAACAGCACGTTTTTGTGTATTAATTCGATAAACAGACTGACTCAAGGGAAGTAACAAAAAATGTACTTGATATATATGGAATCATGTGACATTTTACATATCACCGTCTTCATTGTAAAGCAGACAATTTTAACAATCTGTACAGTTCTGTAAACTTATAAGTCCACCATTTTAGTATCAACATAGCTTGTAACATTTCACAACAAGTCAGGTGTGAAACACACCAATAAACTTGGTACTATTATTTTAAGGAATATTTTCCTGATTTTGGTCAACCTCAAGGGGGCTAATTGTAGTCTGAGTCCTATCAGACCAACATGTTATGTCAAATTTGTGTCCAACTCTTCTATTGCATGACTTAGATGTTTCACCTTCATTCAGCAAATCTGAATAAATTTCATTGCAAACTATGAGTTTGGCAGCTGTTACAAATTGTGTAGTGTTGGTGTTCAGGAAGGTGCAAGTTTTGGACCAGATTCTTTTAAAACAATTAAACTAAAACTGCTGTATCTTCTTCAATTATTGCAATTTTTCAAAGCAGTAAAAAGTTAGTTACAGTGTAACATATATTCTATCTGAATATAAGCTTTAAATGGAAAGTTTTGAAAACTATAAGTTTATAGAATTTTATTTTTAAATAAAACTTAAAATTATAAAAAAAATCATTTTAAACCTTTAAAATAAATTTTCTGAACAAATAACCACCTCAAAAATAAAAAATAAAAAAACCGGACCTGATAAATCTTTGATAGCAAAGTTATTCAATGAGTTACGTTTAAGACAAGTGGTAGCTTGGGCTTGTGCAGCTTCTCTCATTTGGTCCATGGGTAGTGAAGCATGATAACTTTGACTGATTTTCGAGACGAAACACAAAATACATTTTAAAAAATGCATGTAGGTGTACACACTAAAGAAAGACTGAAATGTACTATATTCCAGTGTTTTTGTGTAAGGTACTCAGCCAGTTGTAAGGAAAGAAAATAGCTCACTCACGTTACCCATAGTGACGGGACCAATACCATGTTTAATAGCAAAGTTGCAAAGCGTTCCAATGCCAACACCATGTTTAATAGCAAAGTTGCAAAGCGTTCCAATGCCAACACCATGTTTAATAGCAAAGTTGCGAAGCGTTCCAATGCAATACCATGTTTAATAGCAAAGTTGCAAAGCGTTCCAATGCCAACACCATGTTTAACAGCAAAGTTGCAAAGCGCTCCAATGCCAACAACATAAAAGGTGGCCCTATAATAGGAAGATACAGTTTCATGAAGGTTTTATCTCTCTGAGCAGTGGTGTTGATAGCCTGAGCAATAGTTTCGAGGAACTATATTCCATTATGATGGTATGAATTATCTTGGTGACTTTTACCGTGGTATATTGTACATGTCCTGGTGAGGACTTGCCAGCACTATCTGACTACCAGGGAGTATCCAAACTAATGCAGCATATATGCCTTGTTCTCAATATCAGGCCACATCTGAAAAGAGATAACATATGTTTTTATAATCTCACATATCACTAAAATTCAGTTAAATGAAATGAAACGTGTTAGATATGGACATTTCACAACTAAATTAAATGTACAATCATGGAAAAATAAAAAGTTTACATAGTGACACTCAAAAATGTTAAATAGTGAAACCTTTATTAAAGTGACTATCCATCCTCAAACGTACGAGGTTTCCGGGGGTATATAGGCTAGAGTGTCTTTCACCATTTGCATGTTCAATAAGTAATGAGGAGCAACAGCTATTATAAAGTTTAGGAGGTGAGAGAGAGGGGGAGGTTTAATCATTTGCGCAACATTGAGTACATAACATTAAACATGGAGGTAGAGCGGTCAAGTAGTAAACCAATAATTATTACTAGAAGGAAGCTAATTCTATATGGACATAATAATTCTGGATATTTAAAGTGCATACAGCCTAATCAGTGACTGTGAGATTACATACCGGTGCATTTAGGTCCTATAGTCCTAAAGATATATAGAATTCTAAAGCCAGGAATTATCAATAAGAAAGAAAACTTCTTCAAGTACGACTTGTAATGTGTACTTTTTAAGATTACATGTACAAGGTTAATTCAAAATAATCTTTGTGAACATTTCTGGTGTAAATTTAAGAGTATCAGTCAATAATTATAAGTAAAATGGTTCATGCTAATATGATGTTAACTTCTGTCGCAATGCCGTACTGTGGCAATCCATGTCTCAACCAAAATAAACAATGCAAAGGTATGTATTTTTTGTTAGACATGCTTCATGTACTTGTTTTTCGATATCTAAGATGATAAGGCACATGGAAGCCTACATTTAATACATTTTACAAAAATTAATTTTACACGACTCATTCTCTAATAGTTACAAATATTTAGTAAACAGGCACAGTGGACTGTACTTAGATTATTCATCTCCATCCTCTCATTAAGTACCATGTAATTGTGTTAATAAACAATTGCTGTTTGCTATATAAGCAAATATTTCCTACAAGTCTGTTACACCATCATCATCACGTAATGTAACTGCTTGAATCTAAAAATAAACAGTGTAAATGATCTCCAGGCACAAAATCAACTTGAATGTTCTCATGCCTTTTCATTATACGCTCCGACTCTAACGTGTAAGGGAAAGAATATTGAAAACGAGGCTGTGAGAAGTGAGTAGAGGTGCCAAATATCTCACTTAGCTTCATACTGATAAGATGTACATATATCAAATTTACAGTTGTTTTTCTTTTTTAAATTCAATAACAATTTAAAAGATTTAAATTTATTTTTTCATATCAAACTAAACAATATAATTTTTAGGGAATTTTCAGGTTTGTGGCTACACAAGCATGCTAAGAATTAGAGATTTAGGAGCCATGTATCTTTCTTTAAGAACTCCAATATACAGGTTTCATATCACTATTAGTTTCCTTCTTTTGGTGTATAAACCATTCATTAATGTACATTTTACTATAACTTATGGACCTTTGTAACTTTCTACTCATGCTAACTCACCTTAGTGCATTCAATTCTGAAAGTTTTATCATGGGTTGACAGGCATATTTTTGTGTATTAATACGGTAAACAGACTGACTTAAGGAAAGTAACAAAAAGTACTTAACTGACATGGAATTAGGTGAGAATTTACATATCACTGTATTCATTGTCGAATAGGCAATTTTAACAAAATATACAGCTTTGTAAACTTTTAAGTCTACACTTGTATTGTTAACATAGTGCGTTACATTTAAAAACAAGTCAGCTTTGAAACATACCATTGAACTTGGTACTATTTATTCGGAATATCTTCCTGAAGTTAGTCAGCCTCATTGGAAGCAAATTGTGGTCTGAGGCCAGATATGGGAAAATGGACGCAAAGAGGAATAAAAAGTGGGACAATAAGCCAACCAATTATAAAGTCCACAGTTATAAGGCCTGTCCGTGAGCATCATAGTCTAGACGAGTCTAGGAAACTCCCACTCATGGGTTGAGGTGTTGTATTGACAGACTGACACTATGCCGCACTGATGTACAGTGCTGCGTTGGTCGAGGTCTTATAATGACAAACTAACACTATGCCTCAATGAAGTACAGTGCTTCAACTCACTTTTATACCTAGTGATATTGACATTATTTTATAAAGCCTAAATTGGATCTTTTGTATGAGTCTCGTTGAGCAAAGCAATGGGCAGATTCATACAATGTTGTTAGATAATGAATATCTGTACTTTTAAATTTTTCACAAATATCATTTTCTGAGTTAAAACAGATTCCATATTTTTCTTTTATTTTATAATTGATAATACAATAGCAAATGTAATTCATCTTTACTGAGAGCAGGATTTTTTAATAAACAGTAATTACAGTAACTCTGTCTCTTCCTATCTAACCGGTGTTACCGTTAATTTATGCTATGAAGTTCTACATTTTTGTAAATCGTATCTAAACACTTGATTCTCAATTAAAGTTAGATAGCATTATGCTTGTAATAGACTTTTACTTGGAAGTAAAATCCAAAACTCAAAGCATTTATAATAGCTTCAGACCAATTTTGAAAAGAGCAATCTATCAAGCGTTGAGTCAAAGGACAAAAATGAGGAGTAAACGATCCGTATATATCCAAAAATATGTCTGAGGAGTAAGCGATCCATATATATCCAGAACTATGTCTGAGGAGTAAGCGATCCGTATATATATCCAAATCTATGTCTGATGAGTAAGCTATCCATATATATCCAAAACTATGTTTGAGGAGTAAGCGATCCGTATATATCCAAAACTATGTATGATGAAAAAGCGATCCTTATATATCCAAAACTATGTCTGAGGAGTAAGCGATCCGTATATATCCAAAACTATGTCTGAGGAGTAAGCGATCCTTATATATCCAAAACTATGTCTGAGGAGTAAGCGATCCATATATATCCAAAACTATGTCTGAGGAGTAAGCGATCCATATATATCCAAACTATGTCGGAAGTGTAAGCTTGTGACATATGTAGCTCATGTAGATTTGACACTTGTAGACACCCAAGTTTATTAGAAAGAAGTATTCGTTACTAGTGTGTATATCCGATTTGATCTGGATAGGATACCGAACACACAAATGTAAATCGTATGTATGTATGTATGTATGTATGTATGTATGTATGTATGTATGTATGTATGTATGTATGTATGTATGTATGTATGTATGTATGTATGTATGTATGTATGCATAGGGTTCAAAGACACATCCGCACAACCCTTGCTATATAATGCCGAATTCATTAAAAAAAGTTGCGCAATTGAAAAGGTAAATGTAAAAAGTTATAAATCAGCCAAAATAATTGAATAAATTCGTAAATTGACTAATAGTTGATTAAAATCATTCATAAGTCATGCTCCTATATTATTTGTCATGAAAATGCTATGACAATAAACTGGTGTCGTTTGATAGAAAATTGACTCTTGAATGTCAAGTTTAGTTTGTATTACTTATTATACAATGGTTACTTACAGTGTAATTGGCTTCTCGCACCTTTCCTTAAAGTTACATGTAATAACTATGAGTATCAAGTTTAGAAACACTGGGTGCCCACTATCAAACATAATGCAGTAACTAATGTTCACAACACGTTGTAACAAACAAAGCACAACGAACTGTACAAAAGAATATTTTAGTTGCCAACGACTGGTACAGATAATGCGTTATTGCAACATAAGATAAGTGATTCTATATTAATATTTAATTATCTCTTAACAAAAAAGGTCGTCAGGGAGAGATAGGAGATAGACCTTGGATCTGAATATTGTTCACTTTCTCAAGAAGGCAGCTAGTAATTAAAACGGGTACAAGAATGATCGCGATTCTAGTACGATATCGTCTCTTTATCGTGCGCTTTCAAAACAAGGAGAAAAAAAGAGGTGTATGTCATTTAATTTTGTTCTTTCACCACTCCTAATATCAGAGGGATATCATGCACACTTCTCTCACAAAATCTAGGGATATCGTGCACACTTCTCTCACAAAATCTAGGGATATCGTGCACACTTCTCTCACAAAATCTAGGGATATCGTGCACACTTCTCTCACAAAATCTAGGGATATCGTGCACACTTCTCTCACAAAATCTAGGGATATCGTGCACAATTCTCTCACAAAATCTAGGGATATCGTGCACACTTCTCTCACAAAATCTAGGGATATCGTGCACACTTCTCTCACAAAATCTAGGGATATCGTGCACACTTCTCTCACAAAATCTAGGGATATCGTGCACACTTCTCTCACAAAATCTAGGAATATCGTGCACACTTCTCTCACAAAATCTAGGGATATCGTGCACACGTCTCTCACAAAATCTATCAGCCGATCAAAACTCACAAGCAGGCAGAAGCTGTTTTTATATCTACCACTTGACAGATCAACAACTTCCAGAACATACTGTTATGGGGTTATGCCCAGTGAATTAGTACAAAGCACATTAAGGTTTATCTCGGCTGAAAATCGAAATTCTGTGTTAGATATTATGTTGAATGTCTAAAATTTAAAACTAGTTATTTGACACTTGTCTGTTAAGAGTCAATGCAGAAATATTGTCTTAGCTATTGTACTTCACGAGTAGAGTGCCTCCTTGCCTGTATCTCGTCGTCAGTTTCAATATTATGTTCAAAACGTACAACCTAAGTATGTCAAAAATGTCCTTTTCTATGGATATGATTTTAAATGGTAGATTGATTCATTACTATTATAAATGCTTGTTTTTATCGGAAAATGAGCAACACAAACCGTGAATTCTCAGTAAGGTTAGATACCAACGACTGCATTTGGTGCACTTCGACGCTTATTTACGAAATATTTTATTTAATTGTTGATGCCTCCCAAAATATGTACCAGAAATCTCTCATACAGTATGTTCATCTCTTAAAGCAGTTTATTCACAATGCAATTTCCACATCAGAATATATATATATATATATATATATATATATATATATATATATATATATATATATATATGACTAAAAAGAGACCTTATTCTATTTTGTCATTTGTTTTATAGAAAAGCGGAAGCAAGGATACATTATACAGTAAACAAATTTGACATAGAAAGGTAAACTACAGATAATTCCCTCTGTGGTTTATTATGGATCCAATCTCAACACAACACATCAGCCATCTTAAATAGCAACTGGTGTTGATCTTTCAATTAGCCCTTTGGAGTACTGGCAGTGTTTAATGTTTGAGTATCAGGTGATGCAAATCGGTGTAACTTGAAGTGTACAGGAATATAATGTGAGGGTAAATTTGATGTGAATGAAATAATGCAATATCACGGAATTTTTGCAATCATCTGTGGATAAAACACAGCTGTTACAGTCTCATAAGGAAAGATTAGTACCTTTGATATCCACAATTGAAGAAAAAAAAAAGAAAAGTTGGAAAACGTTTGAATGACCTATTGGTCTAAATTGGAACATGATGTAAATCGGAGCGGCTGCTTCATTTGCACCCCACCCCCGCCCCATTTTTTTATGTACATAACATTCAACATATCAGAAGTACGAACAGTTATGTGCATATATTTAATTACACCAATTATTCCCCACATCTGAGAGAATGAAAATAATATGGTCAAAAAGGTGTAGGTGCTTAAACAGAATGATGTTTTTTTTATTTTGTATCATGAATATCATTAGATCTTAAGAAATAAAGCTTTATTTTGTATAATTATATTCCTGTTTTAACCGGTTTGAGACAGTGTGGTCTTCTTTAAATAACCAGTATGAGACAGTGTGGTGTTTTATAAGTAACAAGTATGAGACAGTGTGGTGTTTTATAAGTAACTGCATTAGTCAATTTTCAACTTAACGAAAGATGCGGACTGAAAGAGATGACCGAGTGGTTCAAGGCGCTTGCCTTTACAGATCACTGACATCTCACCTCTTTCCGCGTGGGTTCGAGTCTCGGGCTCGGCCAACGTTGGTATGTGAGAAAGCTTGCCAGTAGCTTCCCATGGGTCGGTGGTTCTTCCCGGGGTTTTCTCGGGTTCTTCCTCCACCAAATATTCTGGACGCCATGTATAACCTATCATGTGCTGAAAAATGGTGTTAAACCCATAACAACCAACCAACCAACCATACTGAAACTCAACTGCCTTTCATTCGCTATGTCCTTTATTATTTCATTTACATAATTATGTACTAAGACTTTTTTTTTTACGAAGTCAAGGGAAGCTACATATGAATTCTAAGAGGAAGATAAAAGTGTCATGCAAGTGTATGATTTATACTAGACTGAGTATATATGTTATTATTGTAGCATCTTCTAGATTAATTTGTTTTAAATTTTATTTCTCCTCGGATATCTGTACTTGATGCTAGTCATCTATAAATACATGTTGCTGCGTTTCTATTTACTCTCGAATTCTTGATAAAAGTACCAAAAACAGCAAAAACATATCATTCATGCATCTATTTATAAATTACAGATCTCGTATGCATACATATGGAGAAAATGCAAAGGAAAAGAGTTGCATGAATTTAAAGCAGCGGGAGCGCTGCTACGTCGTTTGGATAAAATTAATATGCTATAATGACTTGGGTTCCTCTTGTGAAATTGATGGATCTCCCCTACTTGAGCTCCACGTCAAATGGCCAGCTATATATTAATATTCCCCAATGCAGCTATTCTTCTGAGTTAATCCTTCGTGTGGGAACTTATTGAAACTAGTAGAAGTCTATTGGCTGCCTTTGTGCTTGCTGGCTGTCTTGCAGCAATAAAGGGTCCCTAATGTGAGGAAATTGCTGTTATCAATCTAACATTAATTTCGGTCATGTCTGGCGTTACATTGGTTCATGTTGCTTTTGTACCCTCCAGAATTAAGCGTGGATAAGATTAGTCCCAGCTTTCTCTTGATTTTTGTTCTAAAATAAGAAATGTATTTTTTCCAACACAAAGCTGGGAAATATGGCGAGTGTAATAGGGGCTTCCTCTTATTGCAGGAGGAAACCTGCGGATAGTCATACAAAAGCTGGAATTTTGTGTGACTAAATAGAAAAGAAATATTTTGTAATGCTCATTACTTCTTTATATCGATTTGTTATTAGTATACACATGCAAGTATTAATTCATTACATCTTTCAAAAATATCTCACTTTAATTCAGCCCTGAATGAGTAATAGTAAGATCACTCTGCAAGCTAATTTACTTCCAGCTTTTCCCGTAAAGTTTTTCATTTGGTAATGAAAACTTATCAAATGCTATACATAAAAAGCCCGGAACCTTGATGTTTTACCTTCAGTTGGTGTCAGCTTAAAGGTCGGAGTCCAAAAAGTTATACAAAGAAGCTGATGGTCATTCAGCCTATTTGGAGTTATCAGCTATGTTCCACGATGGTTAGCAATGTTCAGTTTTATAATCAATGTGACATTTGACCTTACTATCAGTTTCCTCAACTAGATTCAGAGAGGAAACAAGTACACTTAATTAGTATACTGTTTTCAGGGGTTGAACAATAAATGGCGAATACTTTTAGTCTGAGCAAATTAATTCTTTATAGCTGCAGATAGTATTCATATACGCAGGAACAGACCCCTGACTGGGGTTTAAGACACAGACTGCAAAGTTATATTATATCTCTGAAATTGTGATCACAATGGATGATGTAAACTATGTGTATAAAATGTTAATTAGCACGATCTTTACAAGTATTGTGGATGTTTAAAAAAAACTAATTTAGATAATAACCTCTTAGTTCAATGACTCTACTGTCATCACTCTTACATACTGGTCACTTTCATAGTAATTACTAGCATCTTAAAAAGAGGAGTTCACCCATCCAGTTTTCATCTTATATCCATAGATTCACTTAATGCTAGTAGTTTCATTCAGTTTCTACACACCAGTTTACCATTTCCCAAACGTATCCCACCACCCTCACCCTCATCGCTCTAATAAATTCAAATAATTGCAACTCAAAATTTGGGGAAATGTACATTTTATAACTAATTTACTGAAAAACTTAAAATGAATGAGGTCGAATTTGGAGAAATCGTTTTGGATGAACCAGAAGAAAATTGTAGTACCAGTACAACGAAATGTGTATGACATAATTCTTGGATATTTTGTATAATACTATTGGCAATACAATAATCAATCGACATTGCTACTAGCTTAAAATCAAATAACTTACTGTTTCCAACTTGCTAAAGATATCATCACACGCTAGAGTGGCGATGTGGTTTTGTGCAACTAGTCCTGTGCTTCTCTATTCTCAACGGATCTGACAATTTTGAGATGCCGACTAAATTTTTCAAAACAAAGATCAAAAGAATGTTTAAATAGTCAAGGCATAGTTCAACAAGCCAAAATTATAAACGTTAGAGACCATGTTGACGTAAGCTGACTGGAAAACATTTTAACGCTGAATAAGCAAGGATCTGTCCTGAATAAAAACTGATTTTTCATAGCTGTAATTACCTGCAATGTAAACCAAAAGTTGTTTAAATCGACAAAAATAATGCCAAAACTTGAATAAAAGATAGAAAATAGAGCTGTGACTTGTGCTATTTTTTCTTGTTTTCGACTGTCCCATTTTATGTGACGCCTTGAAGTTTAAAGGGGAGTATGGGTAGGGTGGAGAGGGATAGTGATAGAAGAGAATAATCTTTTCCAGCTTGACTTTGTTTGCAGAAATAATATGTACGTATTTTGAATGGACAAAGCAGCTTAGAAGTTATGAATGACTCATAATGTATTTGTACCTTTGGACAATATAATAAGTGAAGATACTGTGCATTTCTTTAGACAGATGTACAGGTTTTGTGTCTGCTCAATACAATTTCGGCAATGAAGGCATCAATGCAGGTTTGACTTTCATATCAGGAAAACAAATTAAACACAAGGATGGGAGACCATGTAAAAAGCTTCTACAGGTCCTGTAAAAGAGCGATATCACCAGTAGGACCTCGAGACGTCCCGTAAGAGAGTCTATTGCCAATAGCACCTCAGATGCTATGACACCTGGGCAATGATCCTGTAAAAGAGCCTTATCGTGGGGCCCTGTAAAAGAGCCTTATCGTGGGGCCCTGTAAAAGAGCCTTATCGTGGGGCCCTGTAAAAGAGTCTTATCGTGGGGCCCTGTAAAAGAGCCTTATCGTGGGGCCCTGTAAAAGAGTCTTATCGTGGGGCCCTGTAAAAGAGTCTTATCGTGGGGCCCTGTAAAAGAGCCTTATCGTGGGGCCCTGTAAAAGAGTCTTATCGTGGGGCCCTGTAAAAGAGTCTTATCGTGGGGCCCTGTAAAAGAGCCTTATCGTGGGGCCCTGTAAAAGAGTCTTATCGTGGGGCCCTGTAAAAGAGTCTTATCGTGGGGCCCTGTAAAAGAGCCTTATCGTGGGGCCCTGTAAAAGAGCCTTATCGTGGGGGCCTGTAAAACAGCCTTATCGTGAGGCCCTATAAAAGAGCCTTATCGTGGGGGCCTGTAAAACAGCCTTATCGTGAGGCTCTGTAAAAGAGCCTTATCGCCAGAAGGCCCGAGAGGTCCTGTAAAAGAGCCTTATCACCAGTAGAATCTCAAAGGTTCCGTAAATGAGCCTTATCGCCGGTAGGAACACAGATGCTATTAGATTTGAACGATGGTCCTGTAAAAGAGCCTTATCGCCATTAAGACCTCGCGAGGTCCCGTAAAAGAGCCTAATCGGCAGTAGACCCTCAGACGCTATAGATCTAAGCGATTATTAATGTTTGTCTTAAGGGATTTTATTTAAATTGATGTATATACTCTGATAGTCCTATAAATAAGCATAATCAGCCCCGCGCATCTTGTATCTTTATAGAAAGCCGCGAGGAAGGTCCAGTAGTATATTGCTTTCAATGAGACTGCCAATTCAGAAGTCCCCACACTCTCCCAGTAGTTGACCGTATTACAGCTAAAACAACACATTTCAACATATAGTTTTGCAGACATAGCCACTTCTTCCTAGATTGTGTGTCGCATATTAACCCGGATCATATAGGGTTTGATTCACGACTTGCAGCTGAAGAATAATATCTTGTTTCAAGAATTCTACAGGAATGAAGCCCTGATGATCTTGCCTGGAGGGAACATTGTCACACAGATGAATGATAATTTCATACCAACCCTAAAATAATGTTATGTTAGCATCCATACTTTCCCTAGGTACAAAACTGGGTAAATAAACACGTCCATAGAGGTCATGACAGCTTTAATCCTCCATAGGAAGAGTTTCTTCTGTTTTATATCTGGTAAGAAACGGATGAGAACAGCCAGTGATAAAGATACTTTGTATATATACTGCCCAATAATATAATTATATTGATATGTGTCGTCTCTATGACAACGATAGTCTAATTCTTTCAGTGCACACCAAAAACTAGTTTCCTTAAGATATGTTGCAAGTCAGACGTATAATAAATCATGTTACAAAGTCAGACGTATTATAAATCATGATACAAAGTCAGACGTATTATAAATCATGTTACAAAGTCAGACGTATTATAAATCATGTTGCAAAGTCAGATGTATTATAAATAATGTTACAACGTCAGACGTATTATAAATCACGTTACAAAGTCAGACGTACTATAAATCATGTTACAAATTCAGACGTATTATAAATCATATTACAAAGTCAGACATATTATAAATCATGCTACAAAGTCAGACGTCTTATAAATCATGTTACAAAGTCAGATGTACTATAATCATGTTGCAAAGTCAGACGTATTATAAATCATGTGTCCTTGTAAATAAAGAGTGCAATTTGGTAAAAATGTACGAAAACCTAACATGACGCTGTAACATATAACAAATGTTGATTCAGTCTAGATTATCTGTTACTGCCTTTACGGACCAACCCAATCACTAATTAGTTTTCACAATTACTTAACTAAGATGGTAGTGATGGATGGTTGGACAAATGTTAGGTCACTTATGTAGCTTTCAGTATTGAACAGGTATCCATTCAAATCTCAGCTCCTATGCCAATTTCTGGAATTTTCTAAAAAGATCCATAAAGGAATAGGTATTCCGATGAGAAGGCAAATCAGTCACATTGACCGAGGGGTCAGTGATGGGTAGATATTAATAAGTATATTTCCAGACGAGAGGTCAGTGATGGGTACATATTAATGTACGTGTGTCCAGACGAGGGGTCAGTGATGGGTACATATTAATAAGTATGTTTCCAGACGAGGCGTCAGTGATGGGTACATATTAATAAGTATGTTTCCAGACGAGAGGTCAGTGATAGGTACATATTAATAAGTATATTTCCAGACGAGGGGTCAGTGATGGGTAGATATTAATAGGTATGTTTCCAGACTAAATAATGTAACAAATCTAGGATATGTACTTTTGTTACGTCTCCGTTCATAGATTTTAGTGATTGTTTGTTTGATTATGGGAAATCGGTGTTGGGAAGATATTTATCAAACCGAGTAATTTGCCAATTATTATGTACAGGCGTCATTCATGCTGAACCTTATTCACGGGACTTTACGGTAGCATGGATTAGTTTTGTAAAATGATCATTGTCAAATTTCCTAATAAAAGGAATTCTCGGGATATTCTCAAGTATAAGTGTTCAGTAATTTGTTATAGAAATAATTATGTATATTGGGTGTTTGGGTACTGTTTTGTGGTATGTGGTATGAAATTCCGATCTACGACTTAGAATTAAGTACAATTACACCAATGTGAAGCAAGACAAAACATAAAAGTGTGCACTCAGCTTAATTATAGGAAAACTATTTGTGGTATTAGCGTCTTTAAGAATCCTTCAGTGCCTGTGGCAGTTGTATTGAGGTCGTTAGAAATGGAAGAAAAACTACCTCAAGCCAAATTCATGCAGTGTGTACGTTTTTTTTTTGTTTTTTTTTTTTTGTTGGTTTGTTGTTTTGTTTTTCTCTCGCTTGGTCTTGATGTGAATGTATACCCGACTGTGGTGTTACAAAAAGAAATGTATTTCTGAAAAGGAAAGAACAGTAAAACACGCCTGAAATTTTTCAATGATTGATATAGTAACGAAAGGGGATGTCAATTTATTCTTTTAAATTTTGCATTCTAAAATTTTACCCCTTTTTGAAAATAAATAATTTTCATCACGGGAATACCTTTAGTTCTGCAAGCTTCGGCATATCTGCTAGTCATATTCTAAACCTTTCAAGCTTAGACATATCTGGTAGTCATACTCTAAACATTTCAACCTCTGACATATCTGGTAGTCATATTCTAAACATTTCAAGCTTAGACATATCTGGTAGTCATATTCTAAACATTTCAAGCTTCGACATATCTGGTAGTCATATTCTAAACATTTCAAGCTTCAACATATCTGGTAGTCATATTCTAAACATTTCAAGCTTCGACATATCTGGTAGTCATATTCTAAACATTTCAAGCTTCGACATATCTGGTAGTCATATTCTAAACATTTCAAGCTTCAACATATCTGGTAGTCATACTCTAAACATTTCACTTCTAGCATGCAAACAATATGCTGAAATGTTTATAAAGACAACTTCGTATTACTATAGAAATACATGGACACAAACAGGCAAGTCACTAATCTGTATAGACAAACTGCCAATGGTCATCAGTTTAGATTTCAGTGCAATGAATGTGATGATTTCGTCGTGTTTCACAGTATTTTCTCACACCATTTTTTTTTCTTCCGGGACTTCGCATCTCCGTGTATTTGAAAGTTTTTACGTGCGCGCTTTTCTACCATTTAAAATAAAGCTTAAGCCATTTTACGGTACTCCACCGTAAATGAATTTCTATACTTTACTTTATTTCTATAGGGGTAATAACTCCTAGTCTCCAATGAATGACATATATGGAATCGTTTCCATAGGTAGAATATACTGCGAACCAAGTCACCAAACTCCCTGTTTTTAATTGTATGAGGAAATTAAATTCTAAAACCCCAGCTTAAATTCAGTTATAGTAGAACTACTGAATTGAAAGATTTATTTCTTAATCTCCAGATACCATAAATGTTTCCCAGATGATCACCCACATTGGCCACATCTTAAATGGAATATAAAAATGCAAAATGGCTGGCATCTCTGCCATGCTTTCCCTGGTTATGCTTAAAAGTAGTGATTTGAATTACGTATTCTTTCGCTCGATGCCATCCAAGTCTGTAAAAATGACATTTATTTGGATATAACATAGAGTTGTTCCTGGAACGTACTATTTTTTTTACCTCTTATTTATGAACGAACAATTTCAACCATGAAAACAAATATGTTGCTAGGTAGAGGCGTAATAGATATAGTATCATATCGTATTATCTTTTGGACACCTTTAAAAGTTAAGCGCACAAACACAATAGCGTGGTCACATTTTGCCTTTCACTTTATTGTCTATGAAAGTTTTCACCTGGTTTATCATCTGAATGGATCAAAGATTGCCTCTTAAAATAGCTCTAGTTTCTTGCTGGGAATGAAATACAATAGTAGCGCTCTACCCTGAAATGAGCGATAATGGTCCTTCGACAAGGATACCATCGAAATTAGGGTTATCTCTAACACTTGACTATTGATAACACAAACCGCAAAATACACAATAAAATCTGGACATTTAGTAATCACACGGTTTGAAAGGTACATTCTGGGTATATCAGTCTAGATGATTATTCATTTCCATGTTTCTCTATATCGTCTTTTACAAGCAAGAAAACAGTTTACTTCTTTCAACTGCTTTAAGTCCGTGGATAACTACAATTCAAATATTATTTTGCAAAGAAACATCCATGGATGGAAATTAGAACGAACTTATTTCATGACTTACACCTACCAAGTCTAATTACCCTTTGTTCTCTCTTTGTATATTGTAATTATATGTCACTATCATTTTTCCATTACCTCTCGTGTACAATATGTACTGTCTGAAGTCAATCGTGTAAATATCATAAAAAAGCATTGACTGCATGACGCCACATCAAATATTTCTTAAATATTGGTAGATTGGTCAACCATACGGCCACAGCGTGGTGAAACTGGGCACCTGCCATTTAATCGGGCAACTGAGATAAGTAGAGTATCACCCTTAAACAGATTGTTAGACTCAGTAGTCTTAGCCTTCCAATTTGTGATAAATTTGTTGAATATCTACCCTAACAAATGTAAGCTGAATTGTTGAATATCTACCCCAAACAATTTAGGCTCTTTTTGTTTGTCTATTGTGTGAATATTTTTAATGTTCATAAAAGCTGATAATATCAGACGTAGCAAAATCACTGAAAGCTTTGCATGTTGCGTAGGTTTGTATATTTTGTTCTCCAGCTTTCCATAGTTTTATCAGATTGTACCTTGATCGATACTCCAGCTTTCCATACTTTTATCAGATTTTATCATGATCGATATTCCGGCAAAGAAAAATGCCTGATAGATAGATAGATAGATAGATAGATAGATAGATAGATAGATAGATAGATAGATAGATAGATAGATAGATAGATAGATAGATAGATAGATAGATACATAGATAGATACATAGATAGATTAAAAGAGTGTGGTTTTATGCAAATCTCTTGTATGTCGTTGTAATTTAAACATGTCCAGAATGGAAATTTGGTTCCATGCATTGTTTTCTCCTTCGTCCCTCTGCAGTATAAAAAGGTACCAGAATTTCATGGAAAATTGCACGGTTCTTAAAGAGTCGGAGAAAAGCCAATTTAATCACTTGTTTTTGTTCTCTCTCTCTCGTATGCAAAGTAATTTAAAACAGTCATGTTGTTTGTCTTGCCTTGTCTTGGGAAACAAATCATAACTCCAATAGTTGTAGTCGAGAGCCTTGATTGTTAGATCCACAGTAAAGGCTTTATCTTAGTTAGATCCACAGTAATGGCTTTATCTTAGATACACAGTAATGGCTTTATCTAAGGATATTAGCAAATGTATTTTAATAAATTGCTAAATCTGACATATATGTATGTATTTCGTCTAATATTGGCATACAGTAATACATTCGCTTTCGAAGGAAAGCTGGACGTTAGAATTAAAACACAAACAAATGCAACAGTTTATTCTTGTATGATCGCTCTCGCAACGTCCCTTTAGATTATAATTATAAAGGATCCCAACACCAGGAGACCGAGCAGTCAAAGCATATTAAAATTCTCCCTGAAGTAGTTATTTGACATTTTAACTTTCCAGCCATGCATTCAAATTGTTTTGAACATATAGCAAAACGAATTTATCCAGCGTCCCTAATTCTTTTCAATCTATTAGCGACATGCTGTGAGAACTTTGGCATGATTCGATTGGCTTCATGGTTTCGATTAAAATGACACGCCTTCTTTAGTTCCTATATTAGGGCTCTTATGGGGAAAATCTATTTGGCTTGGAGTGTTTGATGCGTTAATTTAGGGCCTCCAGGTGGCCTTCTAATTCAAAAGTACTTTGGATCTTATAATCAAGTTCTAATACACTTCTTTTGCTTCTATTCTCTGGTGGCAGAAAATCTGATGCATTTACTACAAAGATTGAGTCCAAAGGCTTGTACATGTTTGATATATTTTAGCATAAATTAAAGCAACATAAGTACTGTATAACTTCCATGGTGTGGATGCAATCTGGAATTGATCTTGAGCAAAAGCGAATTTAAAGTCCAGTCAAAACTTTGTAACCTTTAGTGTGAAACTCGTTTCCATCGCCCCATACTTGATTATATTAAACGTTGTTGCGTACATTGCTCGTGTTTTTCGTGTACGTATGCAGTATGCTAAGGGGAAAAGCTGACCAATAACTTCAGCCTTAATAGTGTAGAGCTGGCAAGATACTTTTGGAGCTATGTTAAAAGTCCAAGTTCCTTACCACACATTGGTATTGTTTAGGTATTGTAAATTATGTTTTGTGCAGAATACAATTTACTTTTGTTCGTTCACAGTTTTTGTTCATTTTGTGAAACAGCAACCAGTTCTTATTATCTGATGCCAGCACATACTTGCCACTCACATGTAGATCCTGAAACGAATCAAGACTGATTGATTGATAGTTTTAGTTATTTAATTATTTATGCTTTTGATTCACATATTGTTCAATTCCAGTGACTAATTGGTTGATTGATTGATTGACTGACTGATTGATTGATTTAGTCATTTATTCATTCAGTGGCCGCAGTCCGTACATTATTAAGTTATTGTTTGAAATAATAAAAACATACCTCGATACAAGCGACAATTGTGGTTGATTACGTTTACCATCTCTTTGCATTGTTCACCACATCGTGGGCTCTTTATACATTTAGTCCAGGTAATTTTTGTTCCATAGTGACTGCAATTTTTCTCTTTATGATTCCTAATCTATCGACAGTCTTAAGTGCCTTTACTGCGCATGTCATGGTCAGTCATTAAATATATATTGTTGCAAACAATGATTGCTCTTCGACTGAATGGTATATTTTCGCATCTTATTCTTAAGGTTGTAAAGGTTGTTTCTTTATCTAGAATGCATAAAACTTTGGTAGGCTAATTACAATCTACTTCTTTGGCCGAGAACAATTCAGGTACACTCTCGACCCAATCCATATCTATGTAATACGATGGTCGTAAGAAAAATGACAAGTAAGACACGTTTAATTAGGGAACGAGTTTTTTTCAATATTTCAGCATAGCTCAGTTTTAAAGTCATCTCGCCACCATAATCTTGGCTAGCTTTACGTGAAATTCTTTCCTATATATGTAAACTAATTTATTTTACATATGTGTACATCTTTTTCATATATGACAATATGATTTTCAGCTCTGTAAAAAGGAATTTCACATTTGTGAAATCATGTCTTTTGTACATATGTTAAATTCTTTTCCACATATATGCAATTGTTTTTTACAATATGTAAAATTATTTTGCATATATGTGAGATAATATCAAACCATTTCACATATGGAAAATTATTTCTCACATACCAAAATGAAGTTCAGATATGAGACAAAAATAATAAATGTTAAAATGGGAAGCCATAGCAAAGTGTCGAATCTAACGAGTGTGTTATTCGGTAAGATGTCGCATCGGCGACTTGGTCGTTGGGCGCGTTGTCGATGATCTCCAGGATACCATAAAGGTTAGACCACGTGTTTTAGAATAAGTTTCCAATGACAATCGGTCACGAGTATCCTTAAAATGACCTTCCCAGTGATTTCCTGACATTAAGTTAGACTTAGCTAAAACGTTGTATAATCTCCAGCCCATGTCACACTGTTCATGGTTGTTTATCTATTGATACCTAGAAAGAAAAAAAAACATAAAAGATAAATATCTAAGTTCTTTCTTGGCGAAGGAAACATATATCTGCGTGTGCGTGTGCGCGCGTGTGTGTGTGTGTGTGTGTGTGTGTGTGTGTGTGTGTGAGAGAGAGAGAGAGATGGTAGAGCAACAGCTGAACTCCTTTCCTGACCGTAATTTAGATTTATATACTGTTGGACATAAAGTCCATATCATAATACAATTTATTTTATATTTGCATCAGCCCAAAACATGTAATCAACCTATGTGTGCTGGCAATACTTTCTTGTGCACACATTTCACTAACAAGATATATAAATGCGGTGCTGGGTATTGGGACTGATGAAAAGTCATGTTGCGAATGCCAATTCAACCAGATGGCGTCGCCTAGCTACAATGGGGGCCCTTAGTTAAATACAATAGAAATAACCGAGTCGTTCAAGTAGTAAAGTCAGTTTCAAAAGAACAGCTTTTTAAGAATGAATATAGTTCGTCACGTTTGCAAACACTATTAATCGGACTTGAACTATTTATAAATGTCAAACGTTATTGTTGCCATGAACTCCAGCGTCGAACCTAAAATACTGAATAGACTTGTCCAAAGGCTTATACTGAATAAACTTGTCCTAAGGCTTATATTGTGTACCGTTTCAAATATATATTATGCTAGATTATTTTAGGTTGCAAAGTTAGTCTTGACTATAGATTATCTGATATAGTGTTCCCCACGTTATGTGAATTCTTCTACAAAATAATTATCGAAGACACTTGAAAATATATACTTTATGTGAAACTGTACACCAGACATTACTTTATATGTGCCTCACAGCCGCATGGTCTACACCGATGTGTGTAAATGGACCATTGTCGTAATAAGCAGTTTTCTGTAGTAAATGAATGATTTAAGAACGAAAATCTTTCAAACAGGATTTTTCTTCCCATAAATATATTGAAGAACCGTATTTTATTTATGAACTGAGTTGATGCCTAATACCAGGATTTACATCCAATGTTTACCATCCATATATTTAGGTTATATTGACTGTTATAAGGAAGGGTATTCTCTGTGGTAGAAAAAGAACGGTCTCCTCTATCTTGAATATGATATTAAATGCTGAGTTATGTATCATAGAGAAAAACAGACCTATTCTGATCGCGAGTGTTGGCAATAGAATCATTGGAAGAAAGTATTTGCAGCGGATTTTTGTAACCATGATATTGTATTGTAGTCAGTCATAAATATAGCTACTTTTATAGAATGTGTAAACCGTAACCTTTTATAGAATGTGTAAACCATAACCTTTTATAGAATGTGTAAACCATAACCTTTTATAGAATGTGTAAACCGTAGCCTTTTATCGAATGTGTAAACCTTAGCCTTTTATAGAATGTGAAACCTTAGCCTTTTATAGAATGTGTAAACCGTAACCTTTTATAGAGTGTGTAAACCTTAGCCTTTTATAGAATGTGTAAACCGTAGCCTTTTATCGAATGTATAAACCTTAGCCTTTTATAGAATGCGAAACCTTAGCCTTTTATAGAATGTGTAAACCTTAGCCTTTTATAGAGTGTGTAAACCTTAGCCTTTTATAGAATGTGTAAACCTTAGCCTTTTATAGAATGTGCAAACCATAGCCTTTTATAGAATGTGAAAACCGTAGCCTTTTATAGAATGTGAAAACCTTAACCTTTTATAGAATGTGTAAACCGTAGCATTTTATAGAATGTGTAAACCTTAGCATTTTATAGAATGTGTAATCCTTATCCTTTTATAGAATGTGTAAACTGTAGCCTTTTATAGAATGTGTAAACCTTAGCCTTTTATAGAATGTGAAAACCGTAGCCTTTTGTAGAATGTGAAAACCTTAGCCTTTTATAGAATGTGTAAACCTTAGCCTTTTATAGAATGTGTAAACCTTAGCTTTTTATAGAATGTGAAAAACTTAGCCTTTTATAGAATGTGTAAACCTTAGACTTTTATAGAATGTGAAAACTTTAGCCTTTTATAGAATGTGCAAACCTTAGCCTTTTATAGAATGTGTAAACATTAGCCTTTTATAGAATGTGTAAACCGTAGCCTTTTATAGAATGTGTAAACCGTAGCCTTGTATAGAATGTGTAAACCGTAGCCTTTTATTGAATGTGAAAACCTTATCCTATTATAGAATGTGTAAACCTTAACCTTTTATAGAATGTGTAAACCGTAGCCTTGTATAGAATGTGTAAACCGTAGCCTTGTATAGAATGTGTAAACCGTAGCCTTTTATTGAATGTGAAAACCTTTGCCTATTATAGAATGTGAAAACCTTAGCCTTTTATAGAATGTGTAAACCTTAGCCTTTTACAGAATTTGTAAACCTTAGCCTTTTATAGAATTTGTAAACCTTAGCCTTTTATTGAATGTGTAAACCGTAGACTTTTATAGAATGTGAAAACCTTAGCCTTTTATAGAATGTGTAAACCTTAGCTTTTTATAGAATGTGAAAAACTTATCCTTTTTTAGAATGTGTAAACCTTAGACTTTTATAGAATGTGAAAACTTTAGCCTTTTATAGAATGTGCAAACCTTAGCCTTTTATAGAATGTGTAAACATTAGCCTTTTATAGAATGTGTAAACCGTAGCCTTTTATAGAATGTGTAAACCGTAGCCTTGTATAGAATGTGTAAACCGTAGCCTTTTATTGAATGTGAAAACCTTATCCTATTATAGAATGTGTAAACCTTAACCTTTTATAGAATGTGTAAACCGTAGCCTTGTATAGAATGTGTAAACCGTAGCCTTGTATAGAATGTGTAAACCGTAGCCTTTTATTGAATGTGAAAACCTTTGCCTATTATAGAATGTGAAAACCTTAGCCTTTTATAGAATGTGTAAACCTTAGCCTTTTACAGAATTTGTAAACCTTAGCCTTTTATAGAATTTGTAAACCTTAGCCTTTTATTGAATGTGTAAACCGTAGACTTTTATAGAATGTGAATACCTTAGCCTTTTATAGAATGTGTAAACCGTAGCCTTTTATAGCATGTGTAAACCTTAGCCTTTTATAGACTGTGAAAACCGTAGCCTTTTATAGAATGTGAAAAACTTAGCCTTTTATAGAATGTGAAAACCTTAGCCTTTTATAGAATGTGTAAACCTTAGCCTTTTATAGAATGTGTAAAACGTAGCTTATACTTTAGGATTTACGGATATTTTCTCACAGCTGCTACTGCTATAAATTTATTTTCATGTTACTGAACATAATTGCTTCATCTTATAAGAGCGAAAACTACGCCTATATTTGTTCATTTTGTAGCGCCGCCTTCACCGCATATGTCTCTTTTCTTCCAAAGTGTTTGACTGCTGCAGTGTTGGATGTGTGACACATGCAGAATCCTTACAAGTTATTAATTATAGGACAGTAAATCGATCTTCGAGCTCGCGCTACTGATCCGCACGCACCGGCAATTATCTGTAATGTCTGTTAGGTCATGAAATCAACTATCACGATTTTGAATATTTTTATTATTGTCCAAACATTGTGTCTTCCTACAAAATATATCATACATCCCTCCCACCCACCCACACACAGACACACAGTTTAACACCTTCTATCATTGTAATACCGAGCATTCATAATTATATATGATGGAATTGGAACTATTTCCTTTCATAAATACCCTTGGACGATTGAAAAGAACAAAGTGGCATTTATTTAAAAATTTTACGAAATCCATAAGTTACATAAAATATGTTTTACTCAGTAAACCTTTGGCCGTGAAGCATATTAGTTCTATTCATTGATAAAAGTACGAAAAAATTTCAAACACTAAAATCGTTTAGAGCTGACGATAATCAGATCTAAAAAGTCGATTTCTTGGAGCACTTTTTGGAGTCTAATTGGCCTACTGAGTCACAGTTATACCAAATAATTATCGCGCATTTGATCGTGTGGAAACGAACCATCCAAATATAACTGAATAAACCGACAATTTTCTTAAATTGGACATGATTGCAATACTGAATTATATCGCTGGCTTAATCTCTCTCGGGGCTAGCATGACAGCTGGCTTGGTTGGTTTCGACAAGACAACGAGAGAGCCAGTATAGACATATCTGTCACCCATATAAAACGTTCATAGAAGAGAGCCACTATAGAAATTGGCAGGATATTATTTTCTCCTGCTAGATGGAGATGTATGTTACATTTTACCGAACCTAGGAGAGAAAAACATAAAAACTCAATCTGAAGTTAGAAAAATAAAGTCAATAAAATATCCGTTTAGCAGTGAAGCCATTTCCTGAAGTCTTTTCATTGAGAGACAAACCAAAGAAATGCATTAATTTCTGATAGATTATGTATTTTATATACAATGCAAAATGTCCACGTGAAATTTGTAATATGCAATTGAATGTGTATGTATCTGTATCTTTCCCTCTCTCCATTTTGTTTTCTTTCTATTTAAAATAGTCTAATGGAGCCATACCCCAATGTTTGTTATGGTGGAATTCCGTAGTCCGTGATTAGTATTCCCCATTTTTGCATTTTATCTAATCTTTCCACGTCCAAATTTTCTATCATATCTTCAGATATATTGTTTAGTAATGAAGTGCAATAGAGCTGATTATTTTTATGCATAACCTTATTCTGTACATTGTATACATCTTTCAACGAAATTTTCATCTGCAGAGGAGCTTGTAAGATCTAAAAGTCGATGTTGCAAAGGTGAATGTAACTTTAAACCACAGAAACGTCTCATCTTGTCAATCACACCATCTGGGTACAAAAGAACCACACCCGAACACCTATATTCTTGTGTAAATTCGACACATGAGGATGAGATACACATCGACCATATATCAGGTATATTTGACTAAATGCACGTTATAATTTGCCCAAGATTACATTATATTTTTCTCATATAGTTGTGTTCCCCGTGACTTTTGATATGGTTTCTAATTGCCCAGGTGAATGTTTGTCATTAGCTCGACACGAGTACAGAAATGTCAAGCTATTCCACACAAATTCTTAATTGCATAGACAAAAATAAGTGTTAATGGTTTCTTCAACTGGCTAAACCGTGAAAGTACTGCATAAATTAGGCAATTAAAGAAATACTGAAGAGTGCCCCAAAAAGATTGATCTAAGGTAGAAATGTCAGTTGCATAATAGCTCCAATTTAATTAAACTCTGTCCCTACACTTATTTCTGACTGAAACGAGATGCTAATAATACACGTCATTACATTGCTAATTATTTACCCTAAATTCTAGACCCCCGGCCCTGCCAACTAAATATTTATCCTAAACTCTAGACCCCCGGCCCATAAGTGTTTGGACAATAGTTTACCGTTTTGGTCTATTTTTGAAATATTTTGTTATCAACACGTTTTTAAAGACTTTTTGAATAAAAGTATAATGTAAAAACATTTCCTCACAAATTTCTAACTTTTTTGTCGAGCGTCTAATTTTGACCTTAAATCCTAGGCCACCTGAGCCACTGTGTTAGAACCACCGGCCCGTGAAGCACACACCAAAAAAATATAAAATACCCAAGAGACACAGATTTGCACCGGACAATAAAAACATCAAAGCACACTATAGCAGGATTTTGTCTTTACCTTAAATCAGCTCAAACATGACAGGAAAGCGAACAAGTCCTTTGAGGCGATAGTTTACAAAGGACAAGACTTCATAATTAAATTGTATGAATATTTAAAACTTAATTTTATAAACTGTTTATCAAGAACTAAGACTAAACAACGCTGCTAAAATGATGGTCAGTAGTAAAGATAAAAGTATACTAATTCTACCAATATATGCCATCTATTTGAAAGGGAAATAGGATTTAACGTTAACGACTGCAAAATAAGAGATCGTGATCACTTAATTGGAAAATATAGATGTCCAGCACATATACGGTGTAATTTAAATTATACATATAAAAAATATATTCCATGTTTATTCATAATTTGTCTGGATACGATTCTCGTCTGATAATCAATGCCGTAGTCAAATACATCCTGATAAAGAAAAACCAATAAAACTAAATAATGATGACAAAACAAAACATTCTTTTAGTAAAGGTTTTATAGTCGAAAGATTTAATAAAGACAACAGAGAGGTTTTTGGTAATAGAGCAATAAGATTTCTCGATAGTAATCGGTTTATGAGTCAATTACTATAACAACTTGCTAAAATTCTAAACGATGATAAATACACAGAAAACAATAAAACATTTCGAGGAAATGGAATCCAGATTTTTAAGAAAACATATTTATCCATACGAATATATAGATTCATTTGAAAGATTTATTGAAACTGAATTTCCAGCAATCAAGAAATGGTATTACAAACTCTTTCGATCAATAATTAGCGAAGAGGATTAACAGTATGTAAAAATGTTATCAAATATTTCAAATTAAATTTTCTTGGTGATTTTCACGACTACTACGTACAGATACTTTGATGTTATGTGATATTTTTTAAGAATTTAGATCTGTGTGTATGAATAATTATAAAATAGATCCAGCATATTATTTTAGTGCACCCGGAATAGCTCACGATGCTAGTTTGGAAATAAGTAAGGTAGGATTATAATAGCTGACAGATTATGATATCTTTTAAATGATTGAATCTGGAATCAGAGGAGGAATAAATATGATACCTAATAGATATGCAACGGCAAATCATGACTATTATAACGTGAGCGAAGAGAACAAGTCTTAAACCCAGAATAAACCTGACATCCCGAATATTAGAGAAAACGACACATCAAGGTTAAGGTCATATATTATATACCATAATACCAAATTGTTTTATTGTTGGGCCATGTGCCAGCCAATGCCAGTTAGGAACTTTACATGGGCAGAAGAAGACATAAAACAAAGTAAAGAACATTGCTGTCATCTTACCAACAATTGGAGTGCTCAAATGAATTTGGAGGAATTCTAGAAGTAGATTTAGAAGTGCAGACACATTAGAAGTAGATTTAGAAGTACTGACACATTTGCACTACTATACTAAAGAGTATCCATTGGCAACAGAAAAACCAATTCCAATTAAGACAAAAAGTAACCAATGACTTTCAAAAAGACTTTTTTAAAGTTAACAAATAACACTGTCCTTGAAAATCAAATGGAAAAGTAAAGAAAGAAAACTAATGTAAAACTATGTACTGATGAGACGAAATATTTTAAACCTCACAGGGATATTTTATTAGCAAGAAGAACAATAATAGATGAAAGTCTAGTACAAACTTTGAATTACCGCAAATTTAAAACCACATATAATCACAGTGTGCGGTTCTTTTAATACATTTATAAACAGTTTAATCAGGACAATAACATTAATCACGTAAGATTCTGGAAGCCGACTGCAAAGCAGGACTCTAAAAGAGAATGTCTTTTAATTAGTTGTTCTAAATATTTAATTATGCCTCAGAAACAAAATAAATATACATTTTGTGTGCATCTACGTTTCCTTTTCTGTTTATCTGTGATTGCATTCCTTGCTGAACATTTGCTGATTTATGTCCAAATTTCTAAGTAGTAGATGTTGTTTGTGATGTTGTAAAACTGGAGAATATATAAAACAATGCGTACAGTTTTGTATTTGTATTAAAATGTTTATATAAATGTGGTTAATATTCGTGAGAATAAACAATAATATGATTTTCTGTTCTGTACGAAAAGCAAATAACCGATTTATTCATCATTATATAATTTACTTACCCATTTACTGATCTTAGAAATTATACTAGTGCATTACTCTCTATTCCCCTCTGACTGTTTAATGTAGTTAATGATTCATCTATTTCTGATTTAACAATATCAGTTCTTTCCCTTAATGCAAAATTCTTTTTATCTAAGTCATCATTAATTTTTTTTGTAATTTCGCTGTAGTTGTGAAAGTCTATCATTGACAGCTCTCGGTCTATCTTCCATCATTTTCACACCAGCTTTAAAGTCATTAACTGACATTCTAATATCTTCCACCTTTTTCACACCAGCTTTAAAGTCATTAACTAACATTTTAATATTTTCATCATTATCTTTCTTTTCACAGTTTAATTTTTTCTGTAACTGTTAAAGTTGTAATTGTAATGTATCATAATTTTTTCTAGTGACTGCTTTATTTCCCCCTGGTCTCTCTCTAAGGCTTATATTTCAGCATTTATCCACTGTTCATTTGGTTGTAATAATTTCTGTATGTTTTTCCTAAGTGTATATTTGTTTACGCTCTAACAATATGTAAATCTTATATATGTCTTAATCTCTCAGTACATAAATTCGGAACATATGAAATCATTTTCTTGTTGTCGTCTATTTGTTTTTGCAGTTCTGAGAGTTTAGTAAATGTTTTCTGTTATGCTCTGATCCACAGATGTTGAGTCAGCATTAACTTCTTCTCTCCGAGTTTTATATCGTTCAAATTATTATCCTCCAAGGTCGTACGTATATTAGAGTCAATATGTTTTAATAGAAATCGTCTACTCACATCATCATATTTACCTGTAGGATCTTCTATATTTGTAGTACGATTGTTGTTAAAGTTTAAGTCACTGTTTAGTGTTTAACTTAGTGAATCACCTTTCTTATTTTTTTTTCTTTGATCTTTCTATATGAATTTAAATCTAACAAAATTAGGACCTCTTAAAGATAGATCTGTCAGTATTTTAAAAAAATAAAATAAATGATGAATTAAATTGCCTTTGCCTGAGTTTACACACTATGCGCAAATTAGTTTACCCGTGCTTGAGATATTATAAAGATATATGAAATTGGTATACCATTTGAACCTACCACGTTAGAGTCTTCATCTTTAACTTTGATATTTAATCTGTTTATCTTATCTTTTTGTAATTGTTTATATGGAATATTAACATCGTACAAGAGGAAATCACCGCAAAAAAATATTTTTGATACGTATAAACTCTACAAGAGTAGAATATGAGCCTTTACAATAATTCTTTGTATTGTCTTGTTGATAAAGGAAAATATGTGTTTAGGCTTCACAAATCGACAAAACTATATATGATTCGGCATATCGATTTATAGATAACACACTATTAAATCCAAGCAATTTAGACTTGTAGTTTGGTGTATACTTGGTGTATATATTACTCGAAGTACAACTTGAGCAACTTTATAGATATATTTCTGGCATTCAATATCTTCACTGTCGACATTAGCAGTCATTCCCTCTTTTACTTTTTTCATGTACATTTAAAGATTGTAGAAACCATCAGATATTGATACGGTATTGGTTTCATCCTTATATGTTATATAGTAGTGTAATATGTTTGAAAACATTTTTTTTGATCATTTGAAATATTGAAATAACCAACTAAAAATATATTCTCTGTAATGAAATGTATAATTAGTCATCTCTGTTATCAATAGGATTTGAAACATATATTTCTTTTTCTGACTGTCCTTCCACAGTAATGTGCTAGGCTTCGCTGTTTTGTAATACCAGGTTTCCATTTAAGTAACGAGAATCATTATGCAATAGTCCATAGCGAAGCAGTCCTGACGTCCCGTACCCTGTTTTGTCCTTGCAACCATTTGTTGTATTCAGTAATTATCATATTAAGATTATCATGACTTATTTCATTATCGCTTATTGCTTTACTGAACATTTTATAAATAGTATTCAACTTATTTTATCGTCTCTTAAAACTGTATTGTATACTAGCTTGTCTGTCAAAGCTTTTTCAAGAATCCTAGTAAAGTTGCACCAAAACCCTGTAACATCTAGAGGTATAATACATACTTTAGCATAGGCCACCGCAACCTCTAATCTAGCAGCCGAAATACTCATGCCATACCAACCTCTATAAAGCTTAAAACCGTATATGCTGTTTTATACTTTTTTTATTGCACCTCTATAACGTTCCATCTATTTAGCTAAACAATTCCTAATTTCATTAATTTTCATCAACGTAAAATTCAATCCATGGTCGTTAGATAATTTATCTACCATTTAATGAGATTAACTACTTTATTTTCTTGACTGGTAGTGTCACTTATGCTATAAGATAGTCAATTGTAAACTGACTCAAAGAAATTAGAACAACTAATTTTAGTACTTTTTTCATGTCCATGTTAGTTGGGGAATCTGTTTTAAAATTAATTATCCTCTTTAAAAGCTTACTGTAACTTACTGTTAGAGCTGAATTTATTGCTGCATGGTAAATAGTGTTAAGTATGTTGTTCGTTTTGCAAGCCATTTATTAATATAAATTTTATTAAATTAAGTCATGACTCCACTATGAACTAATCTATTTATACTACAGCATTTCTGGAAATGGATTTACTTATTTGACTCTTTGGAAGATATATTAGTAGTCTCGCAATGCAGTCCTAGCCAAGTGCAGCCGTACAAAGCCTTTTTAGGCCAAGTGCAGTCGTACAAAGCATTTTTAGGCCAAGTGCAGTCGTACAAATCATTTTTAGGCCAAGTGCAGTCGTACAAAGCATTTTTAGGCCAAGTGCAGTCGTACAAAGCATTTTTAGGCCCAGTGCAGTGCACAAAGCAGTCCTAGCCAAGTGCAGTCGTACAAAGCATTCTTAGGCCAAGTGCAGTCGTACAAAGCATTTTTAGGCCAAGTGCAGTCGTACAAAGCATGTTTAGGCAGTTTTACAAAGCAGTCCTAGACAAGTGCAGTCGTACAAAGCATTTTAGGCCAAGTGCAGTCGTACAAAGCATTTTTAGGCCAAGTGTAGTCGTACAAAGCATTTTTAGGCCAAGTGCAGTCGTGCAAAGCATTTTTAGGCCAAGTGCAGTGCACAAAGCAGTCCTAGCTAAGTGCAGTCGTACAAAGCATTCTTAGGCCAAGTGCAGTCGTACAAAGCATTTTAGGCCAAGTGCAGTAGTACAAAGCATGTTTAGGCAGTTGTACAAAGCAATCCTAGACAAGTGCAGTCGTACAAAGCATTTTCAGGCCAAGTGCAGTTGTACAAAGCATTTTTAGGCCAAGTACAGTCGGTCGTACAGTGCAGTCCTAGGCAAGTGCAGTCGTACAAAACAGTCTTAAAGAAGTGCATTCCTGGCTTCCCGGCCTGTCCCCGCCTCTAAACTTTTTCCGTTTTTTTTCTTCTCTTGTTTTAAAAAAATGTATAACACTCATACTCCTATAGCAACAACTACGCCAGCTATCAAGTAATAAATGTTGCAGTCTACTGTAGCACCATCTAAGTCATACTTATGTGACTCTGTTTTCTCAGTAGCCATAATATTTTGTCATCTTTTCTATCTTGGCTTCTTTAAATTCTTGTGATCGTTTTCCAAGTTGTTTTCCAATTTCAATTTTACTTGGATATATTAACCTCTGTGAAGTTACCATTTCTGATCACATACATACATATATACATAGACACATACATAGATACATACATAGATACATACATACATACATAGATAGATACATAGATACATACATACATACATACAGACAGACAGACATACATACATACATATACAGATATGTATGTATGTATGTATGTATGTATGTATGTATGTATGTATGTATGTATGTATGTATGTATGTATGTATGTATGTATGTATGTATGTATGTATGTATACATATACAGATATGTATGTATGTATGTATGTATGTGTGTATATGTGTATATGTATGTGAATATATATGTGTATGTGGATATGTAGGTGTGTATGTAAATGTACATATGTGTGCATGTTTATAATGGTTACACTAAATATATGTATTTTGCTCTCTCGCTTTCACACTGTCTCTGCTTAAGTGACCAGTCATTTTTAAACTGTCAACTTTTGACATTTGTATCCTTCTTTCTTTTTTCTCCCCTATAAGGTAGCCAATAATACAATGCATTAGTGTTAACTACTACTCCATGTAAAGTAATTTACAATTATGATGAATTGTGAGGTAGTCAGTTGGATGGTTCCCTGACCCACTGCTATCCATGAACGGGGAAGAATAAAAAAAATCTTATAGCAAAAACAAAAGAAAACAACAAAAATGTTAACTTCTCTCGTGATTCAGGAACCTTTAAAAAAATCAGTTTTACTTTCAGAAACTAGCTTTCTACCTTCCATTTATTATGCAACGAAATTAAAGTTTTCTTAAAGAGTTATTCAATTTGCCCTCATGTTACCTTCATGTTATTTTCACGTTATTTACAAGGTACTTTAAAGTTAGATTTAAGTTATTTTCAAGTTACAAATATTTTAAATTGTGTTTGTAGTTACTGATTTTGTAACATAACTAGGTCCTGGTTTTCTAAAACTTGAGAATCGTTTTCTTCGTTCTCGCTTTCCTTTCTTAATAATTATAAATCTAGCACTTAATGCCGAATTGGTAATACAAACTTAAAAGATAAATACCCACTGAAGCGCCTAATTTCGTTTGTTATTAAGTAGTCTTCTTTTAAATCTTTATGTAATTCGTTTAATTTACTCATCAAAGATTGTATTCCTAGTATTGCAAGTGATAATGACATTGATATTTTAGCTGATCTAGCATTAACAAAATTGCATATAATTTCTTGATATTTTAAAAACCATTGTATCCAACTCCTTTTCAGCTAAGTGTTTACCATTTAATTCTTTGCATGGCCCATTTACTATACAAATTTTTAATTCCTGTTTGTTAGTCCGTCTTCATTTATAGTACTAGCAGAGCTTCAAAGCAGTCCTATCGAAGAGTCGTCCTGACATCCCATCCTGTTCCGTCCGTCAATATCTTGCTTAGATTCTAAAAAAACATGATTTTTTTTTCAAGTTGATTTTGATCCATTTATATAGTGTAAAATATTGAAAGGTGGACTCGTGATTATAGAACACCTTAAAGATGACACCACTTAAAATCCTACTAAAATACGATGATACTATTGAAGATCCTGCTAAAAGAAAACAAAGATCATTATCAAATTACTGACCATTCCCGAAAATACTTACATAGTTGCTTTATCATCGAATCTGTTTCCAGGCACTACAGAATAAGTTAAAATACTGTTGCTTAATGAATACAAAGAATTTATCAAATATGGGTTAGAGACAGATAAATTATCTTCTAAGTAAACATCGTTTATATATTTCTGAAGAAAAAAAGAAGAAAATTTTGTTTTTAAAAAAACAACAACATTGTATTATAAAGAAAAGGTGCCCATAGTATTCAACATTCTAATAAAGATAAAACAGGTAAAATCTATTTTCTCTATAGCTAAACAAACAGGTGTAAGTGCTTTTCTTACTTTTGGCAAAAGAAGGAGATATCTGGTAATCACCAGATAAAGTCAAGCCTACAGTATTACAACAGCCTACAGGGTCAGAAGTTACAACCTGACTAAGGATAGAAATTCCTGGGGAAATAGAAAAGAAGGTATTTAATACAAATGAACCATTTGACGAGCAAGTGAAGCAGAGACAACAGTAGATGAAGAACGTCTAAGATTATATACAACGATAGAAGAAAGAGAATTTAAGAGTAATGCAACTGCAGCGCAAGTAGCTATCTCAAAAATTAAATAATTTACAATATACCTTGATTCGTGTGGCAAGTTAGGTTATAATATGCAGTTGGGGTGAGGGTGTATTTTATATATTTCTAAAGAAAAATATATATGGACACGTGATTATAGAACACCTTAAAGATGACACCACTTAAAATGTTACTACAAATATTTTAGTTTAAAATATATTGTTGCAATCTTATTGCAGTGTTTTCATTTGAATAATAAACTTGTCCACCTCAAATTTGTTTTAAAGTAACTTGTTCACTGTGTCTTGAACAGTAGAAACAGACTGTGTAATACTTATTCTATTTTGTACATTAACACCTTAAATAGATATTTACGTACGATATATTACTCTGATTAAGACGCGCTTTTTCTTAATTTGGTAATCCTTCACTATGTTGTAGAAAGAAATAAGTCCATCCTTTTTCTATATCGGGTGATACAATTTTATTAATTTATTCACCTGGCATTATTTTGCAGTATTCAACTGTTCCAGCTCCGTAATTATGATGTCGTTTGTAAGCATATAACACAACAACTCGTGTGGGTTTTCCAAAACCTTGATGTACAGTTGCACAGTTGTAAGCATATAACACAACAACTGGTGCAGGTTTTCCAAAACCTTGATGTACAATTGTAAGCATATAACAGAACAACTGGTGTAGGTTTTCCAAAACCTTGATGTACAATTGTAAGCATATAACAGAACAACTGGTGCGGGTTTTCAAACAACCTTGATGTACAGTTGTAAGCATATAATACAACAACTGGTGCAGGTTTTCCAAAACCTTGATGTACAATTGTAAGCATATAACAGAACAACTGGTGTAGGTTTTCCAAAACCTTGATGTACAATTGTAAGCATATAACAGAACAACTGGTGCGGGTTTTCCAACAACCTTGATGTACAGTTGTAAACATATAACACAACAACTAGTGCAGGTTTTCCAACAACCTTGATGTTCAGTTGTGTGCTCTTCAGGATCAGTATCATATTTTGTTTCTTCACTTATATAACTAACATCATGATTAATAGGAATATTAAAGTTATTACAAATTTCTTCCAATTTATTTAGATCAATATTGTTGTTAGTTGCTTCAAATACTTTATCATATGGTAATGGTATTAAGCATTCAGACAACAGTTTTCTTATCTGAAAGAATTTATGATTCTGCAAACGACTTTACTATACGTTTATCAGATAAATGATAATAAGATATTCCATATCCTGATGTTTAACTGACCTTTCCAGAATGTCATATCAACCTGTGCCATATATCTGTTCATTGTGTTATCACTATCAAATTTTAAGGGTAGTTTTTGAAAATGTTTTGAAGTTTGTATTCCAAATAGTCATTTCTTTGTAATATATTTGTATCTCGTTAAATTCATTTAATAAAATAAGTTGCATGGCACGAGTAACTATGATAAACATGCTAAACTTGGTTGCAGGACAAGTGTAATGTTTGCTGCTTAATATTTTTTTTAATGTCGGTTCCATGATTTATTTATCAAACTTTTTTCATAATTGTCTGGACTATGCCTATATGATTAACACTTTTGTAACTGATCATAATTGAGCTACCATACTCATGAACACAATACTTTGACCTTGCAAATATCGTTAGGTTTATAGCATCAAATTATGTATACGTCATGTACACTCAAATTGTTTTCGGGATCAATATACCATAACCTTAAAGAAAGAGAAGATTTGAGAACAGTTACAAAAGAATTGAACTGAATTTTCGCGAATATTTTGCCGTTTAGTGGAGAAGTTGAAAATGCAATGAATAAAAAAAAATCAACAACATTTGCTCAGACATTAATAGTTAGTGTGCACATTGATGGGTCATTTTCATAAAAGAAAAAAAAAGTCATTATACAGTAAATACGATCTGCTAAATGTTGTGAATTTATGCAGCAAAATGATGGAATAAAATAGTACTATTTGACAGATGTCGTTGTATAATAAAATAGTACTATTTGACAGATGTCGTTGTATAATAAAATAGTACTATTTGACAGATGTCGTTGTATAATAAAATAGTACTATTTGACAGATGTCGTTGTATAATAAAATAGTACTATTTGACAGATGTCGTTGTATAATAAAATAGTACTATTTGACAGATGTCGTTGTATAATAAAATAGTACTATTTGACAGATGTCGTTGTATCTTATTACTTTGCTGACATCTTGCAAGGACAATTCTGAAAATAACATCTCAAAATGATAGAGGTAGCTTCTTTCTATGTATATGCAAATTCAATTTGTATAAATATTTCAGAAGAGAAATATTTGCCTATACGTCAGCTCATTGAAAGGTTTAATATTAAGCACAATTAACCATTTGTATTATAAAATATACCCAATTAACGATATGTATTATAAAATATACCCAATTAACGATATGTATTATAAAATATACCCAATTAACGATATGTATTATAAAATATACCCAATTAACGATATGTATTATAAAATATACCCAATTAACCATATGTATTATAAAATATACCCAAACCCCAAAGCAAAAGTTTGAGGATATTAAACGAAATTTGGACAAAAAAATACATTAATAGAATAATAAATATCCCAATAAAAAAATCAATTTATACGACTTGTTTGCTTTTGAAAGTTAGAACCATAATGACCGATGTATGTATGTATATATATATATATATATATATATATATATATATATATATATATATATATATATATATATATATATGAATGCAGTCGACCACGAATACAAGTCGACCACGTATACAATTGATTTAATTTACAGGTATTAATTAAAATAGTATTGACTCATACCTTCAGAAATATTATTTTTAATGCATTCGATACACATGTATGATTTTGTTTTAACAAGTAAAATGAATATTAATAAAAAGTTCTAACCTCACCAATTATTATTCGTTGTTGAAATCTCTCTTTATAAAAAAAAAATTCTTGTACAAACAATCGTTTTTTGTCATAACTATGTTACCTTGACCGCAAGCTTTTGATTAATGGTCATAAATGGATATAGTGCAATTATTGCTTTTAATAATACACTTTTAGAGCAAGTGTACATGCTAATAATGTTACAAGTATATTGAATAGGATACATTTTAAAGCAAGAGTGTACATACTAATATAATTCAAATGGCACTAGTGGCTGAAAATTTGATACTCTTTCAAGAACTTAAACTTCTATTCTTTTCTATTATATACCTTTTTGAGTATAAATGGGGATTTCAGACCCGATCATAATACAATGGTTACATAACACGTTCATGTCTAATTGTGTACCAGAGTTAAAATCAGATACAATGATCGAGAATTTATAGCATAAGTAATTGTCTACCTTTTTATATATAGACACCAACAGCAACGGTGGTTAACTCTGGCAAAGTTTGTGACAAGAGCAGTGTGAAAGGACACTGGGTCCAACAAAGTCCTAAGCCAAACATTGTCCACATTTCTTTAATAGTACGAACTCTATCCATTACCAGATTTCATATTGCCGATAAGACTAATATATATATATATATATATATATATATATATATATATATATATATATATATATATATGTACATGTATATTTATATTAGATAGATAGATAGATATATAAAAAGATATATAGATAGATATGAAATTTAAAATGAACCATCTGATTGAAAATCATTGTATCATTGTATGTCCTCAAAGGAGAATGATTTAGTGTGCTAGTTTTCAAGAATAATTAATCCCAACTATTTTTAACGGTTGTTCTTGTAAGTTTGTTATTGTTCTTGCTTAATCAGATCAGTAAGACACTGGTATTGTTTGCATGCAGCATACAAGCAATGGACGATTGCAATGTGCCACATTAAAATTGCCTTTCTGTCACTAAATATAAATAAAATGGGAGGAAACTAAAACAATTCTTATTTCTTTCTCTTTAATTTCGGATTTTATTTGAAAATATTTCCGTCTTTGTTTCAAAACAGAATTTTCATTCTTCTTGCTGCAAGATCACAATCCTTTCTTCTACTCAAACGCTCCTCTTCAAGATCGCATTCTTTTCTTCTACTCAACCGCTCCTCTCGAGTGTTACTCTTCTTGCTCCAAGATCACAGTCTTTTCTTCTACTCAAACACTCCCCTCGAGTGTTATTCTTCTTGCTCCAAGATCACATTCCTTTCTTCTACTCAAACGCTCCTCTCAAGTGTTACTCTCCTTGCTCCAAGATCACATTCCTTTCTTCTACTCAAACACTCCTCTCCGAGATCACATTCGTTTCTTCTATTCAAACGCTCCTCTCCGAGATCATACTCTTTTCTTCTACTCCAACGTTCCTCTCGAAAGTTACTCTTCTTGCTCCACGATCACATTCTTTTCTTCTACCCAAACGCTCTACTCGATTGTTACTCTTTTTGCTCCAAAATCACATTCGTTTCTTCTACTCAAACACTCATCGCGAGTGTTACTATTTTTGGTCCAAAATCACATTCGTTTCTTCTACTTAAACACTCCTCTCGAGTGTTATTCTTCTTGCTCCAAGATCACATTGGTTTCTTCTACTCAAACACTCCTCTCGAGTGTTATTCTTCTTGCTCCAAGATCAAAGTCTTTTCTTCTACTCAAACACTCCTCTCGAATGTTACTCTTCTTGCTCCAAGATCACATTCCTTTCTTCTACTCAAACACTCCTCTCAAGTGTTACTCTCCTTGCTCCAAGATCACATTCCTTTCTTCTACTCAAACACTCCTCTCCGAGATCACATTCTTTTCTTCTATTCAAACGCTCCTCTCCGAGATCATACTCTTTTCTTCTACTCCAACGTTCCTCTCGAGTGTTACTCTTCTTGCTCCAAAATCACATTCTTTTCTTCTACTCAAACACTCCTCTCGAGTGTTACTCTTCTTGCTCCAAGATCACATTGGTTTCTTCTACTCAAACACTCCTCTCGAGTGTTATTCTTCTTGCTCCAAGATCACATTCGTTTCTTCTACTCAAATGCTTCTATCGAGTGTGACTCTGCTTGTTCCAAGATCACATTCTTTTCTTCTACTCAAACACTTCTCTCGAGTGTTACTCTTCTTGCTCCAAGATCACATTCCTTTCTTTACTCAAACACTCCTCTCGAGTGTTACTCTCCTTGCTCCAAGATCACATTCCTTTCTTCTACTCAAACAATCCTCTCCGAGATCACTTTCTTTTCTTCTATTCAAACACTCCTCTCCAAGATCACATTCTTTTCTTCTATTCAAACGCTCCTCTCCGAGATCATACTCTTTTCTTCTACTGCAACGTTCCTCTCGAGTGTTACTCTTCTTGCTCCAAAATCACATTCTTTTCTTCTACTCAAACACTCCTCTCGAGTGTTACTCTTCTTGCTCCAAGATCACATTCTTTTCTTCTACTCAAACACTCCTCTCGAGTGTTATTCTTCTTGCTCCAAGATCACATTCGTTTCTTCTACTCACATGCTCCTCTCGAGTGTTATTCTTCTTGCTCCAAGATCACATTCTTTTCTTCTACTCAAACGTTCCTCTCGAGTGTTACTAACGTTAGACAGATGTGTGTCAAGAGGATATTTCGTTGTTTCAACGTGTTTATGGATGATTTGCAGTGAAACAGTTCGGTCTTTCAAAAGGTATCACTGTCTTCTTCTTCCTGACAAGATATTTTTTTCCTGATCAGTGCATTTTCGTCCTATGAGCTTTAACGAAACCCCTTTTCCTGATTGGGTCATTCTGGTCCTATGATATTTAACAAAAGTCCATTTCAAACGCTGCAAAGAACAGTTTTTTTCTCTCCTATGCTGGTCATTCTTACCTGTGTCTTCATCTTTTATTGCTTTTCTTAACCAGTCGGAATTCATCAAGCCTTTATCCATGCATGATAACTTAATCTAGAGATTTATGGTGCATCCCAGTAGGATGTAGTGATGACAATCCATCAGACGTCTTTGGCTTTATGTACGGATTACGCAAACCGAAAGCTAATGAGTCTGATTTGCTTAGTGTCTAACACAATAAGCCTGATTTGCTTCGAGTCTAACACAATGAGTCTGATTTGCTTCGAGTCTAACACAATGAGTCTGATTTGCTTAGAGTCTAACACATTGAGTCTGATTTGCTTAGAGTCTAACACAATGAGTCTGATTTGCTTAGAGTCTAACACAATGAGTCTGATTTGCTTAGAGCCTAACACAATGGGTGTGATTTGCTTAGAGTCTAACACAATCAGTCTGATTTGCTTAGAGTCTAACACAATCAGTCTGATTTGCTTAGAGTCTAACACAATGAGTCTGATTTGCTTAGAGTCTAACACAATGAGTCTGATTTGCTTAAAGTCTAACACAATCAGCCTGATTTGCTTAGAGCCTAACACAATGGGTGTGATTTGCTTAGAGTCTAACACAATTAGTCTGATTTGCTTAGAGTCTAACACAATCAGTCTGATTTGCTTAGAGTCTAACACAATGAGTCTGATTTGCTTAGAGTCTAACACAATGAGTCTGATTTGCTTAAAGTCTAACACAATCAGCCTGATTTGCTTAGAGCCTAACACATGGAATTTTTTCAATGTTGCATTTTACTTCACATATAACCCTTCATCGTCGTATTCTCTTTGCGCCATTTTTTTAATTTTTTTTATTTTATTGCATAATGTATAGTCTTATACTCGTTGGATTACAATAACTTTTGAAGTGTTTGTGTGTATGTGTACATCAGATATGTCCATATGTTGTATCAACCTCTTTCACCGGTATTAGGTGAAATTTCCTCTTCAGACCAAGGTACATAAGTTGAAGAACTCTCAAGTTATGAATTTAAGAAATATATATAATTTTGAGTGAGCTTTCTTTCAGAACTAAATGTCCTTTTTACTTGTTTTAATTTTTGCCGTTTATAGCACAGTTTTACATATATATTTAAAACCAGTTTTCATGTTTCTGATATTTTCTGGCTTAAAGCAATCCCATGCAACGTTCCAACCCTTGCAAAGTGTCGAATGGCACACATTAAAGTATTCGTCAAGGAGAAATATCCCTGATAGAGTGAGAACAGCATTTTCACATATTAGAATGTCCTGCACACACACTTACAGATATAACCCTAATACTGTCACGCATTAGAATGTCCTGCACACACACTTTCAGGTATAACCCTAATACTGTCACACATTAGAATGTCATGCACACACACTTACATATATAACAGTAACTCTTTTACTTACGAGAACGTAATGTACACACACTTTCAGGTATAACCCTAACACTGTCACATATCAGAACGTTATGCACACACACTTACAGATATAACCTTAACAATGTCATACATTAGAACGTCATGCACACACACTTACAGATACATAACCCTAACACTGTCACGCGTTAGAATGTCATGCACACACACTTACATATATATAACCCCTACACTGTAACACATTAGAATGTCATGCACACACACTTACAGATATATAACCCTAACACTGTCATACATTAGAATGTCATGCACACACACTAACAGATATATAACCCTAAACCTTTTACACATAATGACAGCATGCACACACACTTACAGATATATAACCCTAACACTTTTATACATTAGAACGTCATGCACACACACACTAACAGATATATAACCCTAACACTGTCATACATTAGAATGTTGTGCACACACAGCTACAGATATAACTCTAACGGTGGCATACATTAGAACGTCATGTACACACACTAACAGATATATACCCCTAAGACTTTTACACATTAGAATGTCATGCACACACATCTATAGATGTAACACTAACACTGTCACACATTAGAATGTCATGCACACACACCTATAGATGTAACACTAACACTGTCACACATTAGAATGTCATGCACACACACCTATAGATGTAACACTAACACTGTCACACATTAGAATGTCATGCACATACACCTATAGATGTAACACTAACACTGTCACACATTAGAATGTCATGCACACACACCTATAGATGTAACACTAACACTGTCACACATTAGAATGTCATGCCCACACATCTATAGATGTAACACTAACACTGTCACACATTAGAATGTCATGCACACACACCTATAGATGTAACAGTAACACTGTCACACATTAGAATGTCATGAACACACACCTATAGATGTAACACTAACACTGTCACACATTAGAACGTCATGCGCACACACTTACAGATATAACTTAAATACTTTTGCTCAGGAGAATGTCATGCACACACACCTATAGATGTAACACTAACACCGTCACACATTAGAACGTCATGCGCACACACTTACAGATATAACTTAAATACTTTTGCTCAGGAGAATGTCATGCACACACACCTACATATATATACCACTAGCACTGTCACACATTAGAATGTCATGCACACACACTAACAGATATATAACCCTAACACTTTTACACATAATAACAGCATGCACACACACCTACAGATATATAACCCTAACATGTTTACACATTATAATGTCATGCACACACACTTACAGATATATATCACTAACACTGTCACACATTTAAATGTCATGCACACACACTAACAAATATATAACCCTGACACTTTTACACATAATAACAGCATGCACACACACCTACAGATTTAGCCTAACACTTTTACACATTATAATGTCAGGCACGCACACTTACAGATAAACAAAGGACAAAACAAAAACAAACAAGTAATCCAACTGTTGTAATCGCTGTTTTAGTTGGGGTATTTTATATGCATACAATGTTGCTGAAGTGCAAAACGTTTTAAATATTTAGCAAAATGTAGATTTTAATTTTTAATAAAAGTACATCTGTTCACGTGTATAACACCTTATCTTATTTTGTCAATGAAAATCAGGTGTGAATGTCAAGATATTTGGTATAATTATTAATTAAACATTAACCAGTTAAGTTTTCAGGTTTAAAAATAGAATAAAAGGAGTATATCTTATTTAGATTTCTCAAAACACCTCTAGATGTAAAATCAAATAAACGTAAAAGTTTCTCTAAAAAAGACTTGCTTACTTCCATCCCTAACATAAAATGTAACAACCATGAAGGTAATGAGAAAAATGTTGAAGAATTTCAGTTTATGTACACAAAGAGAGAGCTCTTTAAACTATAGCACTCTGAAAATGTCTTGCGTACAGTGCTAATTATAGCACACTCTAAAAATCTAGCGTACAGTGCTAATTATAGCACACTCTAAAAAGTCTAGCGTACAGGACTATCAATTCAATGCAGTTGATTTCAGTCATGTATACAGGACTCTGATTTGGGCAATTTGCAACTAGTTTCTTACAAGGTTAAACATTATCTGAAAGCATATTTCCTAACAATGCCGTTCATACCATTAGGAATATAGCCTATTTTAAGCCCTATTCGCTCATTTAATGTATTAAGGGACGGAGCATCAAATGGTCTTTAACAATCGGTACGTAATCAATAAACTTGATGTTTGTTTAGAATAAACAGATCAACCAGAACCTGACCAGAAAGAGCGCTGTGTAGCTCTGGCAAATAGAACAGCAGACACTGATAAAGATCTAAAAATGACAAGTCCGCAGAGAGAGAGAGAGAGAGAGAGAGAGAGAGAGAGAGTTCCTTTTAGCAAGCAGAGCCTGAACAACCAAATAGAAAATAACGTTTTCAGACTTAAAGTACCGTATCGAGAGCAGTAGACATCTGTTCTAGATATCTCAAAGAGGACAAATTCCCGGAGAGAGAGAGAGAGAGAGAGAGAGAGAGAGAGAGAGAGAGAGAGAGAAAGAAAGCATTCTTTTATAACACTGTACAGCAGACAATGTTTCAGACTTAAATTGAGGTAAATTGGCATATATATATATATATATATATATATATATATATATATATATGTGTGTGTGTGTGTGTGTGTGTGTGTGTCTATTCATTTACATTTCTTGAATTCTATGTGAAACATGGATCACTTGTTTTTTTTATTTGTTTTTATGTGTTTGAAGCTTCCTGGATTTATTGAATTTTCACTGACATTTTAGTGTCGACGCGATTCTTCTAAATATTAGTTAAAATATGACTGAAATATAAATAATAAATCGATGTATTCAGTCTATAATAAACTGCTAACTTCTTTAATACAATTTACTTTCAGAAAATATTTTTGTGATGAAATATGATTAAGGTTCCTAAACGAAATCTCTACAGAGATGGGGGTGAGGAAGAATCTATTACGGCGGGTAGGGTGGGGAAGAGCATAGTGTCAGGTGCAAGTGTTTTCTTTCTTTAAACATTCCTACTTGACTCTTTCTACCTAAATGCAATTTTTCTCATAAAGGATCTTTTTTAAGGAAGGATATTATCTATGAATAACAACATACGTCCTTATTACTCAGCTGTCAGTTGCAACTTCTGTAAATATGGAGCTGACTTGAGAAGAGTCTGCCTTTTTTGCTGCCATTCATTGTTACATAACAATTACATTGAGTTTGCTATTTGGTGCAAGACGGTGATGAGGAACTAATGCATCTATGACAAAGTTGACACTTTATGGATTGCATCCGTTTGTTTATGTGTTAATTTAAGGCATCTGTTGGTGTAAATGTCAAATATCAAACTGATGGGCAGCTGAATAAGAGATTGATCAACTTTATACCAGGTTCGCTTTCAAATGTGCACAAAAATGCACCAGCATATCAAAACTGTGCATATGATTACCGTGAGGTGTCACCGAGGAGTCAAAGATATGATTTTGTGATGACATCGGGTCTGTTTCAAAACAATGCAAGCATGAGCTGGACGAGCGATACTTTGTTCCGACTTTTTCAACGATTCATTCCCTCCAACGGCAATGTTCCTATGAAATGCCATCAGATATAATGATGGATAGGAATTATAACGGCAATGTTCCTATGAAATACCATCAGGTGTAATGATGGATAGGAATTATAACAGACTGACTAAGAGTAATTAAAAGTCAACATTTAAAGTTTAGGACATAATAGTATTTTATTGTATCTTGAAGGAGAGGCACACAAATAAATGCTGGTCACCTAAATAGCATGGATAGTTGTTTTTCAATGAAATTAGAACGTCCATTATCATCTGTTTTGACAGGTTGAGGATAACATGCAGCCCTATACTTGAAAGAATTATAAGGAAAATCAAAAGGTGTAGATGGCAACTCATCCTAGAGTAAGTTTCCTTGTCCACGTTATTTTTATAAACCATTCCTTCAAGTTATCACGAATCAATATATATATATATATATATATATATATATATATATATATATATATATATATATATATATATATATATATATATATATATATAAAGAGTACTCATCATATGGCGAATGAGTCCTTTCAAGTGCACTGGATCTCAGGAATTGATTAAGATAAACGCAATAAACTAACAACGAACTGTGCAAAACTAGTTTTCAACTAGCCTAATCGCTTTCGACTCTCATTGAGTCTTTTTCAAAGGCAAACACAAAATAGAGACAAGACAAACTATAAACACAAAAGGCGTTGAAATTACAAACGTTTACATAACTATTTCTACAGGAATTACAGCTTGAAAATTTCTGAGATGTCGTCTAGTTGGCTTCAACTCGACTGCTAATGCTGTAAATTAATTGGTTTTGACCTACAAAGGGATCAGCCATATCGTGGTCTGTAATTTAATGTAAATTGGTGAAACCGCAGATTATATCCCGGATATTTCATTGGTTTCGTGGGGCGTGTAATGACCATAGCAATAATAATACCTGGAAGACCTAAAAAAAAAAACACCAAAAAAACGGTAGTAATTATAGGTTAATAGGTGAGTGAGTAACTAATGAGCAAAATTTATGAATTATTTAATTCAAAATGTGGTGGCTGTAAGTAGATGATGATTGTTTTGTGTTTATTGTTTGTCTTGTCTCGGTGTTTTGTTTGCGTTTGAAAAAGACTCAGTGAGAGTCTAGATCGCTTTAACTAGTTGAAAACTAGTTGTCCACTGTTCGTTGTCAGTTTATTGTGTGTGTTTGTATATATATATATATATATATATATATATATATATATATATATATATATATATATATATACTGATTGATGTGTATTAACTTGAAAGCTGAAAAGTTGAGGAGCATGTTTCTGTACATAATTTGTGACACGTTTGGCAGTAAAACTCTTTATACTTGATCCATGCTGAATCATATCCCGTTATGTTAGCTTGCAGATGAAGCATGCTGGTATGCAAGATAACGGTAACATCGAATCATATCCCATTATGTTACGTTGCAGATAAAACATACTGGTGTTCAAGAAGATAACGGTAACATCGAATCATATCCCGTTATGTTACTTTTCAGGTGAAACAAACTTGTATGCAAGATAACAGTAACGTCTAAGGTAATAAATAAATTACTCAAATTTCATAGATTTCTTTCAATATGCACTTGCATGGAAAGAAAAACAGCCTGACACTTGATTCATATTTCGGCCAGTTAATTGCACTACGAGTTCAAACGTTTCAAATGAATCAACTTTGTCGTTACAGACATTTTTTTGAATAGAAGGTAGAAACATAGAGTGTCATTAGTTATGCCTTTTAAACATGCTATGAATTGCATATGCGTACAGATAGACTATCTTTATATCTAGTACTGCTGACTGTTTTCACACCAGTTGCTGAACAACATAACTGTACAAAGTTTACACGAAACTCAGTTAATAAATATTGATGTTAGCGCAATGGAGCAGATTTTATTTATTTCGTATTATTTCAACAATATCAACGACAAACAATAGTAGAAGTAGTAATATCAGTAGTAATATAAATAATGAGGAAAGCCAGCAAAATGCATGATTTATATTAGAAACAGATTGTATTCATTTTTTATTTATTTCAGTAACATCGACAACAACCAGTACTGTTACTACTACTACTAATAATAATAGATAATTCATTTGCAGTTTTCAAGGGACTCAAAACAATAAGACAGACTAAGAAATCTACTAATAGCGCTAAACAGGACCTCTACAAAAAAGCGGCATACCTTAGAACAGCAAGGATATTGCGGCAGATCCTTAAGATCAAAAGCCACTTGACGTGTCCAGATCTCTGGTGATATTTGCCAGCCCAAACAACACCATCAAAGATGCTGTGGAACAAAGAAATAATAATAATAATAATAATAATAATAATAAATTGTTTTTTCTTTGTTTTTCTGTTGTTCATTTTATCGTTAATTCTTTGTTACAAAAAACACATTTTTTATTGTACTTGTATGCATACGTATTGGGTTTTACTTTGGCTATATCTAGATGAACGTCGTGGCTATATCTAGATGAATATCGTGGCTCCTCACTCATCAAACATATTGCTTGAGTTGTTTTTTTCACTTTTTTAAATTCGTGGCGCAGAAAATACAAGCCTATAGGTAGTACACAAACCCTTTAAGAATATAATAAAACTTTACGTTGATCCCAAGTGAGCAAATGTAAACTATGTATGCGAATGTAGATATGAGCATGTGTGTATTTTTGGCATTTGTCGATCTATCAATAAGTCATAATTATGTCAAATAAACAATAATTATTTCAACTACTACTACTACCACATCTAGTACTGTTGCTAGTGCTACTACTATTGTTATTATTGTTTTTATTATTATACGAATGTCAAAAACAAACAATATAAACAATTTTATCTGAGTTCGACGGATTACCTTTTCAATCAATAAAGGGGCCCCGGATGGCTGAGTGATCTAAGACCTTCGTCTTTACAGATCACTGACATCTCACCTCTGCCCGTGTGGGTTCGAGTCTCGGTTCGGCCAACGTGGGTATGTAAGAAAGCTTGCCAGTAGCTTCTCGTGGGACGGTGGTTCTTCCCGGGATCCTCTTCCAACAAAAATACAGGCCGCCATGTATAGCTTATTATGTGATAACAACTGGCATTAAAACCACAAAAGCACAAACCTTCAATCAATAAAATATATTCTATAGATAAAGACTTTAATCTTGGAAAATGGCTTACTGAATCTTTTAATAACAGAAAACTCTGCGATCGTGTCATATAAAGACAAAACAATTAAAGAGAAGGCCTTTTCTGATCTCGAGATAAAATATTCTTAACTACTCTTGTCTAGCTAGATTTTTTTATTGCGCATGCAATACGCTCTAAAAACAGTGTAAATAAATGCTTCGCAATTTAAGAATCAGGACTGAAAAACGTTAGATCTTTTATCAGCTGTTAATGTATTCAAGTAATATTGAAAACAATGAAATATCGTTTAATGAATGTTGGAAACATTAGGGCAAGAATAACTGAGAGTATTATATTATGGTTGAGGATTCTTGATACAAGTTGAACTTTAATATTTAATTATTCACTGGTAAATGAAATGGCTTCGAAAAAGTTATAAACAATGCAAGAATGATAAAAAGTCGGTGGAAATTGCCTAAAAAAGTCAGATATAAGCATTAATATATAATTTGTTTGTGAAACAATCAACGGAATTAACATTAATATCGATTGTCAAGAAAGCCCCAAAGAGAAGTAAGCTAAAACATGATTTTTTTACTATTACTTCAGAAAGAGATTCTAAAGTAGGTAATTAGTGAAAACATGAGACTACTAGTTAATTTAAAATAGTTTGATATTTTGATTGTACAACGAAAAAAAAGCTTCACTTATTAATCAAATTACGGCTCTATTGTGATCTCGTTATTTACCTACTATGTACACATAACCCCAATATATGCATAACAACACGAGACTACTTTCCTTACAACAATATAAAAACAAACAAAAGACACCACTGAGTGCTAGGCCGCTTCCTTGAATACTGGATTGTCAGCGATGTGGTCTAGGCCTCTTGTATTCCTTACTACTGAAACACTACCATACGAACGAGATATTTAAAGCATGACTACTACTTTCAATGGAATTGATAAAATTGTATAATTATGGTACTGAAAAATCACCAATCGAGACTGAATGTAGAAATACAGGACATCGTGTAGAGACTGTTCATTTAGTAAACAACTTGACTCGGGTAGACCCAGATTGTATTTTTACATCCTTGAAGAATTTGAATATTATATTTTATATGTTTATATTGTTACCAACATACTATAAACACATACAAACAAAGTTTGAACAGGCCAATGCAGTATACATTCAAAACAGGGCAGAAAGAATGATAGCAAAAACATTACGAGAAAAGCAATGCGTATGTACATCAACTGAAACAAACGAGTGAGCTGGGTACGCAGAGCAAATGTATTCTAGTATATGATCTGATTGACTTAAGCGAATAACGGACTAATGAAGCCAATGCCAGCTATCCTCATTTACTTACTTAGATTTCTCTTTCTCTCTTTCTCCCTCTCTGTCTCTTGCACGATGTAAACAAGAGCACTTGGATACTGACTCTTCTAGAACGTTCTCAGGAAAATCAATAACACTGGGAGGTTATACGTAATAGAGGGATTGTGTGATATTACCATACACATATACAATATTCGTGACAATGCAAATATTGACATCTTATAAATTATTTCATCTGCGGGGAGATACTGAAGCACAAACACACATTAAGAGAAAACCAGTTTTCAAATAGCCTGGAATTACAGTAGTAGTAACTAACTAAAATAACTCAGTGGTATAATCGTTGGATTTCTAAACCTAAGGTTGATGGGTGGACACTCTAAATCCGCCTAAAAATGTTTTGCATATATAATTGAGTACCACCTTAATACCTAATGTCGGGCACATAAAAAACAGATCTAAGATGCTACACGACAGGATTCAAAACAAACACTAAAAAATGATAAGTTGCTTCTTAAGATCTAAACGAAGCAGCCTGGAAGTTCAGAATGACTTTAGGGATGAGCTAGTCTTGTGCAAAGTACATGCATTGGGAGCTTCAGAACATAATGGTAAACAAACAAAGAAACAAACGAGCAAACGAGCAAACATGTGCGTACAAATGTAAGAGGCCAGGTCAGCCAGAAAGGTACTGGTCCATATGTACATAACGAGCAGAGTGAAACTAACAACACAAAAAGTCCTAAATGAGGACCAAATCATATCGTGGAGGAAACAAACCTGCAAAAAGAAAATGTGACCTCTCCCGTGGGTGGTAAGTGGGGTTTTTCCTATGTACTACCCACAGGGGCAAAGACATTGGGTTCTGAGTTGGCACTTTGCTAAAATGTATGGCATTTATATCTTTTTTTCACACACATGTAAGTCCTAGTAGTATTAAAATATACTGCAATTTTGGTAGGTAAATAAATCAATGATGAAGACTTTTGTACTTGATCAACATATTATAAAGCTCGTAAGAAAAGAATGACAGGCACCTTTAATATGATTACAAGTCGTAAAGAGTTCACGAAACGGCTCACACAGGATGGAGATAATGTTATATACAGGGAATGTTATCACAGGGCAAGACATATAAGCATAATAAATAGAGATTAAATGAATGGTGTTATTAAACATTTGTTTGATATTTTACATAGTAACTTGGGACCAGAAATACTTGAAAGTACGAGGTGGATGTTTGATAGGATTTAATAGTTAACACTGTACTTAGATAAAAGAAAGCTCCTATACTGATTTGCCTGAAAAGGTGAAAACAAAAGTAGCTTGCTTCAACGTAAAAAATAATAAGGATGACAGATGCGTATTCTATGCCAATGGATCTGTGATTAATACACCGAGATAACACCTAGGTTGACTATCAATTATAGTTTGGTTACACAGAGTCACTGGTTTGACAGATGCCCTATAACATTACAGTGCATAAAAAAAATTAAATTCGAATTTGCCGTCTCAGTCAATGTGTATGGAATAGTTGAAGACAAATACATTAGGGCATTTATAGTTACAAGCAAAGAACTATTTTCCTCAATATATATGTCGTTTGGAGGATTTTTAAAGTATCATCAAAAGTTGTTCACTACAAAATTGTAATGATGATACAAATCAAAGTAGTACATCCTGGACGTCGAGAGACTCAGCAAAGTCGGACTTTCAAAACAGCTAAGCACATACCATCGCCTTTCTCTACGTAACTCCCTGAGTAAAATGGCAAGACTACGCCGAACTGAAATATGCAAAACCTACATATTATTCACAGATCAAGATGAAAAGCATTTTAACTCAAGAAGTACATGTCATATATGTAAAAGGAAAATATTAAAGGACAAATTAAGAGACCAAGATTGCCTAACAGGCAAGTACAGTGATTCTGCGCATAGCAGCTGTAGTTTAAATTTCATATACACAAAATACATTCCACTATTCATTCATATCTTGTCTTGTTACGACAGACATTTGCTTATCAAAAGGTAACAATCAGACCCAATAAGGATTAGAAATGTATTTCATTCCATAAAGCTGTCATAGTTGATGGGTTCAAGAAGGATGGCAAGGAAATAACAGTTAAAAGAACTAACAGATCTGAAGATAGCTTTAGGCTTATGGGTCACTCTCTAGAGCAGTTTGGTAAACTTACTGATGACAAGTTTGTTGAGACTATGAAATAGTTTAGAGACAAGAAACTAATTGTTTTAGGAAAGACATTTGCCCATATGTGTTTATGGATAGCTTTGACGGATACGATGAAACAGTTGTATCACACAACGAAAAGTGTTGTTCATGTGCCAGAAACGTGACCCAGTGCACTAGTACAGTGCACCCGGTTTAGTTCATGATGCTGGTTTAAAGATATCAGGTGTAGAACTTAAACCTTTGACAGACTATGACATGTTCTTGATGATTGAAAGTGGAATTAGACGTGGTTTTAGCATGATACCAGATATTCATGCCAAGGCAAATAACGAATATTATGTTGAAGATGATGGAAAGATAAAATGTGATGGAGATTAAGAAAGGTCAAGGTCATATATTATGTACTAAACGCTAACAGTTCATATGAAGATAATGAGCCAATGCGTATCAATTAAAAAGAACGTTAAATGGGCAAATGATGAACACATTATGTGTGTAGAAACACTTGCTAAACGGCCCCGATGTTGTGACACATGATGGATTTTAGAGGTGGATTTGGAGATGCCAACGCATTGACTCGACCATTTCAAGGACTATCTATGCTTGTATTTGATGAAAATGATAAATGATTAGAATGGTACTAGACTAACTGTACTAAAACTGGTGTACATTGAAAATCAAAACTAAATATGGCATTCACTACAAAAATGTAAAGCTTTACCTACAATTAAATGTTAAAATGAAAAATACACACAGAATTGTCTTGTCTGAACAACGATCTCGGCATTCATATAGCTTAATACAAGTTTGAGACACAAAGCTACCAATAAGTTCGAAAAGGACAATTTTCAACTCATGAATAATTAAGTATTTGGTAAGAAAAACAAACACGTTCATAGAAGGAGAATATTTATGACTGATACAGATTTTCTGTGCATTCATATCCAGACAGACAACATTTAGTGACATGAAGGATGACAACAAGTTTTTTGTCACTAGTAACTGTCCCAACATGCCACAAGTGAATAAAAATATCCCCGGTCATTTCAAAGATGAACTAAATAGCACACCAATAAGAGAGTTGTGTGGCTTAGGGGCAAAACGTTTTTGATGCACGACTGATAACGATGAAAAAAAAGTTTGCATAGGAATCAAAAATGTGAACTAAAAGAAATATACATTTTGAGATGTACAAAGATTGCTTATTCAATCACAAAGAAAATTACCAGGTATTGCATAGACTCAGGTCGTACAATCACCAGATGTATAACATCACAATGAACAAAGTAGCGTTATCACTGCATGATGGCAAGAGGCTTCTGGTTGAAAACGTAAATACATTACCTTATGGTCATATCAATACCTTGAATTAAAATGGAAACTCTAGCATCATCAAAAAAGTTTGTTTCTTTTGTTTTGTTTCAAACTGTTTACGCTCCATGCTTTCATTTCATCAGGAATTAAGTGATTCTCATCAACCACAGTTTCCATTGTCCTTGCTGTAAAAGACGACCAAAAAAAAACGTGTATTCTCCATTAAATCTTTTATCACAGAGTTGTACTTCTGTACGATCATCCATACAGATATATTTGTTTGTTTTGTTTATTTTGTTTATTATTTATTTTTATGTCTTCCACTAAATACCGGCTTGGGTATATTGAGTTGCTTTCTTTTTTACGCCATCGAGATTCCTACAGTCATCAATTAGAAACAAAGTATTGGTTGCTTGATACATATCAACCATTACTCTAACCACTTATCTAGTTTATCTTCTTATTATATCATGATCACCTTTATATCTTTGAATATCCACTTTTTATTGTAGGTGTTGTTGCACATAAACTTTAGTCAGATGATAGCAATATGTTCGAAACAAACTTTGTATTCAGTCTATAACACATTTAGTGCAAATCAGTCACTCCATAAATGATCTTGATATGGGGTTTATTCAAGTACATTTATTAATGATTAAATTAGAATGGATTTGAGATGATTGTTTTAAATCTTAATTTGGCCATCTAAAACAAAATAGATGTAAATTCTATGAACATCAATATTTTCTTTTATGTTGATTTGAAAACAGATACCTAGTTGCACATTTGTTAATTTAAGACCATTACCACAGTCTGTTATCTTGAGTACTTATCAGATCAAGCCAGACTTAATGAATGTCAATGTAATAATTGTTGACACATATGTTGCTCATTTCTGTGTGTTTTTGTTTCTCATCTATCGTCACCGAGATCGTCTAGGGTTTTCCTTTAGTTTGAACTTGGTTCTAGCAATGCAAAAGAGAGATTAGATTATTTATATGGTGAATGTATATCGATCATCGAAAAATATTCGATTACTATGGCCCAGTTCGAAAATGTAAAATATTTATTGCAGGAAGAAATCCGTTTCTGCATAGAAAGGATATACATAAGCTTGAACTTGCCCTGGGTTCAAAAGGATGATATCCTTACAGATAGGACAATATATTAATGAGTTAGAAAAGCCGAAATTAGGTGCCACTGATATGCTCATCCTCATCGGACAATCCTGCTCTTGCGGGTGATCTGTCTCTTTTATCTACGAATCTCAGGCGTCTTCAAAGTATGTTTGATTTAACCAAATTGTATGCCTCAGATTGGCAGTTCCGGTATAATGTAGCTAAGAATAGTGTTGTGATATTGGACCAGAGAAACAAAAATAAACAATTTGAATATAATTAGAGAGTAAGAAAAAGCAAACTTCCTATCGCAAAATCAACAGAACACTTAGGTATACCAATAACTTGTTCCGCGAAAATTGATAAAGCTTGTTGCAAACAACGCAAGTCGTTGTATGCACAGTTTGGTGTTGGTAGCGTTAGAGCGATTCTAAATCCTTTAACTACAGCTATCTTGTACAAGAAAATTATCATGCCTTCGGTTCTCTATGGGTGTGAAATAAGGTCTAATTTGACTTCATCAGATACTGGAAATCATTGTGCGCGTCAAACACGATCGGAAATTATAGAAAGTTTGTAGGAGATATTTGATATAGTTGCAGAGATCGACAAAAGAAGATCGTGCTTCTACGAACAACTTTGTTATCTCCCTGAAAGCACAAAAACAAATCAGATTTTCCTTCGGAGGTTTTATATCATTATATTACACACACCTTCAAAACAGAGTTGATTTATCTCAGATATTTACAAAATACTGGAGAAATATGATTGGATCCCATGTCTGTATAATTTTTAACAATGCAGCGGATACCAGGGTCAACAAATTAATATTGCTTATTCTGCACATTCTTATCTCATGTAGTGTCACATTAAATGTGAGCGAACGGCTTTGGACACATATTATTGATACATTTGATGTTGAACTCGGTATTTTTTTGCAGTTAATATCTGATGTTGATTTCATTTACCATATTTTAAGTAGGCCATTTCCTAGAGGAGCGGGTCTTGATGATCCTGATAATTATCATAGATTCTGAATATCATCGGCAATATTAATTGGATCTACAATTCATATATACTTCTAATTTACAAAAAAAACTATATTTTTCATACGAGTGGAACAGACTATATCATTTTATTTTTATTTTATTGTTATGTGTCAATACTGTTTTTAAATTTGAGTACATAATAGTATAAACTTCTTAGAGAGGCTTCATAATTGATAGTGTTCCCATTAAACTGAGATCATCCACGACATTTGTATATACATGATTATACAGATAATTGCTCGAAATACATGTTTTTTTGTTTTGTTTTTTAAATATATTAATATACTAATGTTGAACTTGTAGTACGTAAGGTGTTAGCACTACTAGAGAAAACTCTCTCTCTCCTCTCTCTCTCTCTCTCTCTCTCTCTCTCTCTCTCTCTCTCTCTCTCTCTCTCTTTGCAAACTCTCTTTCTCTTTGCAAATCATTACATTTTGACATCCATAATGCTAGTGAATGTCTCTCTATTACGGTTACGATTTCGCTTTTGCTGCTTGTATTTTTTTGGGAACAATGATAATGTGTATCATTTGTTTCATCGTATACCTTTGACAAAACCTTAATGTTCCTTATCAACATAAATATTTCATACTGGCCATGTTGGTAGTTAATTTCCCAACCTTGGCGTTTTTTGCGTGTCTCCGCCTATGATGTGTTTTTGTACAAATGTATAACCATGTATTTTTTTTTCTTTTTTTTCTCTCACTTTCTTATCTTTTCGTGTTGTAAATCTCACAGTGTAGGAAATATAGATTAATGAAATAATAAACTTTTACTATAATATGGGACTAAATGTAAAAACGATACCACTAAACCATGATGTTAAACAGTAAATTACGGTAATTTTATCAAAATTGTTAATATAAGGTAGGTTTTTTTATGTGAGTAATTAAGTGTGTGTGTGTGTGTGTTTATATAAACATATATATGATAGGTAAATAGATAGATTTTTTACGCATGCTGTCCCCTTTGACGGTAAAAGAAGGGTAATTGATTATTTGTAAATATGGTTTATTCTATAACTTTTTTAATATTTTTTAAAACATTTTCTAACCGATTCAGCAAAAGATACACTTCCTTCTTTTCCACAGTATGCGATGTTATATTTTCTAATTTGAAGAATATCAGTAATGATAATAAATACCGTAACCCCTCTGTTACTTACAGTGAATAATCTACATTCCATGATACACGTTTATAATTTATAATTTGTAAAGTGTTTTCGGTTTGATATTCACCCTCATTACAATCCTGTTTACCTGAATACTGTTGTTACAAAGAATTTAATCTTTCAAATTGTCATGTTAAATATGTATTACAATAATCTGTGATTTTCTTTTGCTGGATATATTAAAAATCGTTTTCGAGCAAAAGAAAATAAGTTTTGGTGTTGTTTAATAAAGCTAATGAAATTCCTAGGTCAATTCCATATAGACTAGATTTTGTGGTGAGGTGATATATTGATAGCGTAAAATTAACAAAAACATTTTTAAAAATCTATTGAGTTCCAAGAAAACAATAACAAATGCAGCCTTAAAAGCGGTTCACAAGACACACAGTTGTTGCAGTGACATATGAATGATAAATTAACTACTTTTGTGTTACAAATTGTTACTGTGTTAATCAGTACTTATATGTCTTTGTTACTGGAATTCTATTTAAAGAGAAAGATGTAAGTTAAGATTCTGAGTAACATAAACTGTTCCTGACACTATTGGTGATGGCTCAGATATTCTTTCTATTAGAAACAATATCTTGCCAACGTGCCATAAAGCCAGAGTTAGATATGTAAGTGTATTGAGAACACATTTAGCAAGAGGGATCATCCATCCCATGGTTGTTTTATAACATTCTAGTGACAGTGAGTGGCTTCTTAAAAATTGTGAGGCTGTGTTTGCATAGAACTTCTGGATTTTATGTTTTGATTCTTTATCTAGACATGTCATCTATGATTCTTCTTACCACGACAACAGTTACTATCTGACCGTTCAATGAACTCTTCAGCCTCCTTATCAATTGCTGCCGCCATAGAAATCAGTCTGAAGCAGGCCTCGTGGAGGAGAGTTTGAAACAGACATAAAACATCGAAAGGGTTGTAAAAGAAGCGACTTCTAGAGATCTTGTTTCCCAATTGCAAGCGAGTCGAACCGGGGCATATTCAAAATAGCTTTGTAGAATATTGGTTTAATCAAGGCCAAATTGAAGTCCATGACTTTTATCAGTGACTGTTTGATTACAAGAAACAAAAAGAGCAGCAAAGAAAGACATTTCACAGCTATTCTCCTACGCGCACCACACATTCTGAAATTAGGTCACATTGTCATTTTCTTGCCATCAGACCAATGAAAATTTTCCTGGAAATTAATGTGTGACAAAATACACACGTTTCTGTATTATACTCCGCTAAGAACAATTCTAGATCTCGTCAGGAACATTGATTTTCGAAAATAGGTAGAAGAAAAGTGAATCACTCAGACTCCTATTCTATCTACAAACAGCTTTGTACGATATTAATATTTTTTTTTATTTGTTTTCGGCAAGTAAATTCTTCACAACAAAACCAAATATAGTAAAACAAAAACCAAACATCAAACGATGTCTTTTCAAAAATCGTGTTCCTTAAGCTGGAGCAAAGTTCCCTAATGTTTATTTTTGTATCGATGCCATATGTTTAAATTGTATTTCCCTCCTTTGTTCAAAGTCACCATGCGTGTGATATACCACCATAATGATAACCAATAATGGCACCAAGCAATATGGAAAATAGTAGCAAATGATCATGCAATTTTACATTGCATTGACTTTTGTGAAGTACCCTGCTGCGTAGTTGTGTTGGAGTGTTACTTATGCCATTGTATTTAGCACCTGGCGCAAGTACAGCGTAACGAACATAGGAGTTCTTTTATTTTGGTAGTGATCCTGAAATTTAATTTCCGTTATGTGCTCACCGCGATGTTTAATCATGCTCATATCTAATAGTACGGAGGAAGGTGTTGTAACATCGCCTTGATTGACAAGAAAAGTTTCATTGATCAATTTGTGGGCGGCAATCCTTCGAAGCGCTCTCTAATTGTTAGCCCTTTGAAAAAGCGTAAGACTTAAGTCTTTAACCACTAAAGTAAAATACATGGCTTATTTAAAATGTTATCTTTATAATTTACATCCGACATGTGTTGATGCAAAGTGGTACAATGGGTACTTAAATCCTTGTATCTGAATGTTTTGAGGCGTTTAGCCAACGTCAAAAACCGTCACACTGAATAAGATTTATACTGAGCACCTGTCAGGTGTGTCCTGCACGGTGCATGCGCAGGTGACGATCGTGTTTGGTCCGTGGGACGGCCTAAAACAAGAGAACGATCTTACGCCAATTGACAAGGAAATGAAGTTACTCACGTTTTTAAGACAGTTTTAAGCTATATTTCTTCTTTTTCTCGCAGACGAGCGAGACATTTATGACATTTTCAAAAAGACAAGCATAAACTAACAAAAGTCAGCATGAATAATTTACAAGTCTTTTCATTTTCAGTTTAAAAGATGATACGCATTCTATTCTGTATTGGTCAAGTATGTTACCAACTCCCAGCAAATAATCTACACCCAAAATGAAAAAAACGAGGTAAAACACAAAATACAAGTATAAGATTGAAAATGTGTGGGGTTGTTTGTTTTGTTTTTTTTTTTGTTTTTTTTTTTTTTTTTTTTTGTTTTGTTTTGTTTTTTGTTGTTTTTTTTTTTTAAATCATCCTTTTGCCCATGCTGTTATGATGCTAATACAAGAATTGTAATAAGAAACAAAGACGTCATAGGGTTTACCCAGGCAATAAGCTATTGCTTCCTTAGAACAAGTTGTAAATTATTTATTTTTGAATAAAGATGAACTTTTGTCTAATTTACAAATTGTATTATTGAATGATATAGAGAACAAATAAAGCATAACATTTGCGTTAAAAGTATACAATATTGCATCCATGAAAACTGCGTTCGAAAATATATGTTCTACTTCCTTCAAGGCTTACTACAGGAAAATGACGAATAATTTAAAAAGTGTTTTTTATTTATCCAATATTAGTTTATAACAATGAATCACATAATAAATACTTACACGTGTGTCAGATATAAAAAGTGTAAATGAGACTTATCAATTTAATATACTACATATGAGACAGTTCTCGCCAGACACAATACTACATCGGCGACAGACCTCGCCAGACACCATACTTTTTTGCCTAATAAGATTGTACCTTGTCCCTTTTGCAGGTCACTGAGCTAAATTGTCTTGCGGTTGCGGAAAACCTGTCAAAATAGCTAGAAGATGTGTATGTGCGAATCAACTAAGCATGGCAAAACAATGAGATGAAATTTTCATTCAGACCTTGTCAGTCCCTATGTATGTATGTATCTATGTATTTGCATTTAATTACATAATCAATGTATATAATTGTACGAAGACGTATTAAAGTATTGGGCCTTAAATCGTTAAAAAGCTTTATGTCAGGGCCAGAAAATACGTTTGCGTGTCTTTTCAAATTGACAGTGCCAAAAAGGAATATGGATGTTCTTTAGAGATCCGTCCATATTTTTCTTTGATATACCATACAGGGAAGATTAATTTAGTTGTTATAATATAGAGGAGAGATTATTTCGTTTGTTATAACATGCAGGCGACTTTAAATAAAGTATGCCAAATATGGGTACTCTATTATTTCGACTGTGTGAAAAATACCACATGGAGAACGTAGAGTCGTAACTTGCATTCAAATTTGTTTACATAAACCACGTCTCTATTGTTTTAAAATTAAGGACATTTAGAGACAAAGTCCTCAATAGTCACAAATGTCACATATTTCTAAACTGCTTCGTAAATTTCTTCCTAAACGACGAAAATGTTATCCACATTTGATGTCTACTAATCAATCTTGATATTATTTGAGCCCAATAAGAACATAATGGCCAATACAAGATATTAATTCTGAATTTGATCAGAAACCTCTGAAAATATATAGAATGGATGCAATGTAGCTTCTCCAGTTAGTTGTAACTATAGGCAGCACAAAGGGACCGTTCATTTATAAATATACAGGTGTAATCTCGTCAAATGTCATTTCTCATTATTAATGACATGTGCTCATAGTTCCAAATCATGTTTCCATTAGATCATGCTTCCATTAGATCATGTTTCCATTAGATCATACTTCCATTAGATCATGAAGCTGCCTTAGTTATTGTTTCGTTATTGATTTTTATTTCATATTCAAATTAACCTTTCAAACAAATGCATCTTAGGTTATATCAAAATCATCAAGTTTTCGGGTTTGAAAAGCCACTTTCGTCTAATATTGTTGTAGCATATTCCACAGGAGATTAAATATACGGGGAGTTCTTAGTAGAAGACAAATATAAATTTAAATTTCTTTCCAAGAAAAACGTTGATTTAATATAAGATTTGTGCCAATTGGTGGACATGGTTATCCCTTGTCTCTCATTTTGTCAATCAAGCTAATTAAGCTTCAGTTCTGCACAATGTTTCAGGGAACAACTGTGGTTTTGCTTGAACGTGTTATTAATTGCAAATAAATTTGATAAATATTAATAAAGTTATAATCCTTACTGTTAAACCACATTTATTGTGCTTTGTTTTAAATTACTAGGTAAAGTATTCAGAGAAATATTTATCAGTCTTTTCTGATTTTAAATATAAAATCAGTCACGTTTATGCGTTAATAGCGGTATTGTGTGGTTCTGGTAAATAAAAAAGATTATAACCATTTCACACAACATGTCACGTGACAAAGAAAATCAAAATTAGTGGCTGATTAAGTTAAATGCAAGTTCTGTCATATATCCTCTTTTGTATCCCCCTACTATCGTGCTATCGAAATCTTACTACTACAATAAATGGAGATGACAAAATGCTGCAATTGTTTTACTGAACAGTTAACAAACGAAATGGAAAGAAGGAACACAAGATACCAACGTTGTAGTGGTTGCTCATTTAGAAAGCAGCTTGATTGGAGAAGATCGAAAACATATTACTAAGAGCTGCAAGAATTTAATTGTCTGTGTGGCAGAGCCATTACACATTGACATTTCCACGAGCATGTTAAAACAATGATACACACACAGTACAAACAGTACAATACAGAATACATTCAAAAGCGATTAGAATGAATGATAGCAGAAAATTCGTGAGAAATAGTATGCCGATGTCAGCCAGAGAGCAAATGAGTTGTAGTACTCGAGCTGATTGCTTTAAGTCAATGAAATTCTATGGACAACACAGATAAAAATGATTTACTGCATAATGTCAATGTCATCTGAGTCATTATCTATCTACTATGTACACCCCCTATATGTATATGACAGAGTCGGACAGTTTGTAAATTAAAAAACACCCTAAATGATCTGGACCATACTGTGCAAAATCACAGCACAAAATACTTTGAAATGTTGGCACAACATAAATAATGGCACAAAGCAATATTATGATAATTAACAGTTTTCAAAGAGTTAATATAAATATTTTACAAATTTAACATACAAGCTAAACTTCTAGTGTCAAGATATAACGTGGATTTGTTTACAAGTTTGGATGGGATATAAGCATGGTCAAAGCATGTTGTGTTACAAAATAGCATTCAAAAAAATAAAAAGTTTGCTTTATCGATTTCAAAATCAAAAGATGTATCTTACAATACTTTAGAAAATATGCAGATTTACAGATAACCTTCAACGGTCATATCTTGGACATTAGCAGCATCAACTCTGATAGCAAGATGATTGAGACAGTTCACTATGAGGAAGGAATAAAGTACATATTTGATGCGGATAAATACACAAATTTGTATGAGGAAGGAATAAAGTATATATTTGATGTGGATAAATACACAAATTTGTATCCAGTTACATTTACAGTAGAAGATATAGTAAACTTTAGAAGATTGATCTACATCGGTACGGCAAAACAGAGATAGAATTGTGTAAATAAAAGATAGATTTAAAACAGCACATGTTGACTCAGTATATGAACTAGCTGTTTTTGAATCAACCATAGGAACGTTAAAATTTGAAATAAATCTGAAATCATTCATACGTTGGAAAATATTGAAGAAATGTTGCGAATTGTTGAAAATATATGTCACGAGTAAAGTATTCTCGTTTGTTTTTATGCCGTACTAAACGGCTAACAAAGAACGATATTTAAGACGTTTTACTACGATCCTGCTACGCAAATATCAATCAACTGTTGGAACAAATTAAGCGGTACAACAAAAAAGTAAACTAAACAATCTACATGCACACTACACAAGCAATCTAGAAAACTATTTCGATACGGAATGGTCCATGTCAGACGTGTGCTCAAAATACACTTTAGCTGAAAAAGTAAAAACAGAAAATGGAGATGACATACATGATAATTTCAAAGAAATATTGAAATAGAGAAAGTCTGCAGAAATACAGTTTTATGAGGAAAAAAGTGTTCTACAACAGGAAAGTTAAAGATGTGTTGTAAAAATAAAAAAACATTGCCTTATTTCAACTTACTCATACAAACAAAACAACAACAACAAAATAAAAAAAAAAATAAAACATCATGTAGTGGAATGGTTTAACAGAACCCAAAAGGTTAGAATGTGGAAGTATTGCACTCAAAACGAAATCAGAAAATGGGTTGACAGTTTACCGTTGCTAATTGATGGACACAATAACACTCATCACACATTAATAGGCATTACTCCAAGCGACCAAAGAGAAGAACAAAACCCAGATCCAAAGTATGGATCCATCTATGCTATTACCTGACTAATACATGTGGAACTCCTAAATAAAAGCGTGGTGAAACAGTCAGAATTTTGAAATACAGAACAATATTTTCAGAAGGATACTTTCGTAACTTGACCGAGGAAATATTTAAAATCAGGCAAGTGTTATTAAGTGACCCAGTAGTTTACAAACTGGATTACTTGAAGGGAGGGGATACTTGGACCATGTTTTATGAGCAAGAGCTGTCACTCAACGACCAATGTTTAAAAGATGTTAGAGACCATACAAATCGAAGGTAAACAGTTTGTACTCGTAAATGGAAAGGATATGATGAGGGCAGAAAACATTATTCTGTCAAAATATATGTCTAAAGGAAAATAAATAGATAGAGGTATCGAGGGTATATCCACTGAGAAATTTTCAAAAGATAATGACTTTATAGAAGGTGATAGTGGTGGGGAAAAAACAGTACATTAGAAAATGAAATAGCTAAAACATGCACGTCATGCATATTTGCATTTGTCACAAAACCAGAGTGAAAAATGAAAGTACATCCAAAACATCACAATTAACCAACGAAAGGATATATATGAAAAATATTATAAGGCGACTACAGTGTAGGCAATGTCATAGATGGGTACATCACATTGAAAAATATTACCTCTATTTTCGCTACATTTCAAATACCGTGAAAAACAAATACAATGTCAAAGACTACACGCTGGACTACGAGATCTTGAACAACATAAATGGTAAAGAGAATCACACACATATTGATCCAATTATTAGAACATTAGAACATATACCTTCCTTCAAATTTCATTCAAATAACGTATAATAGTGATTCACACAAATATTCGATCAACTATGCATTGTTTCTGGACAATATATTTAGCATGATCAGTTTTAAAGCATCCATCAAGGAAACCATTTTACACAATCCAGAGGAATTAGAAAACATTACAACTTTTTTCCACAGAGGTCTGCAGCAATTGAAATTCAGTTACTCAGATAAATGCTCCAATCATTTCCACATACGGTGCACCTCGTTTTTCTGCCTTGGACAGATCTCATTGGAGACGGCTAAGCCCACGACAAAGGAACAATAGTTGTAAAATGTTGCAAATGTAACATACAAAAATAGCAAAATAAGTGGGGGAAAATCAAAATACCAGAGATGTCAAGATTGCATGAAAGCAACAATATGATTCTGGTATTACAATGAATAAAATGAAAAGATTCGTGCCAAATTCGAAAGTATAAAAAATAACAATATTGGCCTCAGAGAGCAGAAAAACTATGACCACTAAATACACCAGTAATCTTTTACTTTTATTCTTATGGTTTCGGAGGCTGTTGTGATTTTTTTATTTTAAATAGGTTAGGAACATCTTTCTTTTCTGGATGCCTTGTTTACACCTTTAATCAGCAAGTAATAAAATGTTTAGCAGGGGAAGAAACAATTCGTCCAGCGCTCTTGAATAACCAACCTATCACGCCACCAGTAATTACAGGCAGAGCTAATGCAGCTTTTCTGGGCTAAACCAAACAAAACAACCGGCAAAATTGTTCAAGGCATTTTTGATTTTGTCACTAAATGATACACCTGTAGTAGGTTGGGCAGGATCAGATGTAAGAGCAAAAGTAGAAATAACAGCATTTCTTACCAAATTTGTATTAGATAGAGCAACTGTTGATATAATCATTGCTATCATCGTATCTATAGCAGCTATTATTACACCCTTTTCCTTGAATAATATTTCAGAGTTCACATAAAGGACGATTCTGTCTGGTTATTTCTTTCGTTTTCTCCGTGTTAGACTTGTAAATATTTTCGAATTCTTTTATATTTTCAAACAATGCTGACCTCATATGACCTTTGTCTTGTTCATTGTATAATGCATGTTTTTAATATAATTTGTTTCTTTCTCAATTTCTTCTTCAATGTCTTTTATCTGTTCGTCATTATGTTCGAGTTCTTTTTTAAATGCTTTCTTTTTTTGAGCCTGCAATTACAACAGCATCTTTATATCCACCTATCTCTCTTTCTTCTTGCTGGCTAAATATTCAGATAAGATGGTATTGTTCGGTAGATGACATTCCAGAAAAATTCCTTTTCTTCATCCTTAGTTAAATAGTGTGATCTATGTATTTCTTTAAACGAGCTAATACCGCAAATAATTTCCCTCTCATCAACTAACGACCACACATTATGGAGACCCTAATTTCACGCTTGCATGGTTTTACTGGCTTTACATTTATATGACTTATCAGTACGTTTTCTAAGCCATAGATCGGTATTTTATGCCACGTACTACTAAACATGACCCAAACACCTAAAAATAGAATTAGCATTATCTCAAAATGTCCAAACACTTATATGTGAGAATATCTCGATAATTCCTTGCGTTAAGAAATTAGACTTCACTAATCAAATGCTACCATAAAGGCACGTGAATACTGTATATTATGATGTCTACTTCTAGTAACTGGCTAATTACTCGGTTTAAGATATATCTTCCCAGCACCAACTCCCAATAGTCAAACAAATAATCACTAAACTCTAATAAAGCTATCAACAGAGAGGCAATTACAAACAGCATTTACCCTCGGATTGTTACTGTACACACACACCTTTATATATATATATATATATATATATATATATATATATATATATATATATATATATATATATATATATATATATATATATATAGGTGGGTAATGGAGGATGTTGTTTTACTTTTAGGTTCCATCTACTCAGCACTTCTGTTTGATGAATTAACATGTCTGACTAATTACTGAAAAAAAATCTTTAATTTCATAATTCCACGTCTACAACAGAACAGAAAATTATATGAAAGCTAGTCCCTGCATACTGATTGCTTTAAAGTGGATTCGACAGTGATTTGACGGCGATTCCGATGACATGGTCCATATAACAAACTCATGAATCATGTTGAATGTATCCAATAGAAGTCAACTGGCTGGGCTGTCTCATAAAGAATATTCACACAACATTTGTACAGGAGTCATTTAGAGCAGCTAGCGAAATGCAAACAAATATCTTCCTTCTGACTGGGTGGAGAAATCTGACAACGTTCGGTCCTTTCCGTAAGGAACAAATTAAGTGAGTTAGGCAATTATGTATCGACAACGTGAATAGCTTGAGATCATAGATCAATTGACGCAATTATTAGTTGCTAACGTAAACTTTTAAATAATATCACATTTGGTTACGTCATCAGCTACGATAGAGGCAGAGTAATTAATACTTCTGATTTAAAACGGATATGATGCGATTCATCATGGAACCATTTCCTCTTAGATATTTGCAAGCAGGATGCAGGAAATTAAATTTTTGATTAAACATTTTAACGCTGAACCGTTTAAATAATCGAGTTATTTCAATTGTCTCTCTCACTGAATCAAAGTCACATGGATTCAACGAAAGAAATAGTAAACTATAGGGAACAAATACAAAACAAAACAAACTCAATGGGACGATTGTTTATTTAGTTTTGCCATTCATTGATGTTTATAATTGCTCCTTATATCTTTCAATTTCAGCACAGCAGTATCATTTCTTAAGATGAACAAAAGGATTTAATTTCACTTTTGAGTAAAATCGGTCGTATGCCAGATTTTAGTAATATTGTTTCGAATGTATCTACTATATGACTACTAGAACAGTTTTGTGTTTGACATGGGTATTAGTCTTTATTGTGTTTTTAATGCAAAACGATGACGTCATATACAGCGGAAAAGATCAAATGACGTGCATCAAAGTTCCATATATATCAGTGACGTGTTCTGTTTGTGTGCTACATTGTATATACAGACGTGCAAGCGGAAAAAGTTCATGTTCTCTTTTCCACTTCTTTTTATCAGAACTTATATGTTTCATATTCGTTATATTATTCTAAACGTTTCTTCAGTATAGCGAACATTTTCTTATTCATTATAAGGCGTGTTGCATCAGCCACCAACGGTTCTCATTTGTATCATTGCCAATTCTTTTCTTGGTGACATTATTCCATTTATATCAAAGATTTATTTTAGTAATGTAGTGTAGTTAGTTTTTTATATACTATTTTTAGATTATTTAAAGATATCAAAGTTACTATTATAGAAAAAAAAATATCAGTAATGTTTCTTCACCTTCATATGAGAGACTGGTCACGCAAAATATCCTAAATCATCTTTATTATTACCTTTATTGTTTGTTTTCTATATTACCGGAAAATATGTGTGAATACTAATATGTGTCTACAGTTATATAGTAGTGTGTGTGTGTGTGTGTGTGTGTGTGTGTGTGTGTGAGAGAGAGAGAGAGAGAGAGACAGAGAGACGGAGAGACGGAGAGAGACAGAGACAGAGAGACAGAGACAGAGAAAGACAGACAGACAGAGACAGACAGAGAGGGGTGAGAGTGTTTTTTAACTTTTTTTTATTAATTCCCTTGCCGTTTTGGAGTTACTGCCTGATATTGCGGCTCTAAGGGTAGAGTAGGTTGATTAAAATGGGTATATGGAAGCAAATTCAGCGAAGAACAACCGATCGCGTTATTCATCAATGCAATAAAATTCGTTTTTGTCGGAGCAATAAAAGTGCTTACAATATGCTATGAAATGGATGGACGACAATAAACTTAGCTTAAAATTTACAGAAAATACAATGAATGCATATCTGTTCAGCGCAACGAGCAACCAAATGTAAAGAATTGTATTTAGAAGTAAGTGGTACAAAAATTGAAACTGTTAAATGTGCTAAACATTTTAGTATCCTTGTCGATAATACTTTATCCTGGTTCAACACTTTCAAACACTCTTTATAAAAGTATCTAAGAAAAAAGGATTTTTTAAAGGTTTAGTTGTTTTATGTTGGATGAGTTCATTCGAAAAGTGTACAATACAGTTGTTTTCCCACATTTTATCTACTGCTGTACTGTGTGGGGAGAACCCCGAAATTCCTCCTACATGGAAAGACTGTACAGCTTACGGAAAAGAGCAGCCATGGTGATTTTAAATGTCAAGTATAACGTTCTTAAATGTCAAGGATAACACTCTTAAATGTCATGGATAACACTCTTAGATGTCAAGCATAACACTCTTAGACGTCAAGTGTAACACTCTTAAATGTCATGGATAACACTCTTAAATTTCAAGTATAACACTCTTAGATGTCAAGTATAACACTCTTAAATGTCATGGATAACACTCTTAGATGTCAAGCATAACACTCTTAGATGGATGTCAATCAAGGATTATATTACTTTTAGGAAAGTAGTTCTTACTTTCAAGGTCTTAAATAATTTAGCGCCAGAGTATCTTAATATATTTAAGTTTGTAAGGAACATTAGCACAAGGAGTACATGGTCAATGAAAACAATGATTTATATATACCAAAACATCGGACAGAGTATTTTAAGAAATCTTTTACTTATGCCTTTAAAAGTTGTATGATATAGTTTGTAGAATGATACTAAACAAGCGCCTAAAGTTTCAGCTTTTAAGAAACTATACCTCTGTAGATATTTTAATGAGAAATCCTAATTTTATGACCGCATAACATTTGTAGATGGTAACTATGATACGTCTTTGTGATAACAGTATATTTATCTTGTATAATTTGAATTCTGTTATATTCATTTTCTTTTATACAGTAGATTTTAAACTTGTAGACTTTGACGAATAACACGTATATTTGTTGTATATTTATTTTCATTGCAAGGCCATAAATGTAAACAAGCTATTAGCAAATTATGTCACCCTGGATAAATACAGAATATTATTATTATTATTATTATTATTATTATTAGATAAGTCTATCCATGAAAATGTATTTTTGTATTTTTGTAACAGATTTATGGTAAAGCGAAGCGTCTATTTGAATTGTGTATAATCTTTACCAATTGCCATTGTAAAGAAGTTTTCAACACAACTTTCCCAAAAGAAAAAGACGACATTTTTTAACATGACCATGACGTAATACCATGACGTAATACCCTGAAATTAAAGTGTTTTCCTAGTAACGACTTCCTCCAATAACAATCCCTTTTGTAGTTAGCGAGTATCGGATTTTACAAAGATTTCATAATACTTTCACCTACAAATTGCAATGATTAACTAAAAAAGGAATTTTTTGTGAAATAGGGATTTCCCTGAGGTAAATATATACTGTGACCATGCATGTTTATTTGTTTGTTTTGTTGTTTTTTTTGTGGTTTTTTCTGTTTGTTTTTTTATCAAAGTTTAGCCGAATCCCAAGGGGTCGTTGAAGCCCGAGCCCAAAAGGCGAGGGTTGCAACACACCCGAGGCGAACGTTGATACCAGACAAAACATGTATGATCGCCAGTCTTATATAAAACAAAGTAAAAGAATTGAACCTTTACGTGCAATTTGAAGTTTTCCAAGTGAAGGCGCCGATCAGGTACTTTGGCTTTATTGATCCTTTTGAGGACCAGCACGCGATCCCGATCAGCAGATGTAAAACGGTTGAACGAAAAATAACCACTTCAGCAAATCGTTCAGTATAATATCGGTCGTTTCTGAGGAATAAAGCAACTTCCAGATGTTAGGCAGGTAAATACGTGAAATTACACAGATTCTGAACCTTCTTTATAATTGATACGCAAATGAGGATACACACCGGTTACTGTGGAAAATAAAAAGTTGAAAAATCCACTCTTCGTGCATCATTATTTCTATCACTCTGAATGAATACGATGTTTTAGGGCAAGAGGGCACGTCTTATTTTTCAGCTCGGAAAATTTCTCTCTACTACGCGACTGGAGAACCTGTATATACTACTTATACACATTATGCCAACCAGTGGCGAAGCAAGACATTCTGGCCCTACCCACTTCCCCCGACACACACACACACACAAATTAATTCTGAGGCCCCCTCCCCGTCCGCCCTCTCCTTCCCCCCCCCCCCCCCTTTTGTAACAGTTGCAGTGATTGCTTGGGCGGTTGCTTCTCAACAGATGCAAATGCAAGAGTCATTTGGTTTAGTTGCGGTCAGGAAAAAAAAAATTACAAAACATCAGGGCATCAAAGCCCTTGAAATCCGATATTGATACATAGATACGGTCACACTGATACACCTCGTCCAACAATGCTGCCCACGCATTTTCATGTAAGAATAGAAGTTAAATCCCATTGTAAAACTACTCAAAATATCATAGCATAAAATGACAGACACCGACAAAGAAAAATTAAATTGTACTGTGTTTTGTTTTGAAAGCGGGATAATAAAAGTTTAATAAAGAACCTTTGGGCGGAAAATCCCATAAGGAAAATGATCTAATGTTCGTACTGAAGACAGAGCTTTTTATTTGGTCATGCAAATTACTCCTTGCCCAGTATGTACGATTTTTGTCTTGACTTTTTAACTAAGTGATATTTTTATTTACTATATCCAAGGATATAAGAGATATAGATCTGTTTAGCTGCGTGTCCAAAATAACGATTGGAAAACTGCTTAAACATTTAGACACGATATGGCTAAAATTAAAATAAACAAAATTAAAATTTGAAATATTATATCAAAGCGTCTGTGTGTTGCACCGTCATTTTCAACGAAAATAGCGAGAGATAGCCAAGCCTTAAGTTTGAAACGTGTTCGAAAATGTCTCCGACACATGATATTAAATTATAATATGTTCATTGATCATTCCTTAATGCAGCTTCTCTTTTTATTTTTAAGTAAAATAAAAATCAAATGTGGTTGCCATTTACCAGTACTGGTACGTCTGTTCAGATATAACAATGTTTTATATTTTGCCTAAGATGAATAAAGGCTTGCGAAAGATATAGTACAAAAAAAGATGGGGGGGGGGGTTAAATAGTAGGATACACTGTTCTATATTTGGTTTCAACAATATTATAGAAGGGAGATTAAAGCTAGTACATTACTCAATGGTTCCCTCGAAGCGAATAGCCGAGTGCAACAGGCACAGTATGAACTCAAACGGAGTTCAAATCGCTTTTTAAAAACCTTTGAAGTCACCAATTAACAGAAGTCCGAAGTGTTCCAACCTCAGAGATATAATTTAGAGGGTAAAGAGACTCCTAACACAGACTGTCTAAAATATATCTCAGTATAGAGAATAACATGTACCCCCTCCCCAAGATTTTGCAATTAAACAACATAGAAGAGCATTTCCTTTTAATAAATGGCAATTTTACGCAAGTGACCATAAACTGTTAAACTATAATGCTGATTTCTTCAATTCGTTTCAGAAAATGCTTTCTTTTAAAAGGGATAATAATGTTATGTTTTAATTCTGTATGACTGGAATATAATTTGTAGCACGATTTACATGACCGCGAATAGGACCATACGTAAGGACAGTCAGTTGCTTTGATAAACATCCATGGGCGTCAGCAGAAATTTTCCAGTTTTTCAGGGGGGGGGGAGCCAAAATCAAAGGGATATATATATATATATATATATATATATATATATATATATATATATATACACTGCCCATCCACCTCCCTGCGGACGCCGATGTAAGCATCGTTTACTTTGAGCTATAAAGTACATATATGTATTCCAATAAAATTGCTTAAAATATCCGTAAAAAAAAAAAACTCTGAACTCAGTGGAGAAAAATAAATTGTTCTATAGTTGAGTAAGTATTTCTTAACATGTTTCAAAATCAAAGAACGAATTACAATGACATCTATTGAACTTAGTTGTTAATCACCTAATGATGAAAACAGTAGTTATTGTTAAATGTTATCATAGATAGAACATTTTTAGTGTAAAGTTGATTATACACACAGACACACACACACACACATATATATATATATATATATATATATATATATATATATATATATATATATATATATATATATATATATATATATATATGCCAGACAGAGTGGAAAGTGCTATACCTGGATCCTACATGATGATGCGTGATAATAAAGAGTGAAATAATATATTGAGAAAAATATTATCATACAGGTCTGAGAATTTTTTAATTCGTCCCATACTGAGAACCTGGCGGACTCGCGGACCCAAGTTCGAATCACAGTATGTGACGAATTAAAAAATTCTCTAGCCTGTAGCATAATATTCTTTCTCAAAATATGTGTGTGTGTGTGTCTGTGTGTAAAAATCATGGATTTAAAAAAGAAAAGAAAATTATCCAATGTCTCTTTCGTCACCCCATAGCCACATCCAATGGCATAGCCCAGGGGACAAATGAGGTACATGGAGAAAGGGAAGCTTGGGAACATATAACATTTCAAAATTTGCAGTGAAATGCATAAACATTTATTAAAACATAAAACTTGAAATACAAAATGTACGTAAAAAGCATCATCAATATTTACCTCATTACCGAACCCAGGGACTTGACTTATGGATAGGAAAGGTAAGGAGAGGAAGGTAAATGTGTGGTCCTATTACATTCTTAATAAAAAAAATTAATTGGATCAGGGAATTATTAATTATAAGTTATTAAGAAAAACTTAAATCAAAATGTGTGTCCTGCATACTTTAAGCCCCATGGCCCAACCTAGGAGCGGGATTGGTACTGTGTGTGTGTGTGCGTGCGTTTGTGCGTGTGTGCATCGGAGGGATGGTTTTTTTTTACATAACATTCCAAATAGCGTGTAATTTGGTTACAGAAAAAAGTGACGATAATAACTTTAATCAAAAGTTTAACCAAAACGTGTTCCCAATATAATTATTAAACCCATGGCCTCACCCAGAGGCAGAAATCGGGAGCAGAAGTGGTCCTGAGAAACGGGGAGTATGTGATGAATTTATATAAATAGAAATATAAATATAAATTGGGTTTCAGAAATGTAGGCGATAACAAATTCTTTAACCAAAATTTTTCACCAATATTATTATTGACCCGATGACCTCGCCCAACCACAAAACCCAGGGACAGGAGACCGACAGAAGGGAGGGGGGAAGCGGGGTATGTGATGATAGTGTATTCTAAGTATGAAGTGAATTCAATAGGGTGTTTCTAGCTATTAGTGATGATTTTTTTATTTTCTTTTTTAAACTCACATGTGTTCCTAATATAATTCTTGACTCCATGGCCTCCCCCAGGTGCAGAACCCAGAGGAAGGACTGACACAGAGAGAAAGGGCGTACGTGCTATTCGAAATATGAAATGACTTGAATGAAAATGTGTCCGCAATAGAAATATTGATCCATCGTGAGAAGTTCAAACTTTGGATCAATGAATTTTGTAATTATTAGTTTTCCTACTCATTCCGCTTAATATGTCTTTCTCCAGATCAACGTTGTATTGTTTCTGGACACAAACCTTGCATGTAAATGTCTAAGTACATTGGAAAGAAACGAGAGAACCGACAACTTCGTAAAATTGTAAGGGACCCTCCAATTTAAGTTGACGTATCTGTATATTTTAAACACTTTTTGTGATGAAATCTGATGTAACAAAGCACATGTTAAGCTGTTTTCAATAATATTTTACGCCGTTTATAATGAAAATCAGACAGAATAATAAGAAGTTTTAGTTCTATTCATCTCCATTATATACGGAGTTTACTGTATATGTATACTAAAAAAAGACGGGCACGAGAACAACAAACGTCTTTTTAGTTTATGCTGGATAATCCGCTTTCTTATAGGAATAATCAGGCACTCTTAATGCAGACAGTGACGAGAATTTGAAAATTCCCCTTTGTCAGTTTTTGGGTTTAATACTTGCAATCCTTTACAAATAGTTTCCTTGTTACTTATGGCACTAATCTTTTGAAGTTATCATATGTCACGTTTTATGTGAGAAACTACTGTATCAAAGATTAAAGAACCAGGTACTTTTCACTTTCCTACTACTTTTGCTGATATCGATAGATAATAACAATGATGAAAAAAGTTGTTGACTGAGTTCTTACAGTCTCTATTGATATTTATTTAGTATGGTACATCTATGTACTCTATCCTTGGCTGAAAGATATTTATTTGGTATGGTACATATATGTACTCTGTCCTTGGCTGAAAGGTCTCTCAAAAGCAAAAGAAAAACACTTGTTTGCCTTCATCAGGCGAAATAGTCATTGATAGTCAATAGTGGCCAGACAGTATTATGCTCTTGGTATAAACATATAATTGAAAGTAACACCAGTCAAGGGAGTGTTGTTTGCTCAGATGTGTTTGTTCAAAGAAGACCAAGTATACATACCTTAACTATAAAAACTGCTTTATCATTGGACAGACAAGATTAAATTCATTTAAGAGTTTTAAATGTCTACAACGATCACGAAGAAACACTAGATATAGAAGCACCGTATTTTTTTCGTAAATTGACTTTCACTCTAATACTACTAGAGGAAAGTCGATAGTCGCAAAATACCCTCTTTTTGGAACTGAGGTTGAAACCAAATGACACTAGTATACCGTATGTGGCTTGCCCCTGATAAAATGGCTCTCTGGAAAATAAGGTGTTGCATACATGATATGGCTTGAGTTTAAATAATAAATGTACCAAACGCAAAATGAAAAGCTTAATCAACAGAGATTGAGCTTATTTAATAAATGTACCAAAAGCAAAATGAAAAGCTTAATCAACAGCGAAGAAAAAAGCAGATACGTATTTGTACCTTATAATCTTGCCTCTAGAGTCGGGGGGGGGGGGGAGTGGAAGGGGAGGCGGGCTGAAATTGCAGTGAAATGGTGTATTATATACATGTATCTTGAGTGATTTAAGACCTGTACAAAAATAAATAAAAATCACACTTAACAAAGAAAAGTAGCATCCGCTGTATTTTTACATGTAATCCTGCTCTATGGCCCAAAAGGGTCCTTGGGGTCAAAGAAAAATTTAGAAAGCTTACTGCAAATTTACACCTCATGGGGAAGGCTAGAGAAAATAATCTTCCTGTTGATTCTCATTTAAAACATGTTGATATAACAGTTATTCCTACTTTTCTGTATGGCTCTGAACTCTCTGGGGGTTTGTAAAACACCTAAATCTTTCAAAGATTCCACCTAAGATTATGAAAAAGCTACTTAAATTACGTAAGACAACCGTGGCATGCATAATATACAACGATTTCGGCAGATTCCCTCTTTATCTTTCGATTAAACAAAGTGTAGTACATTTTGAGGCCAAAATCGTGTTCAGCGAATGTAACAAGTATTCATGCATTCATGTATTTGTAAATTTCTGTATCAGTTAAATATGAACAATAGTTTTCACGTGCGATGGATAGATTATACGCAGAATGTTTTGAAAAACTTAGGCTTGAACAATATTTGGTTGTTAAAACACGGCCTCATGATCAATTTCTACAATAATGGAAGTCAAATGACCGATCCAAAGTAACATATTTATAATTTAAATCCAGTGGCGTGCTAAGAGTAAATGGCGCCCGGGGCGACGATGATGGCCAAAGGGCCAGAATACGAGGCCCGAATTTTTATCAGCTGTTTTGGCGCCCCAAGACCTCTGGCGCCAAGAGCAACCGCCCCGTCCGCCCTCCCCCGGTTAGTACGCTACTGTTTAAATCTAACATCCTTGAAAAATATGTCATTGATTTATCTCCGAAATATAGACAGGTTTTATGCAGTTTTGATTCTCAGATTTATATTTCCTTGTTGGAAAACTAGATTTAATGCAATAGTAACGTATATTTGTCCTTTTCAGAAAAGGAAGTCCGTACTATAATTAATTTTATATTAGTGGTGATCAATATAAATACAAACTAAAAAGTCTGCCAACCACAGATCATATATTGCTTTTGTTGAATATTTGTAAGATTGTGAATATTATTTTTTTAGTTATGTTCCTTAACAATAATGTAATCTTTCTTAAAAATCTGATTTGTATGTATCCTAGAAAAAAAAGTTCTCCATTTTTCCATAATATTTTAAATACATATGCTGATATTATTCTTGTATATTTCATACAATTTTCTGTTTTTGATTAATTGTAATTACCAACCTTTATTTTGATATGTATTGTAATGATTATGTTGTTCTTTTTATATTTCCATTACTTGTTCAGTTTTATTAGTGCTGCTCTTCTTTTTGTATATATCTCCTCATACTATTAAATAGTCTGATATAATAGCAAATGAACCGAAATTGAATTGAAGTCATCTGTCACGTTTCATGGCTATATCATGAACGATAACAACGTTTTTGTTTTGTTTTTGTCCCTTACAAGGAACGCGAAGGACGTACGTGCGTATGCAGGTACACACTTACTGTGGAAGGATACTGCGATGAAACTAATATACCCTCTTTTAATTTTTCAAGCTTAAGTAGGCATTCTCCGTCCTTCTCTTACACTCATGCTTAAGTAGGCATTCTCTGTCCTTCTCTTACACTCATGCTTAAGTAGGCGTTCTCCGTCCTTCTCTTACACTCATGCTTAAGTAGGCATTCTCCGTCCTTCTCTTACACTCATGCTTAAGTAGGCATTCTCCGTCCTTCTCTTACACTCATGCTTAAGTAGGCATTCTCTGTCCTTCTCTTACACTCATGCTTAAGTAGGCGTTCTCCGTCCTTCTTTTACACTCATGCTTAAGTAGGCATTCTCCGTCCTTCTCTTACACGATTGTTTCTTCTTGTACACTGAAACTTCTTTCACTGTTGTGATCTTACATAATTTTTCACAAGTAAATCTAAAATTGTCACAAGCATTACACAGAGTTGCACGTTTATATATTGATGGTAATTTGTCCCATCTAAAAGGCGGAATATATACCAACATTTATCTATTAATGTTAATTTCTTCCATTGGAAAAGGGGGTATGTGTACCAACATTTATCTATTAATGTTATTTGTCCCATTGTAAACGAGGGATATAAACCAACATTTATACATTGATGTTAATTTGAACCTTTTAAGAGAATGTGGTTTATACAAAAAAAATTAATCATGTTTTAAGAATTTTACATGTTACTTTTATTTTTTATTTTATATACATTTTACAGAATTTTAACATCTTTATGTTTCATATTTTATCTTGCTGTATTCCATTTTATTAATTTATTCGGACGGCTTCCTCTTCCTCAATTTTTTAGCAATTCATTTTTAAATTTTTTTAACTTAACCTTTTGTTGGTACTGCATAGACACTTTTGTGCTGAGGTGCCATAAAACACTACTAAATACATACAAACATACATACTTTGTTCCATCGGAAAAGGAGGGGTGAATACCAACATTTCAACAATATCGATGTTAATTTGTCACATTGGAAAAGGAGGAGTGCATGCCAACATTTGCCAAATACTCATATGATATTATATTATAATAATGTTAATCTGACCCATTGGAAAAGGAGAGGTGGATACCAAGCTTTATATATAGAACTTAATTTGTTCCATTTCAATAGGAGGGATATGTACCAACATTTATATATTTATAATTGTTTCTCCCATTGTAAATGGAGGAAAATGTAGCAACACACACACACACACACGCACACACGCACGCACACACACACACACATATATATATATATATATATATATATATATATATATATATATATATATATATACATGTCATGTTGTCGCATTGAAAAAGGAGAATTGAATACTTATATTTAATAAATATTGATGTTAACTTTCCCCTTTGAAAAGGAGCGGTGTATACCAAAAGTTATATATAAACGTTAAAGTGGTGTATACATACATTTATATATTGCTGATAATATGTCACATTGGAATAGTAGTGGTGTATGCCAACATTTATATATTGAAGTTAATTAGTCCTAATGAAAAGGAGGGATTTAGACCAACACACACACACACACACACACACACACACACACACACATATATATATATATATATATATATATATATATATATATATATATATATATATATATATATATATATTGATGTTAACTTGTCCAATTCGAAACGGAGCGATTTCTTCCAAGATTTATATATTGATTTATATATTGATGTTAATATGTCCCATTGGAAACGGAGAGATGAGTACTAAGCCTGTCGCGTTTACACGTGTAAATGAGACGGCTGCGTGTTAGCTCTGTTCACGTTACGTGTAAATGAGACGGCTGCGTGTTAGCTCTGTTCACGTTACGTGTAAACGAGACGGCTGCGTGTTAGCTCTATTCACGTTACGTGTAAACGAGACGGCCGCGTGTTAGCTCTGTTCACGTTTATAAAGCTTGCCTTTCGTCCAAACGATAAATAAACCTCATGGCAAAACTTTCTATCCCGGTCTTATTCAAAAAGTATGGCGAATGATCTTCAGTTTGGAAGTACTAGTATTTCACAATTGTTGTTACCAGGGGCAAACAGAAAGCTAAATGTAACAACCTATGCTCTACAGAGATTTCCTACAATGGGGTAGCAACCTAAGCTCTACAGAGATTTCCTACAGTGGGGTAGCAACCTATGCTCTACAGAGATTTCCTACAATGGGGGTAGCAACCTATGCTCTACAGAGATTTCCTACAATGGGGGTAGCAACCTAAGCTCTACAGAGATTTCCTACAATGTGGATAGCAACCTATGCTCTACAGATTTTTCCTACAATGTGGGTAGCAACCTAAGCTCTACAGAGATTTCCTACAATGGGGGTAGCAGCCTAAACTATGCAGAGATTTCCTACAATGGGGGTACCAACCTATGCTCTCCCGAGATTTCTTACAATGGGGGGATAGCAAGCTATGCTCTACAGAGATTTCCTACAATTGGGGTAGCAGCCTAAACTATACAGAGATTTCCAACAATGGGGTAGCAACCTAAACTATATAGAGATTTCCTACAATGGGGTAGCAACCCATGCTCTACAGAGATTTCCGACAATTGGGTAGCAACCTAAACTATACAGAGATTTCCGACAATTGGGTAGCAACCTAAACTATACAGAGATTTCCTACAATGGGGTAGCAACCTAAACTATATAGAGATTTCCTACAATGGGGTAGCAACCTGTGCTCTACAGAGATTTCCTACAATGGGGTAACAACCTAAACTATACAGAAATTTCCTCCAATGGGGTAGCAACCTAAACTATACAGAGATTTCCTACATTCCTAAAGGGGGGGGGGGGGGGTAGCATCGGTGCGATAACCAAAACACTTGAAACATATACACATGTCTCTTAAAAGTGAACACGTGATGTCTGGCAAAGAAGTACTCATCCAACAGCCAAGTACCGCATTTTAGTCCCCAGTGGTATCAACAATCTTCAAAGTGAAAAAGTGGCATCGATGCATTGAAATATTAGTCGTCGTGTGTGCATGTATTCTGTGACCACTCAGTATAGTTGAGAGGGAGCGATTCGAAACCTTTTGTGCCGAATTAAACTTCTTGTACAAAGTGCCAGGAATTTTTTTTATTTCCAAATATGTTCTTGTCTGCTATGCAATTATACTAGGGGTTAACTTTTGAGATAACCTACAATGGTTGGCGCTAGAGCCAAGCACTTGACTACACTGGTGGGAAAAATATGTACCACATGTTTGTTTGTTGTTTTTTTTTTGTTTTTTTTTTTTTTTTTCATAGGCGTTAGTGATAACTGACTTCGATACATCAGAGCTGTTCATGAATAGAATATTGAAAAAGAAAATAAGAAAACGCCTGTAATGGTTCACTTGTAAATTATAGGTTACGGAATTAGCACGTTTCTGAATTATGTCTATGAGGTAATATTCTGATGTGCTTAATTTTTTTTAACAGCCTAGTCATCGACTAAACATTTTGTAACTTTTTGGTCTTCATGCACAACTGATGTTTAAGGAAATTTACGTACCAGGACAGATTCAACTCAGCTGGATATGGAAGTTTACGTTTGATTCTTGCTTTAATCTTGATAATATAATTGCCATTTATAGAATCATTAGATCATTAGAGGAATGAGTCAATCCGTAATACACCTCATCTGACTGAAGTTTCTTCATACATGTAGTTGTCGTTCTGTCAAATTTTGAGCGGAAGTGTAGGTAAACGGATAATTAGTGTGATCAAGTAACCTGAAATATTGTAGAATATGCATATTTTCGAAATTAATTAAAAAGGTTATTTTTTCTATCAATTTCCTTAATGAAAACAACTCACATTTGGCACAAAGTGTCAGTTCTGGCATGCAAGTGGATTAATCAAGCTTAAACGGAATCATTTCGTGTTCAAATGGTCGTGTAAACGTTTCAAATTTTTGGTAAACGTGACAAGCGTAGTGAACACCAACATTTTGCACATGTTTATGTCAATTCGTTCCGTTGAAAAATAGAGATGTGTACCAAAATGTGGATACCGATGTTAATTTATGTCATCGGAAAGAAAGTATGTGTACGAACATGTCACCAATATTGGTGTTAATTTGTGTCATTGGAAAAGAAGGGATGTGCGTAGGTCAAAGTAGACCTTCCTTAAATCTGGCAATCTGGCTTGATGTCCGACGAAGATGTGGTCAATTCTTTCGAAAATAATAAAACCGAGTTAAACCAATCTTAAATAGAATGTACTCTGTCTATAAGCGATAAAATGTGTCATTTCATGGTAATTACATTAAAATTGGCATACAACTATAAAGAGGAAATGAATTTTCTCCTGTTTGAAAAACACATGTCAATGACTCGCAATTGTACACACGTACCTCGTAATCTCGCCTTTTATCAGACTTTTTGGTCCTGTGTTATTAATATTTTAGCATCAACCTGTTTTCTATTTTATATGAAGTGAACTTCGTTTGGCTCAACAGGGTCTTCTGTCTGCGCTTAGAGTTGCAAGCTTATTCCATTGGCAATGATTTCACTAGATAATAAATACGGCCTGTGTGATTATTCCTATCCATTCATACACATCACTAATTAGATGTACATTTCCAGCTTAGCTAATATTTTATTCAATTACATGTATACAATTTCCAATGGGTACTTAGACGAATCTGTCATGAAATGGCTGTCACTTTCAAACGAGTTTACATCGCTATACAGAAACTTTGAGTTCGATACAATATAAAGAAATCAAGCGAAGTTACATATATATATCGATTATGTTGATTCGATAATGGTTCAGATAACAAGCCTAATTACCCCGCGGCTGAAAATAACAATGTTGTCGCACTAAGGCGATACTGGCTAATTTCTTAGACACTTTTTTCGAAAAATCTTTTGAATCTCTCGATGAGTCAATTTATCCAATCACATGTTTATTATGAATCAAAGATTGACTGCTACTCAATTTAATTTCTCCAGGAGTGTATGTGTTTGGAGAAAACGTGACTGAATTATTGTCGGTATGTCTGGAGAAATTTACATTTGTAGCTGTGGTCATACCCAGTTGCCAACAGGCACAGATATATATTGCAAAGGAAGAGATTAAAGTGAACCCGAATTAGTTTGACCCTATGTGATAGGATCATTGTTCGATACAAATAATTGTAGGTTTCTGAAAACTGAAGTACATATAAATCTAGAATGTTCTTCCTAAATGTAAAAAAAATATATATATAAAAACTGAATTAAAATTTGTCAAAAATAGTAGACTGTACTAGTTTATCTGGATAGAATGCTGCGAAAAGGAAAAAAGGTGAAATATAAAAATTTCAAACTCAAGCTAGTAATCTCATACGCAGTGTATGTCAACAGCTTTATTCTCACTCACACGGACAAATCCGGATTACCGCTTAACAATATAGATGGCAGCCATCAGAAAGAAAAAAAACAAATCCAGCAGCTTGAAATAGTCCACATGATATTTGTTAACAACCAATACAGGTGTAGAAGTAGTGTTTATGATGTGCTTTATTCGCTAATCAGAAATCATCAGAATCAATGCAATTTAAAGCTCAAATGAACATATTCTTCAAAATAGTATATATTCTGAAGTACTTACCAACAGCCAGTTGCCTAACTAACTCTGTATCTAGTAAACGTTGTCATTCATACGGCAACTTTCCAATAATCGTTAAACCATAGTTACACTTACATTTGCATAATCAAACAATATTTCTATACTGTCTACTTTGACAAAGGTAGTGCAGACATTGATTGTATGATGTAAGTAGTAGTATTTTATCCTTGAATCTACTTGGTCCTGATCCACATGTAACTATCCATCACCTTAATACTGAATTTGTGTCTTATAACAAAAACACAAGATTAGGTGATCATCTCCATTTTAAATAACTATTTCCATATCTCAGACAGAAAAATATGAATAGGTACAAAAATAACTTTTGCTTTTCATGTATTCAACATAATTGTGGACATGTAGAATTTTGATTTAAAAAACAATGATTTTGTTGGTCATTTTTAGCCATAATATTTAGTCATTTTTATGTATCGTCAAACCCAACGCCAACGTCAACGGTCAGCCAGTGGGTGTTATCGTTTCGTGTGTATTGTGCCTTCGTGATGAAACGCTAATTAAATTCACTGATTGAAATTGACAGTTGCTGAAATATGTAAATTGAATTCCACAGTAATAATCTTCACGGAGAAACAGCAGACCTTCAAAGTACATTTTATTAGGAGTAGCAAACAGCTGTGACTTGACAGTTACCGGATCTCATTCAAATGCGCAATCGTGGCAGAGAACGCTGTATTGCAGATATGCAAAAAAAATGAAAACATCACAGTTTGTCTGTCTGGGTATATCGATATCAGATAAAAGAAACTGTATACAAGTCACGAAGGGAAGTCAATTTTATTTGTCGTTTCTTTGACCAGCTTTGCCATTGATTATTCGATGTAGTATATGATATTAATAGAAAATTGTGTCCCATCCGAGTTACTTCTTCATTTCCATTGCAAATTTGAATTCTGAATTGTACTCATGAATTGTGTATTTTGCATAATAAGAGTGTGGAAGCTATGCGTTTAATTCAGTCTTAGCCTGGCCGTTCTGGCGAAATGTTCTGTTTGGTATTTGTGGGATTATATATGTACAAAGGGCAATATTTCTGTTTTTACAGTTATTACTAGTGACTATTACCAGTGATTATTCGGTGCTGTATGTTTAGCATGACTTGTGTACCCTTCCCGTGTCTGATTTTAAAAGCAGCATTCTACGTGATTTACCTTGTGTTAAACGTTGTGGAGTTGAAACGTATGATTCTCCGGGCAGATTGCTTAATGATTGAGTTATTACGTAGCAGAAAAAATCTCCGGTAAGTATTTAATTTGTAAAAGTAGAGTATGCGTTCTTTGCAACGCCGTACTGACAGAGGCTGTCATCGTAGGTTGAAGCCTGACGAATATGGCGTCAGCTGGTGCTCACTCAGACGTGACGTGGGATATTTAATTCCTCATTTGCCCTCCTTTCTCTCCTGGTCAGTGTGATGCAACAGAGATCGGTCAAATCTAATATCGAGGGTTTAACTTGTATTTCAATCAGCCTACTGTAACGTGCTACGAATGTTTATGCTAAACCTAACACCACAAGTGCATGAAATAAGTAATTTCTCTCTCATAATTATAATTTTCCATGACAATTATTTGGGAAATCTATAACTGTTTAAATGAGCATTTTATTTTATTACTTTTGGAGTAGCTGAGACAAAGGTTATACTTACGTTTATTATATAAATGTGAAATGAATTAATATTCAAAAATTTCGATCATTTTGGTCCTTTAAATCTGCCATTTAAAGCAGCAAAGATATGCACAAAAACATGTGCCATTCCAATGCTTTTTAAGAAATTGCACAGAAATGTTTCATTGCAG